>OZ024892.1:25575799-26055799 GCA_964017195.1 Siderastrea radians
ATCGGATTTAGTCAGAGACAATAAAAGCGACCTAATGCGGGATTTTTCACAGGACTGTGAGAAGTTGTCTTGAGAATTTGTCAGCGGAAAGCGATAGACTTCTTTGTACTTTGATATTCCGCCGACTCCACAAGGGACCATGCATTGTATTTTCTTTGTTTCTCGGTTGATGTGTTCTATTATTGGTCTTTTCTTTTGATCTTGTTTACGAGTTTTTTTCGGTACACCAGGGCGGAACGAACGGCTTTCAAACAACTCATTCATTTGGTTATGCTTTGTCATTATGGACATCACGGACAGCGAAGAAGAGCTTTTCCTAACCCAAAATAGTTTTTCGCAAGATATACTACAACCCAATTTTAGTTTGGATTCTATTTTCGACCCAGTATACGTAGTAGGCAGTGATGAGCCTGCTCCAAGAAATTCGTGCACGGAAGAATCAAGCAAAATAGTTTCTGAGGGAAGCTTCAAGGATAAACCGAAAGCGACACAACTAAAAAGGTTCATGTATTAGTTTTGTTATTTTTCTCGATATTGTTTTGTAATGAAAAACATTTGCAGATGACTTTATTGTTGGAATAAATAAAGCCGGAGGGATTTCAATTTCTCGGGAAGAGCAAGGTTAAATTGAGTTATTTCTGTAACTCCTTGAAATGAGGGATTTATCTGTATAAATCCCTGAAAGGAGGGATTTATACAGATAAATCCCTGAAAGGAGGGATTTATACGGATAAATCCCTCATTCATATTCATAAATTCAATTCATAAGCCCCGCTCTTCCCTGCTACATAATCAAGCCCTCCCTGGACTTTCAGTTAGTTAATACTCATCAGGGTTGTAAGTTAAATAAAGGTTGTTGAATAACAAAAGAAAATGTGTCAATCATGAAATAACACTATTTTACCCCCCTTGAGACCCTTATGATATAATCTTTCTTAATATTCACATTTCTACCGTGGCTGATGAAGTTCGGTTGGTCCGGACAAAATATTCCACTTCAACAGTTTTTAAAATTTTTATTGCGCTCTGAGTCAGGAAATATTTTATTATTTTTTAAAATCATGTTTCTAGAGTAGGAAAAGAATATTTTTGATTGTAAAATTTTAGCAATTTTCTAGATGATGGATGTAATGGTTGTTCTCTCTGCAACGCATGATTTCTAAACGGCTTTAAGTTAGTCGATACTTTTTACATACATATATTTAACAATTATCCTGCGAAATCGCGCGGAATATCACCTGATACTTAGCCGACGAGGCCGTAGGCCGAGTTGGCTAAATCAGGGGATATTCCGCAAGATTGAGCAGGATAATTGTTTTATTATTCAACAAATTCCCATCGACTACCATTTTCAGAACGAGAAAAACTACGGCTCTATGATAAAAACGCTAAAAGCTAGCAACACATAAGATTAATAAAAATCAAAACAGAACTTCAAGAAATCGAAGTTTACTACCGTTCACTTAAAAAGACTTATTTACAAACTCATGTTTGGAAATGACAAGACAAAGGAAAAAATATTGCTACCTTACCGAGAATAAGTCCTCTTTCCGTGAATTAAAATCTTTTCAACTTTAGTCTTTACAACTTTCCGTGCCGGCAAGTGTGCTGCTTCGTTCGCAGTAGCATTTTCTTGGTTGAGTTCTCACTATGAAAATTCCAAGTCAACCTCTGGATATCTTTGTGAGCTGAAGCAAATATTTGTTGACTTTTTGAGAGCATTTAATCGTGGAAAGTTTCTTCCAGAGAGTTAAAATTTACGGAGAACACTGCTAAAACTGCCTCGCTTTTCAAAATGGCCGCCAAACAAGCAAAGAAGGAAAATCTGCAGTGCACTTCCAAATATGGTCATTTACGTATATCGCAGGATATCTGTCATGTAGGATGACAGATATTGAGGGCTTCCTTACCATATATGGGCATAGTGACAATTTGTTAAATAATAATTATTGTTAGTTGACTAGTCTCTGATTCTATTGCCGGTTTTTTCCAGGTTATTATTTGTACAGTGTAATGTTCCTTGCAAGTAGGAGGTATATTCTCTCAGTTATTTTCTGCACTTGCGTGTTCGTGAAGTTCGACTGAAGCGTTTGTGAGAACATAATGATTGTGATAAGGACGTACCCACACAATGCCGGCCATCTCCTGAGTATCCTAAGTTACAGCTACAAGTAAATGACTCTACTGTGTTAGTGCAATGAGCGTCTGAGTGGCAGTCATGAGTGTTGGTCGCGCATTCATCAATATCATCTGTAAAACAAATGGAAATTACGGCACGATTATCGAGTAATGGCTGTGATTAGTTTGCGATTAGTTTGTGATTAGTTTGCGACTGAGGAACGCTGAGGTTCTGAACCCATGGCCACTAATTAAGGCGACACGTATTTTTAAGAAATGCTCGCATAATTCTAAGTGTGACGGCTTAAAAAGTTTTGTTGGGTTTTTCTATGTATTGACAGAACCACTTTGAATACCCTTTACTACGAGACGACTGCACAAACATTTCTGGTTTTCCATGTAAGCAATCTCAAACCAAGTCCACAAATAAGAATACTCTAACTAACCTGTAGTTTAGAGCAACCACTCGAGTAACCGCTACTCCCTTTAGAAGGAAAATCATGAGAGCCTTGAGAATTTGCCTATAGTTAATCTACCTGGTTTGTTTTTCTTGTAATCAAAGTTACAATGTGCTTAAACTATGCTTATAATATGCTTTAAAGTGCGGGAAAAGGAAAAACAGTGTCACAAGTATTACAATGAAAGGAAAAAGGAGAAATAGAGTATATATATTTAAATAAAGCTTATACAAGCAGAAAATATAATAAAACAGGGCAAGGCGAGAGCTGTAAGCAAAGCTGCTCGGCGAGATTGACCAGAAGATTGACGTTCCTGGGTATGGCGTTTTCCACTTCAAACGATTCTATTTCACAATAAGATCTTAGAAGGCACAAGAAGCCATTCGATCGAGAAACTCTTTCCATTATCCGACCAAAGAGCGGAAGAAATAAATTTGCTGGTAATCCTTGGAGGACTCCGGCCTCAGTCCAAGCACTTTAACGCCTTCACTTAAGGAAAAATGGTCCCCCATAACCTTTATCTATAACAGTTGTCTTGTAATATGTCCAAGAAAGATGGTACTGACCGTCTGATTCTTCTTGAAAAAGTGAATATGTTAGGTTGTTCTCTATTAGAGTCATGAAATCGCTAGTTGCTCGGCGGCACTACTCAATAAAGTTGTAAACGGGAAGGCTCCGCCTGGGGTTCGAACCCTTACCCTTAAATATACTAGTTTTTACCGAAATGGTACCCCTTTCACATACCTAGAGCAAAATTGCACCCCTTTCTTAAACCTCAAGGACAAGCCAAAACAATAGAATTTCCTGTAGTCGCCACGTTTTTCCCGGGTTTTCAGTCATCCTGATTCAGTTGCGTAGTCGTTTCTGCCAAAATGTGGCACTCTTAAATATACTTCGCTTTAGCCACCATTTTTCCCACTTTGCAGCTGATTTTTGTGACCCTATCGTATACTAAAATG
This sequence comes from Siderastrea radians, assembly GCA_964017195.1. Classification (NCBI taxonomy): domain Eukaryota; kingdom Metazoa; phylum Cnidaria; class Anthozoa; order Scleractinia; family Rhizangiidae; genus Siderastrea; species Siderastrea radians. The sequence goes on from OZ024892.1 coordinate 25,579,335, forward strand.
GCAATTTTCCCTTCCCTTTGAAATACTGCGAGCTTAAAAAAGGCACCCCTCCCCGTATAGCCCACCATAGGTTGCACCCCCTGCCCCGGGGCTAGTTGGTTATCGCATAGTTTTAATGAAACTCTCTTACTCCTACACGTTTCGAGCATTAAATAGAGTCTTGCAGAGAGAATCGCATCACAATAACAATTTCAGTTGTTAAGTTGAATTTTTAATGTCCTTGAAAGAACATTAATCAATAAAAGCGGCTGTAAGAAATACCTATCTTCGCCGGTGAAATTGTGCGTTTTTCTACCTATATTCTGGGATCTAAATGATTTGACATAAGACCACTTTATGCCTAGTGCAGCCGAGATACCCGGTGAGAAAAATAGAGACTTATGGTCTAAATAGAAAGCATTTAACAATACCTTTGCAGCCATAGAGCTCGACCCTCATCGCTACCTGGTCATACCACGTTATTGGCTGGAAGCGGATGTATCGTGCAAAGATGGGTGGTTTTAGCTCATTATAAACAAGAGTATCTTCGTTAATATTTCCATCAAACACCTAATTAATGAAGACGAAAAAATTGGAAATTAATCATCAAATAAAGGTTTCAGACGTACAGTTAAAAAAATAATAACGCACGTGAAAAATCACAGTTTATAAGTTAGTTACGGTGTGACAGTCATTGAAATAACGAACAATGGAATTACATTACTAACTCCGTTTTAAGCTTCAACGTCACCGAAATGGCTTAAATCAATTGACTCGGGAAACGCCTGCACGCTTGGGGAAAAAAGAGTTTATTGTAGCGGACATTTTATATCTTAAATCAGTTGTAATTCTGTGAGAATCTGTTTAAACTACTAGCCATCTTATTTTAATACCTCGTAAATGCAAAATTTAAATTTTAAAAGTGAGATAAGACACAAAAAAACAACAATGAACACACTACCAACCAACCAACTCGCCCACCCAAACAAACAACAACTAAACCAGCTAACGAAACCACCAACAATCTTAACAAGTGAAGGGCAGCATACCATAGTGAAGGACCAGTGTCCTTTACAAATAATTTCAAATATCAAAAAAACTTAACGACTACCGGACCAATGTCCCACCATATGGCGGACCATGTCCAACGTAAGATCCTACTCTCCTTGGGTCAGTTGTGTCAGACCTCTGTCCATATAGATATGGATCTGACTGTAGAACGACATTGCACCAGTTACCCCGGGTGTTTAGTGCATTTCCTTTTGAATTGTATTATCACCTGTATACTTAGGTTGAGATGGATCTCGGAAGGCACCTCATGGCCCGTGAAACCTTTCTGTGGTTCTAGGCATCGAAGCTCGATTAGATGTAGCATAAGGGAAATTAACCTGATTTATAACTATAATTGTAATTTTTCCATTGTTTGAGTTAATGAGCAATTAGGGCTAAATATTAATTTTTGTCGAAAAATTATCACTTCACATTCAGCTCTTCTCGACAGTAAAATCTAAATCAAAACGTAGGTTAATCGTTACATTTTTTTTTTTAACACCGACGTTGAACGAAATAATCGCAGTTTCAACTATAAAGGGGATCATCTCCCGCGAAATTTTCTTTGGCCTATTTATTCGCGCGCGCTTACTATGACGTCACTCCCCATATGCTGTTTGAGTTTGAATTAAATCGCGCGTGCAAACAAGCAACGCGAGCTAAAATTAACCTACAAGACGAGGTTATTTTTCGCTTTGTTCTTTTTTCCGCGATAAAAGTCTAATTCGTAAACCACTAGAAGCGCTCTCTAGGTTCGGGCTCAGTCTCCAGCCGTGAGTGTCTCGATGCGCCCGCGATTCTCGCCACCTTCACGGCTGGGCGCACGGGTTTGGTTATTGTTTAGACTGACCAATCATAGACAAGCCCCCTGAAATTTGCAGGGCAGAATGCAAGACATAAGTTAGCGGGATTTCGTCTTTCTCTTGAAATTTCACACTTTTAGGAGGACGTTTCAGGCATACTTTTCGCATTTCGCTTTTTTTCAAGACGATAAAAAAAACAGATAAAATTTAAGCAAATGACGTGTGGATTGTCTGCATAATTATTAAAATTGTAATGACGTCACAGACATGCAACCAAACCCGTGCGCCCAGCCGTGAAGGTTTCGAGAATCGCGGGCGCATCGAGACACTCACGGCTGGAGACTGAGCCTATCACTAGGTCAAATTTAACAATACGACTTTGTTAACTTGCAGACCTCTGCGTTAAACGTATCTCAACCCACAATTTACCGAGTGAAGCTGTCCTTTGGATGACACAGAACTATCGGAGCAGCAAATTCAAACAACTACCAAAAAGGTACAACAAACATTTTAATTTCTAATAAACAGCATAGAATGATAGTTGTCAGCTCAGGCACGTAGGGCCATCTGTCTGTACCACAGTTTGAAACGTGTGGTCAGAGAGTTTCACCCTAAAGCGGAAAATGAGAATTTATCCCCGTTGTTTACGCTAATTTTCCTTCGGCGCGTTTTACTGTTTTGCGTTTCTTGAACTCTTTACCAGGTCTGTTCACTGTGCCCCTGACGAGAATGACAGACCTTCTGAGCAGACTAAACGACTTTCTCATTATCGTTCTATGCTGTATCAAATTTTAACTTTTGGTGAGCTCACTAAATAGGTGTAAAAGATAAATACATAATTAATCTACGAATTTTATTTCAAGCCGCTCAGAAATACTCTTCTTTGTTCTAAAACAAACTGGCCCAGTATTTTTTCCTTCGTTTTGAAAAGAAATAGGTGTATTTCAGCCATTTGTTGGGTCGCCGGGTTTGCGGGCGTTTGTTCGTGCCATTGGTCCATTCTCCGTTTGTCTGGCTGTCATTTCGCTCCTTCGATTGTTGGGTTTGTTCGTTCGTTCATACATAATATTGTCCGTTCGTTCATTCGCTGCTTTCGTTCGTTAGTTTTGTGGCCATTCATTCGGTCGCGTGGCTTGTGCATTCATCCATTGCCTTCAGCCTTCTGCTTCCCTTCATGTGACTGTTAACCAGTTAACTCATAAATTATAAATCCGATCATAAAGTCCGAAATATATTAAAACCCAGAATAGATTAGCATCTCTTGGGTTTTAATATTAGAAATAGCATACCACAGTGAAGGACCAGTGTCTTTTACAAATAATTTCAAATATAAAAAAAAAAAGAAACATTACTTGCCACGTTGCCAGAGTGGTTGCTTAAGGCATCCGACCGGTTACCTGGAGACCCATGTTCAAATCCTCGCTGGACTACATTTTTGTTCATTTCCCTAATTCGCTTATCCTTAATGGTAAATAATAAATAATAATAAGTAATAATAAGTCAATAACATTTACCGTTTTTATGTTTTCGCCTTGTTGTATGTAGTCCTGGAAGTTCACTCCATCGTCACTGTACTGCAGACTGTACGTTGTAACACGGTGATAGTGGTTGTCTCTTCCCTGTGTTGCTACACGTGTCACGTTGGTTTTCTGAACTCCAAGGTCAATCTGGAGCCACTGATTAGTGTCTTTTATTGCAGGCTCCCAAGCCCCTTCATGCTCTGCAGTCGCCTTCATATATAGCCTTCCCCAGATGGCAGCCCACCCGGCACCCCATTCCGAGGACGCAGTAATTTGTGCGTCAGAAATGGCGCGGTTTTCTATACCGAGTATGTCTAGACATACTAAAGCGGGGTTAAAAAAGGACAAGAACTCTAGTCGGCGGTAAAATGAACGAAGCGACGGTTGGTTGTTAAAGGGACTGTTGTAGACGGGCTGTTGTCGACGTAATGACCGTTGTCATCTAGATGATTTTGGTAAACTAGATCTAACCCATTTGGACTAACTTAATAACATAAACTGCTAAGTGCCAATGCTTCCTTACTCCCCAGGCTGTTTGGTGTGGTGGGAGGGGAATCACTTCTGGGAGCAACAGTGGTAACGTTTTTACTCGAATAAGCGCCTCCCCCGAATAAGCACCACCCTCGAATAAGCGCCGCACTTGAGACGAAAAAGTTAATAGACGCCGCCCCCGAATAAGCGCCGCCGTCCCGATGCGGCGCTTATTCGAGGAATATTGTAAAACCACTACAAAGCAATTCTAAAACAGCACTGGAAATTTCTTTTCATCAAAAGTGATGTTTTTCAGTTCAAAGTAATTATATGATCTGATGCTTCTTTTTTTTAGTTTGGCTTAAACAGTGTTTTAACCTAGCACTTCATTCTGTTCCTTGCTACAATTTTAGTGACATTTAGTGCCGGAAGGGACAAATGGTGACAATCAAAAGACGCTCCTGTTAGTTGCTGTAAAATTTTCGTACAGATAGAAAATATACCGTTAAATTTAAAGAAAAGATTTCTTTGTCACGTCCAATTTTTAAATAAGCGCGGCCCTCGAATAAGCGCCGCATTTGAGGCGCGAAAGATTTAATAAGCGCCACGGCGCTTATTCGAGTAAATACGGTAATCCAAAGGAGCTAAAATATATTACAGTTACAGTTGTAAGAAAGTTGCAAAGTTGAGCTCACTGTTGTTACCCATTATAAGCCTCTTGTCCCAGGGAGAAGCTAAGTGCATAAGAAAAAACATAATCATAAGAAGTAAATGAAAACCTTCTGAGATACCTGTACAACCATAAAGCTCCACCCTCATTGATATGAAATTATTCCAAGTTACTGGATGAAAGCGGATGTAACGTGCCCTGATTGGTGGCTCCAGGTCATGATAGACAACTGTATCTTTGTCTGTATTTCCGACAAATTCCTAATAACGGAAAAAAAATTGACTCAACTCCGTTGATCACAATATTTGTTATTAAAAAATGTTGAGTTGCATGCAGGTGTTATTACCCCTAGTGTACTTCAATGTATTAACTCTACATCACCTTGTTAACACTTTGTCCTTGTTCCATGTAGTGTTGGAAGTTCACATCGTCGTCACTGTACTGCAAGTTGTATGTCGTCACCCACTGACTGTCGTGATCCTGTCTTCCCTGTGTGGCTACTCGCGGTACTTTGATGTAGTAACTGCGCAGATCAACTTTGAGCCATTGATAGATATCTTTTGTGGCAGCTACCCAACTTCCTGCATACCCTCCGCCTCCTGCGTAGTGAAGTCTTCCCAAACGGGCGTCTTGATAGGAGCTAAAACTGGAAGAGGCGCTTATTTGCATGTCAGAGATTAAGCCGTTTTCCATGCCGAGGGCGTTGATGCATCCTAGGAGGTTTATGAAAAATTCAGTATCCCAGATTAAAAGTTATAAAACATTTTTTTTTCAATGACGCCGACCACTAGTTATCTTGACAGTGCTTTGACCACAGGACAACAGATTGCAACAATTTCAGCCGCTCTGACGAGGAAAAATGCCGCTATTGTATCGTATTTTCTCTATTATGACCCAAAAGTGCTGTGACCTTGCTTTTTTGTACATTAAAACAAGAGGAAAAAATCGTCAAAAGTGATGAGGGAAGAGAAACATAACCTGGAGAAACAAAATAATTCTAAAAAACGCAAAGTTCCGTCAGGATGACACTTTTGATTTCTGGTCATCCCGCCACGAAATAATCAAACGTAACGTTCCGCAATCCACATTTGTCCACCCACCACCCTAACTATTCTCCAATTTAATTGCATATTATATGGCATTACCAATATATCTTGGTGGAAACCTGTCCTATTCCTCACTTGAGGGTCGTAAATGCAAATGCATGGTTGTCCTAGATGCAACCGTCTCAACCAATCAGAACCAAAAGCCTCTTATCTTCGCGTGGCTTAGAGTTCAAGTCACATTTGGTTTTGCTTTTGCTTCTGATTGGTGAAGTTTGTGCATTTCGTGCGGAGAGTAATTCAAATTTTTTTCGGTTCCCTCACTCAATCAAATTTATCAAAAATATCAACTACCAAATATTTTAGGTCTGAACAGGAGAGATTTAGAAGACCTTCTGTGGTACCTTTACATCCGTAGAGTTCCACCCTCATTGATACCCAGCTATACCAAGCTTGTGGACGGAATCGGATGTAGCGTGCGCTGATTGGTGGAATTAAGTCATGATCGACAACAGTGTCCGGGTCAGTGTTTGCAGCAAATTCCTATAACGACAAGATAGCAAACTGTAAGGAATCAATCCTTTTCAGGTTTTTTGCATCATTTAGGTTAATCTCACCATCATAATCTCCCTAAACTTAACTCCATCGCAGACGAAGCATGTGGATTTATTAAACATGAAATCTTTCAGTAAATTAAGCATCTTCAAGATACCACAAGGTACCACCATTCTGAAATACAAAGTTCATATATATGATCATATCATATTTAACCTTTTAGAACACTTAAAGGAGACGACAGAAAGATCACCTTCTGTAACTAGCTTAGCAGGTAAATAAGAGTGAAATCGGAAATAAATGGGTTTTAAGGGTAATTTCATAGCCAAGACCGTCAAAATTACCAATTACATACTACAGTGGTCACAAAAATAGCGAAACTTGGTTCTTAACTTCTTTATGGTATGTTAAGCGGTAGATAGATTTCAACCGCAATCTTCCTCACAGTCCAAATTACATTTTTTCTCACCTTAATTAAGCTCTGCCCTTGTTCCACGTAGTACTTGAAGTTTACGCCATCGTCACCGTACTGCAGATTGTATATCGTCACCCACTCACCATGCTGGTTTCTTCCTTGCGTTGCTACTCGTCTAACTGTGGTGTAGTAATTTGCCAGATCAATTTGTAGCCAAGGACTGGCATCGCTTAATACAGGTGTCCAAGAGCCTGCTTTGATATCTGTTGCTTGAAATTGAAGCCTTCCCTGAATGGCGGCATGATTGCCGTCATATTCCGAAGAGGCACTGATTTGTCCGTCGGAGACTGTTCCACTTTCCATGCCGAGAGCAATTGGGCATTCTGAAGGTTTTTATAAAATCGACACAAATGAAAAGTTATATCAACTTTTTTAATTTTTTTATTACAGTTAAGGTTTTTTATTTGTGATATTGCAACTTCAAACTACAACGAAAGCAATCGCCATTTAGCGATCATACTAGGCTTATTTGATGATTTGTGACGCTTAGTCCATATTCTATTCCAGCAAAATTAAAATCACTTCAAGTGCGATTCAGTTCACATAGCGCTGGCTCTGACGCATCTTGCAAAAATCAAATCTTCAATGACCTATTCAAAACGTCCCTATAATGAGTTGACGAAATGCATCATCTACAACTCTGTTTACACTCCTTTGACTTAATTATCTAGTGGGAAATCCATTCGGAAAAAAAGAATGTCAGGCTTTTTAATGATCAGGAAAGTCTCTGCTCCCATAGAATACCAAATCGTGTTACCCTATTGTTCTTTGCCGCCATTTAATAAATGCGTAGTGTAATAGGGCCCGGACGAATCGGATACAACATTTCCACTCAACAACGTTCAGCATTGTTGATTTCAACATGTTACACATGTTCAGCCACTTTGATAAATGATGTTGGGTGAGGCTGAATGATGTTGGATGGCTTGAACGAAATTCCATTGCCACGATGTGTGAATTCGAAAATGTTGAAAATGGTTGTATCCGTTTACTCGGGGGCTATAGCGCCTATTTCAAACTTTTGCTTCAGATGGTTGCCCGGTCACATATGATTTCCAGGATAGTTATTTCAAACGCTTTCGTTTCTTTTGATTAGATTCCGCTTTCAAAACATGTCAAAACAAAGGATAGAAGTGAAATAACGATGAATACAAACTCACTTGCATAAACCTCTGCTCTCATACAGTTCCACCTGTATTGCTTAGTTGGGTGGAAACGAATGTATCTCGCTGGCACTGGCACAAATAAGGTATGTCGGTCAACGGTCTGGCTACCACCCTGTCTGTTAAATTCCTTAATTAAAAGTGCCGTTGGGTTAGCAATTTAATCAATATGTGTAGTGTAGATCATAGTATTTATCAAGCTAAGTTAATGCATAGGTAATACTGACATCGTCTTCATCGCCGTCACTGTTGTCGTCATGATGATCATCATCACTATGGTCATTGTCATCATTATCGCCATCTTCCTCATCATCATCGTAGACGTCGTCTTTATCTTCGTCGTTGTTTTCGTTGTCATGAATATCGTTGTTTTCGTCACTGTCATCGTCATTATCATCGTCATCACTGGTATTGTCGTCTTCATTGACGTCGTCGTTCTTACAAGCAACAGCGTTAAGCCTTGCATGCTTGAAAAAAATTAAAGCTCACCACTTCCGCGCCTTTTCTATCCGTGTACCAATTCCAGAATAGTCCCTCAGATGAGTAAGACAACTTGAAGTCAGTAACCCACTCACTGCCCCCCCAGTCTCCCTGAGTAGCGACAGCACACACGACAACCGTTTTTTCAACATCTACTTGAAGCCAATCCTCAGTTCCTGTAGCTGTTGCCGCACACCAGGCATCGCCTCTTCTATCGTACAGTCGACCGTAAGCGGGTTGGTAAGAAGAGCTATAGTATGTAGAGGCCGTCATCTGACTATCCGGAATGATGTTGACATCGGCAACACCAACAGCATTATAGAAACAATCGTCTATGAATAAATAACATAAATTTACATGTACATCAGGTTTTTTCTAAACACGTGTTAGCTATTAGCTAGAGCAATTCTCAGTGAATATACGTTGTAGTGACCATGAAAACTATCCTTGCTACTTGAGGTCAGGCCTTTTTTATTTTGTCTTTGCATGCATACGTCAAAGACCTAGGATTTTCTTCGTTTTGATTTTTGTCCATTTTACGAGTGGTCTTTTCATAATATCGGTTAAGAGAACTTCATGAACTTTAATTCGTTCTGTAAAAATGCAAGTAAAAGTAGACGACCTCTTATCAGTCACTCCCATTTCAGGGGTAGGGGTTGGACAGGGGTCTTGGAAGGAATTCTTCACTTCAACTTTAAGCCACTTCAACGTGTTTGCAAGTGTGGAAAAAGTACTTAAGTTACATTTTCTTGCTTCTAATAACACGTATTTTTTAACCTGAATTTCACTACTTATTGTTTTTTCCTAAATCACCGGCAGTTTTATTTGTTTGTGTGTTTGTTTTCAAGTTAAAAGTGCGCATGCCTCAAAATTTTCATATTGTATACCACCTTGTTAGACAAATAGTTTTCGCATTGTGAAGACCTACTGCAGCAAAATAATTAAGATAATGGCAGTTGCTAAGTAAATCAAACAATCAACCAACCAACTAATCAATCAGTCATCGTAGGTGATGTGATGTGCCGTGTAGCACTCTGTAATGAAATTAGTAAACATGTAAAGTGTATGTATACCGCCCTGCATAATCCACCCCCCTCCCCCTCCCCCCGGGGCCACTTAGCTCAGTTGGTAGAGCGACGGCGATTTAATCCGGAGGTCATGGGTTCAAATCCCGCCGGGGTCAAAGATTTTTCTTTGACCCTGTTTCTCATTTTTAATTTCTTCTTTCAGGTCTATGGCAGGGGGGAAATTATGTAGGGCAGTATTGCTCACTTCTAGCACTCATACATACACTTTACATGTTTACTAATCAATCAGTGTCAGCCAATTAGTTGGTCAGGCAAACAGGAAAGGTAGCAAGCAATAAACTTTACATCGTCATCAACAGATAACCAGTTTTTGATCATGTTTTGGTAGGTGAAACCGTTGTTGTTGTTTTGTTTTTTCGGTTAGAACGTATGTAAACAGTAGCACACTTGTTTAGAAAAATGGCTGATGGCGATGCTGTGTTAATGTTCGCTCAGTGAAGCCATATCTTTTTTGTCATAGCACCCAGTATCTACTAATAAAAATATCAATCTTAACCATATTTGTATTACTTATAGCAAGCAAAAGTGCTCATTAAGACAGACCACTGAATATTGAGACCAAATCCTTGCGAAAAATCTCATAAATCCACCTAAAAATAACAATTGAAAACAAACTCAAGTGCTTTCTATTCCAATCAATTTACCACTGACATTTTCCCTACTAACAACTTACTCTGTAAACTAACACTAATCAAAGATTAGGGGTTTCCGTTCGACTTCAACCAGTGAAGCTGTAATTTGTTTTGTATTTTTCTTATTCTGTAAAACCTTTTTAAAGGCTGCTTACTCGACCCTTTCTTGTGCAGTTTCAACAGGAACAACGTTATTGTTTAAAGTGGCTCCATACATTTATTATCGGTGGCGTGGCACGCGCCAGTATTGTCTTATAAAAGCTAATTTTCTCGTTCTTCTTTCTACTAGCTCACTCAAAACTATCAAAATGTAACAACAAGAACAAAAATATCTTCTACAACCATCGCTGATACATAACAAGCCGTTTCTTCAGATCTCATTGTACTTTTTAAGTATTTGTTGTTGGGAAAAGAAAGCGAAGCACTTAGTACTTAGTTAGATACTTGAAGTAGCTTGGTTAGTTAGATACAAGATACAAGCGAAAATTTTTCCGGGACACGTTGACATGATTGCGAAATTTTGTATGACATTTATTGGTTTGACTCTGTCAGCGAAATGTCGATTGCATAATTTTGCTGAAATTTCATTATTAGCCGAGACAAAATATAATGGCGGTAAAACTTTGGTGAGGAAAAAAGAGGAATTTGCTTTACCTTCCCACAGAGCTGTAGCGTGCATTGCAACTTCATATTGTTTGGGTGTTTCTCGTTGACATACTCTTTAGGTATGGAAGAAGGATAGCCATTTAAACACTTTTATCTTAAGCAGTTGTTTTTCAAGAAATTGTATGAAGCGGCCCGTCGAGACAATCTCACCTGTAACTTGATTCTGTATTTGCTGTATGTCATCCTGAGACAAAGCAACGTTGTAGACTTGCATCTGTGCGATTCTTCCTTTAAAGTACCTCGCATCACCAATTCTGGCCCCCATTCTGATGTTAGAGTCTGTGGCCAGTTCAAGTCCAGCACCAATGTTAGATGTCAGAGCCTCGACTCCATCGACCCATAACTTGGCTTCGCCGGAGGTCTGATCGTAGGATGTTCCAACAAACCTCCATACACTACCTAGAGTGGTGTGTTCCAAAATGTTTGAATCCGAGTAATCTCGATGTTTGAAGTCGACATAAAGTTGTCCTGCTGATAACCATAAGTGCACCCCCCAACTGCTCCCATTCCCTTCGTAGTCGAAGATAGGTCCGTCCTGACCACCATAGTACAGCCAGCATAGCATGGTCATTGAGTGACGCACATCCAAAGCTTCTTCAGCGCTGTTGGTAAATTCTATGTAACTACCCGTTCCATAAAATTCATAGGAGCCATCGGCTTGTCCTTTGGGTCCTGCAGCCCGGTTTACCTCACTGGGGATCCCTTGGGAAACTCGGCCGTTGATTTCCTCGGTGCCATACGCGCCATTTAAAGGAAACAAGGCAACGGGATCTGGAACTTGATCAAGGGGAGAAATGTATTGGCTCAGAATTCATAGTTTTTGAGCAGTGATTTCACTATTCATATTCACATATTTTAAGGTTACTCAAGGTTGGGTGCAAAAAACTAACAAAGCTTATATTCTGAAGTTTCGCCTGGTAATACACCGGACTATAAAACTACTTGTTTTGTTTTCATTTGAATAAAATTTTGTCTTAGATTTGTTTTTGCAACAAACTTAGATAAATGCGAAAGTGTTAATACTTCATTCATTATTTTCAAGATTCATTAGGGTTTGCCAATTTTTCTCACTTAATTTTTAATTCTTTGGAATAAGGCATTTTACTTGTTTCCTGAAATATCAGAAAGACAAAAATACGTGGATATTACATGCCTGGGTGTTCAACCGATTATTTTGAATAGAATGATTGAATATTGACTATATCCAATATAGACGTTTTAACCTGTGTGTGTCTTTAAAGTGCTACTCCGATGAAAATTTCTTGTTCCGTTTTCATCTTTTTCAAACTTCAAACTGTTCAATAGATGTAATATTATATAAATCGCGATAAATTAGATCGATAAATGCTTACACAGCCCAGGAATATATGACCGAGAACCGCGTTAAACCCATCCGCCATTACTCAGTTCGCAAAAGAGAAGCCCGGGAATTTCATGGAAGGGGTCTTATCTCTAACCAGGTGATTTTTGCCCGTGACGTAGAAGTCTCAGCCATCGCCACAACAAAGGCTGGAGAAGAGTATAATGAGGATCGAAAATAGAGAGCCAAACATTGCACTATATGGATGTGTTTTCCGTCGAATTTGTCATCCAGTTCCTTTGAGAGCGACTTAGAACAAAGTTCTTTTGGTTATGAGCTGGCTACGCAGTAAAAAGAACAAGAAACACACAGCAGGTTTGTTATGGTCGATTAAGCTCGGTTGTTTATATTTTCACGTTATATATGGCCGAGTAATTCAAAGAAATTTCGAGTAATATTATCGTTTATAGAACGAAGAATACACGGTGATGTTGTGTTATGGTCCACCAGTTTATAGGAACTTCAAATAATATTCTTTTAGCGGAGGTTTTAGTGGGGGCCTTTATGGTACGCGGAATACACGGTAATGTGTTGCTACTTTCTGCGTACCGCGTACCACGCAGCCAAGTTGAATAAAAATAATTTCTGCGTATCGCGGAGCCGGCTTGGCGGCGGCACAGAAGATAGTTCATGTGAAGGGGCATATACATGTATATGCATAAGACAACCGAGCGAAGTATCTCCTAGGTATGTGAGGAAATGTGACTCTTACCGTACATGTGATGTTATCAGCCGTAAAATGCACAGAGCAAACAGCTGAGTGTCCAACAGGAGTGAAGCTTTTCCCTTAAAATAAACGTACCCACTCGTCGGTGAACTGTGAATGGAAATTTCCGATTCATCGATGCTTTCAACAACACAGCGCCGACCACGCATAGTGTAGCTCAAAGCCAAAGAAATGAATCTTGTGAGACCCCAAACCTCTCCAAATGCATAAGAAAGCAGCCACGTTTGTTTTTGTCGTGTTGAGACTTATACGTCACTTCCCTTCTGGCGAACTCGACCCAGCTCTCAAGCCAGTGTCCCGGCCATTTTTTAATTGAGTCATGGCGGCAAGCCGAATCCCAAAATTGTAGTTTAAATAACCAGACTTCCCTTTCGAATTTTGACTTAAAACGTTGCACATTAAATAATATGTACTTCTATTTTCGAAATATGGAGAGAACAAAAAATTCATATTTTTCATCATAGTAGCACTTTAAAATTTAAGTCTTTTAATTTCGTACTCGAGCCACTGCATGAAGATAACTGAAAAACACGGTATCTTAGAACTATCTCATTAGAAGGACATATATTAGCGACCAATTTTGATATAGAATAATACGGAATAAAAATGAAATATACTTCCCGATTTGTCATTTGTAACTAACTACCTGTGTAACCAAAGTTTCCTCCTTCAATCCCAGATAATTTGAGTTTACCTTTTGAAAGCAAACGGGAAGATTTCGGCCAAAAATCATTACCTTCTTGTAATAGGAAATCTACACTCTATGATGTAAATCGATTTTAAAATCATGTGAATCTCAGGTGAGATACCCGTGAAATAGAAGATAGAAATTCTAATGTGAGGCTTACACTTACAAGCAGAAATGAAACTTCGAATAGTACGTACGTTATAGCCTCTCATAACAAAAACAAGTTTAGATTGCGTTCTTTCATAGACTGTGGTGGTAACAACTATCGATTTAGGTTTTATCTATGTAGGCTACGCTGATTAAAGGGAGACAAACCTCCTTTAATGAAAACTCCATTTGCTAAATCCATTAAGCTTTGTATGAAAATCCAGACAGCTACTTTCTATTAAAAAAGGGCAGACCAGTTGATGAGTAGGTAATATAAAACACCTGCAAACCTTGAAGCCTCTAAGAGTCAATTTATGCATTTACCTTGAGTGATAATGGAGGATCTTTGACTGCCATCTCTTCGTAGATAATGATTAAACCTTGAGAAACCTAAAAGAGCTTAATTTCGCTTTCAGCAGACAGGATAAGCGGCTTAAAGAGAGAAAATGAACCGAGCCAAAAGTAAGTTTGTTAGCCCTTAACTGAATTACCTGGAGACGATGGCGTTAGCAGACAATGTCATTGTAAATTGTTAAAGAGAGAAACAATAAACATTTCTTTACTTCTAGAAATTGAGTAATGGAGTGTATTAATAATATGTCAGACATTGCCATTGTAAAAAGCATTTCTATAGTGAGGTATATCAGTGGGGTATTACTAAACAAGAACTTTTCATATTGAGTAACCGTCATGAACTGAACTGAGCTGAACTGAACTTTTGCGGTCATGTTGGATTACATTTGTGTTTAAGGGGAATCAGTTTACAGATGTTGACCGACCAAAAAGTCCACACGTTTATCTAAAAAGGGAACACAAAATAAACCAGAAAATTGAAATTGACGTTTGCGTATCGCCTAGAAACTTCAATTTCTAGACTAATCTCAATCTGTTTAGTCACAGCTTTCATGCCGAATAGCGGATATCTATTTATTGGATGAGTAGGGGGGGGGCATAACAAACAAACACAATTTGCCAAAGTGATGCTGGCAATTTTGAAAACAAAATGATGTTTATGTCTCTGGCAGCTGTCACCCACTGGCACAGCTCTAAACTACAAACGTTAACTGTGATTAGGGGATTTTTAAAGTGATGGAATGATTTGTTGCAATTAAAAAACAGGTTTTAAAGGCTGCCGTTTAATTTTATACACGGAACGGAAAATGTCCAGTGCTAAAGCTCTTTTAAATATGGGGGTGGAAATTGACATGGTTTTATTCAACAACTGCGCATGACTGATGACGTCACTATCATGACATAGTGAGGTGTAAATTAGTATTTTGTTTTTTGGTTTGTCTGCGTCACATTGTCAAGCACAATAAGCAACACCACGGGTAAGTATTTCTCAACAGCATTCATTTAAATGGTTACGCTCAGGATTTATCTACATTATTAAATACCTGAAGGCATGCCGTTTTGTAAACATCGTAAAGCATTAAGGTTTACTGATTAGTGGTCGCCAACTTGGAGTTGTTTTCAGTAAATAAAGCTCCATTCTGATTTAGCTTTTTGCCGCCAACATGATTGAGTCATAGTCAACGAGGTGTTCCTGAAAGCTTTCCAGAGGCACTGCAAAAAAACAAGCTTAAATCCTTAAAGAACGGTGTATACATTTGCTATTGCGAAAAAAGCTATTTACTGCCATAAAATGATTGAGATCACGTACTTTAAAGAGCAGAAAACTTACCTGTACTCAGATAAAGAAAACTAGCTCTGGAAAGCTTCTAAGATATTTAAACGTCAATGGCCGCCTGCAAATCCAAACGATAAATATTTGTATTTGATAAAAGTCATGTGACTTTGCAGACTTAATTAAATTTTATGTATTGCAACTAAGTATTATTATCAACGTTTCTAAGGTAAATTGAGATCAATAAAGAAAGGCCAATAAGGGAAGTTTAGGGAAAATGATGTCTCTATGGTAAATTAAGGCATGTTATTGTCAGCGTCTCTAAGGTAAACGGGTTTAACACGTTTGTTTTTTTGGCTATCTATTTAATGAAATATAGGATCACCGTAGGGATACCACTACTCTCACTGAATGTTGTAGTAAACATTCTACACTGCAAACGAAAGCTGCGTCATACTACTTCACTAGCATGGAGCCTTTGAGTTTGATTAATAAAAATTCTGTTTGAGTTACAAGAGAAAAACCAAAATGGCTGGAAAAGCCTCCAAGGTAAGCTTATTTCTTAGACTCGTTTCTAAAACGAGGCTTTATTAGCAGAGACGTTTTAAGTATTTCAAACGTTTTCTGTGACTATAACTCTTTAGCTGCTGCTGTTAAAATGGCCTGAAATCCAACCCGTAGCGGGACCAACTATAAAGTCTAAGATTTATACTGAATAGGGGACAGTGAATTGAGTTCTTTCTTCATGTAGCTACGAATTACCTTAACTCTCTGCCGTTAATTATGATATACAAAATGATATCGTAACTGAAACTTGCTTAAAAATATCAACACTTGAGTTGGAAGAAATTGAAACGAATAATCAAAAATTTCCTTTGATGTGTTTTCTTTTTGCATCACCAAAAACAATAGTCAACCTGCACCAGGTACATAAATGTTGAGAAAAAGGTGTTAGGAAGATTTTATCTAACGCGGTCGGACAGTGGCTAAATAGTGTACAAACACAAAAAAAATGCAAAATTTTTATTTTAATTTTTGATACCAAAGTTGTGTTTCAAAGCCATTAAATTTGATATAGAATTCTTTGAATCTGCAATGTTTGAGGCAAAACCTCCGCTCAGTCGGGAAATGATAACGTTTTATGTTTCACATTAACTTTTTAAATGATTTCTTTTTTTAGGAAACCATAATTTGGCTTTTTATTCAAGTTTTAATGTTGATCATGAATGGAGAACAAACCTATGGTAGGTCTACCTATATAATAAGAATTTTATTTTAAATTATAATAATTGGTATTGCGAACTATAATTTTAATAAGAGACCAATAAAAATAACAAAACAACAAGTCTAGGAGAGCATTTGACTTTTTGTGGGAACGATTCTTAGGTCACCCCTAAAAATAATCTTCGCTTTCCTTTCTCAAAAGTTGTAAGATGTTGATTCCTCTGCATGTGTCCACCTCAAATAACATGATTGCGTAACTGAAATATGCACGTACAAGGAAAAAAAGATATCCTATTTCTCCTTCGGAATGCATGAGCCTGCAAAGAAGAAGCTTAGTCACAAACGTCACCCACAAATCGCAATGATCACGTGCACATGATGAAACATCATGGCAAGTTGGACCTTACCATGTCTACGCTTTGCATGCTAGAGCTAGGGAGGACCAATTTTACAATTTACAGTAATCGTGTATTACGCCTAATTTAAAAACCGAGAGTGTTGTTACACTTTATTTCCAAACGTTGAAATGAGGCATTTAACCTTAGAACACGGCAACGCTGGAGAAAACCCCTTTTTATCATCTATTTTATTTTTATATATTCTAAAGTCTGTATTTCCCTAGAAAGATTCAAGAGTTGAGCACCTTCCTAAATTGTTTTCCTCTTATATTTAACTACGAAATGACTCGTTTTAAAACTATATTTATTCACACTTTAATACAGAAACTGCGTAATAACAGGTCTTATTCTCGACAACTAACAGAAACTAAGCAGAGAGACATCTCACATACTCTTACTTCTGCATGTGCTCAAAGCACGAGAGGAATCTTTCCAGTCACCATCCACGATGACCAACATAATCTACCACACTAACCAAGCTACTCGTGTGTACAAACAATTTTTCCGCTCGTCAACAAACCGTTCATTTTTGTAGTTGCGTTTTTCGGTCTGGTTGTAATATTACCATAAATTATTATCACTAAACATTACTATTATTAAGCGTTACATTTTCTAGATGTTTGCAACGATTTTTGTAAATTTCTTAACATTGCTTTAAACAAGTCTATGCTCCATTTGTCAATAAACGTATGATTCGTTTTCCACGTTTGATCTATCAAATGCCTTTGTTAGTTAAGCTGTACAACAAATCACTTTACGACTGTGCTCTCGGGAAAGAGTTAATTTTCTTTCCCTCGAATCTCAATGTTTCCGACAGGGAGTCGAGAGAAACATTGAGATTCTCAGAAAATAAAACCTGTTTCTGAAGTCTTTGTGTATTTAATGCGAGGGTGCGCTTTCTACGCAATGAGTGTGCGAATGTTATAATTTTGCTTTGAATTCTTATTACAAATAATAATTCCCCTTTGAATTTTTGTTACACAGCTGCTACTCCTCCTCCAAGTCCTCCAGTTGAATGCACCTCTCAAGGGTATACCGAGCTTAATGAAGCCAGCAGATACTGGGCATATGACGATGGGAGTACGTACTGCGATCGAGACCTGATTATCAGTGATCAGTGGTACCGCTTTACAGGAGCTGCTGGTGTTATGATGGCTTCCTACTGTATTCCTAAAGAGAGCTGTAACACACATATGGCAGGCTGGATTAATGGTAATCATCCTACTGGACCCTACGAATTGGTGTCCACAACAGCATGCATGCACTGGAGTTCAAGTTGCTGTTATCTGTCCTTTCCAGCTGCGATACGGAAATGCGATGGTTTCTACGTCTACAAGTTGCAAGAACCTACGGGGTGTTCTGAACGTTACTGTGGTGTTAATGGTAAGGCTCCTGATGAAACAAACACGTCCCGAATAACGTTTTTCTGCCGTCAAATGAGATTTATTAGTGCCGTAATGGATTGAGAAGACAATACACAAAGATGAGCGTGGTATGATGATCACCCGAAAAACTTCGCCAACCTCCAAGGGGCTTTGTCTCTTTGAAGTTTGGCAGGTCTTGATAAGATTTTGCCAAATTAAAACTTCCGTTTGTTGTTGTCGTTTGTAGTGGTCTAGCATCAATGTTGTCAGTACTCAGGGGCCGAAAATTTTTGCCAAATTCCACCAAAGATCAAAAAAGCCGCAACGAAAAAATCGGCGAGCGTTTAAGAATAATTGTTTTAGATTTAGGCAAGGAGATTTATCTTCTCGAATTGTCGGCGCGAGTCACTCGGAGAGCGAATCATACGTCTAATTTCACTGCTGTGTAATACAGATAAACAGTTTGTACTTCGGTGTATGCATAAATTTAGAACTAAAAAACTAAAAAATCAAAACGGCGTAATGGCAGACGATGGCGGCTCATATTGGGGCTACTGTTGCGCTTTTGAATATTGCTGTTCCGAGAAAACAATACGGAAAAATGCGATGAAAAGAAGGATAAAACATAAGGTAAGACAGCAGTTGCTGGAATGAGCTAATGCGAAATCATACTTCACATCAATGGAGGAGTGAAAGTCAATGATTTTCCGTAATAACACTTCACCCCTCTTCTTTGTCCCGACCATTATTTTGATTCAGCTCTGTCAGTCCTTTGCACACAAGTCCTGATAGAAAGGTCTGATTGATGTGGGTTGCTTCTTTGAAATAATTGGGCCAACGTGTAAGAATCTCTGCAGCTGCAACAGATATTTTAGTCGAGCCAATTACATCGGATTTGAATCGGGGGTGAATCGCTGGATCGGGGGTGGATTGGGCACGAATTTACACTTATGATTTGCCTTCCCAGGCATTCTGGCCGACAGTTGCACCGATAATCGATGCCACTGTCGGCCCGACTGATTAGTAAATCATAACGCATAAATCTATTTTTTAAACATAAAATTCTTGAATATTTGTGGTTTGGGCCTGAAAGAATTTAGCAAGCCTAGTGCGGCCAGCCAACGTAAGCCTCTAAGCGCATTTGGAAATTATAAACGCAGAGACCTGGTTGAATGATGATGGAACCGTTTGTTTACTTACTGTATCTTTGACAAGCTGAAATTCGTTATTTTTTTGAGACCATGGTTGTTGAACAATGCAATCGACTCCCAAAGCCGCTATATTGTTTCACCTGATGTTTTACCTTGCCTGTGATTCGCCAGCTAAGAGCATGTGAAGCTGAACGGAATCCAACTGAGTAAACGGCCTTTAAAAAAGGTCATCGTATCATTGAAAAAGGAAAAGCTTTCAACATTCGACATTGGAAACTCCATTTTATTTTTTGGAAAAAGGCACTGGTATGGTGTGGACCAATTGATAGCAAAAGGGCATAAAAGTAGGCGTTTTTAGCTATTGAAAGAACGTTGGTACCATGAACGGGTCCTAACATGAAGGATCTTTTTGTTTATACAGATGAAAACGACGCCTGTCCTGCTAACGACGGTTCCTACGCGTGTTCCTGTGCCTCAGGATATTCCGGAAATCCTTGCAGTGGTAAGTCAAGTTTACTTTTTTTGGTAATTTGTAGTGGGGTATATTGGGTTGGAGAGTTCTTTGCTGTAATATTGTTTCACGATTCTCAGTTTCTTTCGATTATTTTTGAGACGTCAATGTAACTGCGTATTGACGTCTCAAAAGCGAGCCAGAGTTTGGTTGGAGATTTCGCGCCGTTTTTGTTGGGCTCCTTCCATTCAAAACACAAATTCAAAGTTTCTCATCCTAAAGCGGCCAGAAATGTAAATTACTTTGCCGTTTGAAAGATAAAGGAAAGCGATATTCAACTTAGAGTCCATGTTATTGAAAAGGCAAGGTAAGACGAGAATTAAAACGTGTTTTCATTTGTTTTTGACAGTTTGTTTTTGTCGAGGTGTTGTTGTGCGCGCCCTTCTCACGCAATCATGTTTTTGAAAAAGTTTTGAACGTAAAGGTCGTCGAGTTTGCGTTATCTTACCTGTTTTTACGACTTCTGGAACCTAACAAAACTACATAAAGATGCTACTTTGAATTTATTTGTGTGAAGCACCGATTTATGGTGAGAAAAGTCCATATTCTGATAATTTTTCTGCAAAACAAAGGTATGATAGCGGGTGTTCAACACTTGGCAAGTTGTAAGAATTTATCTTTCAATCTGTTTAGGAATTTCCCAGTTTTGCGTTTGTTTTAGGCAAAAACTGATTGAATCGTGATACAAAACTAATTGCGATCTTGACACGGCAATTCTGCATTATATTGACAGCGTTGGAAGAAAATATATTCTCCATATTGGGCGGAGTCGAGAAGCGAAGGAGCCCAATACGGAATGTATTTTCTTCCAACTAGCCGTCAATATAATGCAGAATTGCCGTCTCGAAATCGCAATTAGTTTATAGAAAAAAAATGACCATTTGTTAGCAATCAGTCACTAAGCCTTTCACAAGCGAGCTGAAACTTCAAAAACTCAAGCAACCAATGCTTTCGTTTTACCTATCCGTTGGTGCAAGGAAACAAACTACTTAAGAGGCTCTGACGGTAAACATCGAGAATCGGCAGACAAGCTCAAAAAATCGAAAATCCTGACAACTTGCCAGAAGAACACTTTTGGGGAGCTATCTTCGAAAAATTACTTAAACCTTCTGGGATTCCATTGTTTTCGGGAAATTCGCAAAAAACAGTTTTGCTTAATTTGTTACGCAATAATCAGGCTTAAAATTAAACAAATTGAAAGCGCTTGCTTTTAATCAGTTTGCAACGCCAGAAAACAATTCTAACATTAAATGATAGCAATACTCTTCTACTTTCTAACAATGGGAATTGCATGGAGTTTTGCTTTATTAATATGGTTTGGCGGTTCTTTGAAACAAAGGCATTTTGCGCACACTGTTTTATGCATGGCTAGTTCTCCAGCGAATACCGTGCGCATCCCTGTGTTTGGGGCATACTGTCATGTGCAGCTGATACTCTACTGGGACGAAAATTCCGACAGGCAAGTCTAGAATTAGTTTCGTGTACATATGACACCTTTCTCTTCGAGGGAAGAAAACTGCGACATAGTATGTTGTTGTGTAGGTGACTCGATCGCTCTTTTCAAACGGCTACTTAGATTTTGGGCGACTTTTTGAAATAACACTGTTTTAGCCAGGAAGCAAAAGGGCATCATTATTATTATAATTTATACGTATTTGTCAAAAAATGTGCTGTTTCTGTCAATATTATTACACTTGTATAGATATGTTTAAAATTAGGACGTCCTGGCAGCGGGATCAGTATTTATGAGTTCTTAATGCGGCTGTATATCTAAGAGATATCAATACACAGTTTGTTTGGTTTTACTTTGCAAGATCACTGAGAACTCTTTCACAGTTTTGAAGGAAAAGATTTTCATTGAAGAATATTTTCACGTTTGCATGAACGTGTAGTGATCGGTTGCGTGACTGAATTATTTTGAGTGGTACTTTGTGTTCCTTACCTTACACAGCCATTTTAGCTCTCAACTTATACGCGTACGTCAACTTTAATGATTTATAAAAGAAACCGTTTGGATTTTCGAGAACATTAGTATTTTCCCAAAGAAACTGCAAATAACAAAGAAAGGCCACTGGTGCTGCAGAGTATAGACATCTGACAAAATATGATAACCCACTGCACTCTAGTTTCACCAACACTTTTCCAAATTTGTTCGTAATTCTTCAGAACGATAAATGAAGATACCAGCGAATACATCATCTAGTAGAAAGACCATTTGAAAATAGTTACGGTAAACGATTTGTCATATTTCAAGTCGTCCTACCATTACAGTGTTTTTTCCTGTTATCCAAATTATGCAAATTTTGGCAACACTGGTTCTCGAATTTTTGTTTTTGTCAGCGCGAGCCTGGATTGCCCAGATTATTTATTTCATATCATAATAGAAGTAGGGCCAAACTTTATCACAGTGTTTATTTCAATTCGATATTTGACATACCAAGGCCCATTTTAAGCCTCTGTAGTTTACCAATTTTTGCCTTCTTCCGAAGTACGCAAAATGCCTTTGTTTCAAAGAACCACCAAACAATAAAAATAAAGCAAAACTTCATGCAATTTCCATTGATAGAAAGTAGAAGAGTATTACTATTAATTAATACTAATATTGTTTTCTGGCGTTGCAAGTTGTTTACAAGCAAGTGCATTCAATTTGTTTAATTTTAAACCTGATTTTTGCATAATTTATTAAGCAAAACCGTTTTTTCCGAATTTCTCGAAAACAATGGAATTCCAGAAGGTTTAAGTAATATTTTCGAAGATAGCTTCCCAAAAGTGTTCTTCTGGCAAGTTATCAGAATTGTCTATTTTTTGAGCTTGTCCACCGATTCTTGATATTTACAGTCAGAGCCTCTTAATTAAGTTTTAAGCGTCAAACAAGTTCATGTTCATAGCGGAGCCAGCGCGCTAGTGCGTCAGCGGAGTTCCATTGCTAAGGAAATTTGGTTACCTATCAAGCCAAGAAATTTTGGTAGTGACGTAATAGTCACGTGACCGTCCGTACGTACGTACGTACGTCCGTCCGTGCGTCCGTCAGCACCACAGGGTTCCCAATACACTTCATACACTGGATAAAACCCTGTGCTGAATCCCATGTGTTTTTGGCGCGAAATCGCATGTTGACCCGCGTTGTAGCAAAACAAGCAAAGACAACAAAAGTCATAAACAAATTTGTTCATGGAAAAAAAAAAGTTCAAAAGAATACTGAGTTGTCTTTATGGTGGAAGAGGAAAAGTTAAATTTAGGCGAAAAAAAATAGGCGACAAAGTTCAGGCGAAAAGTTCAAATTTGCCGCGTCGGTTCTGTTCGAACTCGGTCGGCACACCAACACATTTTGTCAGGAAAAACACCAGCATTTTCATGCTGATAGGCAGCTTGTCACGAAGAAAGAAATAATTATTAAAATTAACTTGAACATTGACGAGGAACGTTCATGGCCAAGTGGTCTGATATCCGACTTCGTAAGCCGACGACCCGGGTTCAACTCTCAGCGAGGGTGGGAATTTTTTTCTTTTGTTTTTCTCTTTTTTTTTCAATTTAACGACTTGAATGAGAGTATTTTCACAAATTAACAACTGTCAGCAATAAACAAACAAACAAACAAACAAAACAAAACGGGGGCCTCCGCTTTTAGGCTTGTCTAAATCTATAGGTTAGGTTGTGATTAATGCATTTAGTTTCTTAATTCTCGTAATTTTGTAATTATGAGTGTCAGTAGGGGCGTAAACGCAACTTATGTTAGTTCTAGACGTCTGATCGTCTCTAAGATAGCTGGAACGGTGAATTACAAAAAGAAAGCGGACTCGAAAATAAAACGAGTAGGGCTGAGAAGTTCGGTGGCCCATATCTGCAAAACACAACAACAAATTCTTCAATACAAGTTTAAATTCACTAAACACAACAAATTCTTCAACACAAATTCAAATTCACCAAACAAAACAGCAAATTCGTTTAACACAAATTCAAATTCAATAGACAACAACAAATTCGTTAAACACAAATCAAAATGCACTAAACACAACAACAAACTTGTTAAACACAGATCAAAATGCACTAAACACAACAACAAATTCGTTAAACACAAATCAAAATGCACCAAACACAAAGCAGAAGTGATATAATTCATGACATTTATTCAACGTCCAAACCCAACATTTGTCAACCGCTGACAACTCGCTTTTACAAAAGCCCGCCATTTTCTGCCATTTTAGAAGATGGATAGTTTTCTTAAGTGCTTGTATTACTCAGAAGAGCTCGAGACCACGTTCGCATTTTGTCCCAGATGTGGAACAGCTGTCGATGAAGAGGATTTTCTCATACGTTATTACTTCGAGCGTGGATTTCATTACTCGATCATTTTACAGTTATTGAAGAAGTACCACGCAATTGAAATGTCTATGCGGACACTTCACAAGAGACTTCGAGAGTATGGACTGAGAAGAAGGGATACAAATACTGACGATAGGGACGTACACCAGGCTATCCAGCAAGAATTAGATGGGCCCGGTTGTATGAGGGGTTATCGAGCTATGTGGCACTGCCTTCATTTGAATTACGGGATTCAGGCACCAAGAAGCAAGGTGGAGAGCATACTGCGTCAGGTAGATCCCAAAGGAACAGCTCTTTGAAGGGCTCATAGACTAAGGAGAAGGATGTACACTAACCCCGGACCGAATTTTGCGTGGCACGTAGACGGCTAAGATAAACTAAAGCCCTATGGCTTTCCTATCCATGGTTGCGTAGACGGTTTCAGTTGTCGAGTCATGTGGTTAAAGATTTGCCCCTCAAACAACGACCCATCTCACGTAACTTCGTTGTTTTACGATTGCGTTATTTCGAACAAAGGTTGTCCAAAAGTTCTTCGAACAGACTATGGTACTGAAAACGGGACCATGGCAGCCATGCAGTGTTACTTTCGTGGATCTGGAAACGATGATCAAGCGGGATTAAATGCACATAGATACGGCTCGTCTCCAGCAAACCAGCGCATGTCGAGATGGTGGTCATTTTATCGTCACGATAGATCAACTTGGTGGATAAATTTTTTTGAAGATTTAGTGGACAGAAGCGTTGTCAACACTGCAAGTGAGTTAAGTATGCAATGTCTGTGGTTCTGTTTCAAAGACATCTTGCAGGCAGATCTAGACCACGTACGGGATCACTGGAATACCCACTACATTCGTAAATCACGACACGATACCATCGCTGGGAGACCTGATGAGTTTTTCTACCTCCCAGAGAACAGTGCATTTGAAGATTTCAAATGTCTGGTTACCGATCAGCAACTGGATGATATGGCCGTGTACTGTGCTGTTGCCGATGATGAAAACATCTTTACAGAGTATTTTAATTATGTGCTAGAAAGTTTGAAACTGCACCCCCCTGCAAACTGGAGGGTGGCTTTAGCTCTTTTCCAACATCTGATGCAGATAGCAGAATAACTCATACCACTACACATGACATTTGTCTATCGTTAACTGTAATGCACTTATCAATGTTTTGCCCGACCCAGGAGAGGGCAGGTTTACCCGGAGGTATTTTTTAGTGCTTGCATGTCAATAGCCCCACTCCCCCTACAATATAGCACCATTTTGCAAAATATCCCCCCGGGAAAGCACGTCTTAAATACAGTTCAGTACGGAGATATTTACTTCAGGAACAGACCACAAAAAATATTTAAAATGGCCATTTCATGAAGGTCCAGTTCATGATTGTCAAATGATTGTGGTCGATTGCTAAATATTCTCCAGTTGATGACTGATTTATGTCCGGCCACAAGGTAACTTGTCAGCTTCAATAACATGTTTACTTCTTTAAGGTTTTCTCTCTTGTCGCAATCAATTCCAAGTTTTGTCAGCTCTGCTTTACAAAATTCCCACCTAAGACTCCCACTCCCAGGCACCCCTCTGATGAATTTTCCTGTCATGGAACGCAGTCCCATGCCTGACCCTCTCAGGGGATAGAGGGAGTCTTGAGCAACAATAGCAACACATTTTTCTTTTGTGTACATAGGGATTCGGCCAATTAATTTGTTGCTCAAATAGATACCAGGCAGTTGCAAGGACGTAAGTGCAACCTTCTTATTATTTCTACAGAAGGACCTTCAAATGAATAACTCTAAACAGCAACCAGAATCTTAAAATATCTACTAGGACCATGCTGAACTGTGATCAGACTGGCATTATCATTGTAATTTTTTTTTTGCACAGTTGAAAATTTTTAGTATGTGTAATCAAATGGTGACGAGTGAAATTAGGAAATAATTTCACGCGCGTTTTGTCAAAATTTTAATAATTTCCCGAGCCTTTAGGCGAGGGAAATTATTGGAATTTTGACAAAGCGCAAGTGAAATTATTTCCTAATTTCACGAGTATACCAATTGATTACCTATTAATATCATGGGTGACAAATTACGCTCACAATCGTACGGTTTTGACTTGTTTATCGCATCGAGAACTCCAAGCATTGAAAAGTTTAAAGCAGACAGTTTGGCCAAGCTCACAATTTTCTGAGAGAAATGATGAAAAAAATATTGTGGGAAGTTTATACCGCGCTTCGACGATTTCAAATATTTGTAATCGACAGTAAAATACACCAGACTCTGCATTTTTACTTGAAAAGTACCAAAACAAATCGCCCGGCAAAGGTTACCCGTGTTTTATCCGGCAAATTCATTGAATCGAGCACCACCTTGCTCAATCGAGCAAGGCTTCACAAATGCAGTTCAAAATACGCACAGCAAACTTGTTTTAACGAAAGTAAACTTTGGAAGCAAATTTGTACAAAACTGACCTCTATTCTATTTGAAGAAGTGCCCAAATCCACTGAATTACTGAATTACTTCTCTGAGGTCGCGTTCAATCACTCGATCAGCAACTGCCAGCTTGCCGTTCAACAATTTTCGCTGCCACACTATCACAAATAATCTCTTCTTTTTGCCTCGCAGTTGGTTTCTGAGAAGCTCAGTCAATTAAAAGACAAAATTTACAGATTACGGATTGTGTCCTCAACGAATATTTCCAGAATTTCTGTAGTTCTAATTCTGCACAAAACATCTTCATCCGTAATGTCTTGGCACTGAGCTGTAGGCCCGTTGCCATGGCAATTTTGTAATTTCACATGTGAAATTATAAATTAACGCTAAAATTTCGCGCCAAAATTAAGGAGTAATTTGTCACCCATGATATTACATTGATAATTGTGCAATAGAAGCTATTATTATTATTATTATTATTATTATTATTATTATTATTACAAGTGAGACCGGAAAACAATATTATAATTATTAGTTAATCATTAGTAGTACACCTCTTATCAAATTAGAACCAGTGTTTCATAAATTTTAAATAAGCCTCTGTTGTAGGTAATATAAACTTAAATATCTAAGCAATTTAAATGCTTTATTCAATAAGTGATTTGAAACCGGGATACTATAGTGCAATACGTTTTCTACAGTGTAAGACGCTCTCATACCTATATTTTTCTCCTTATATGGTAAAATGACGCTATAGTTGAATGATGATGATTTGCTTGATTTTTCTTTCTTGACTGTCCAATAGTGGTAGTTACTCAGAAGGAGTAGCTTACTGGAGTTAATATGAAATATAATTCAAATTACTGTAAAAGTTCTAATAGTCCTGCTCTCTAATACGCCTTCTTACCTACTACTTGCTAATTACAAATAAACTATTTGCTTACAATTATGTCATGACATTGGGGCTTGAAAATTATTTCATGTTTCGACTGATGCCGGGTATTATTTTACTGCCAGAGGAAGATGCGAAGAAATGCAGCATTATGCATGTAATTACTTACATGTAATTCAGGTGAAACAATTTATTCATCTATTTTAAGTACCAATCAGTCAATCAATCAACCATTCAACCAACTGGCTGATAAATCAGTCAATCAGTCAATTAAAAAATCAATCAATCAATCAATCAATCAGTCAATCAATAAATTAATAAATAAATCAATCTGTGACTTCAGTGTTGCCAATGCGAATAACAAATGGTCCAGTAATGACTAGTGACTTTATTTGATGCACAGATTATGACTCACTCTCTTACTACCCCAGACCGTGATGGCAGTAGATCTCGAGACTTTAGTTCTTTTTTGTTTGATGATTTGTCACCAATAAGCATTGTTACTGATTGCCATAATCTGGTACCAAAGAAAAACAAAAGGAATAGCCTCTTCCTAAATCATTTCAGAATAGTCTGAAACCTAACAGGCAATGAACTGACAAGAAGGGATCAGACTGTGGTGAATCAGTCAATCGATATAGTTTTCCCCATAAAGAGAATTCAATCAAATAGGTCTGACTCTTCATTCCTGGGATAGTAGTGGGGGGGGGGGGATACTCCCCCAAAAAAAGATATGGGGCAGGGTGTGCTCATCAGATATTTTGAAGTAGAGCCCTAAAAGGTGTACTCCAGGATTTATTCCATTTTCATACATCATCCACTTAGTAGTACTGAGGGGTCAGTCAAACTAATCAATGACATCAAAATGTTAAGCAGAAAAATACAAAAAAATATATAACCTTATTTCAAAACTGCTCTTCAAATTTTTTATTTGAATTGATAAAGTGTGTCTGGGAATATAGCTAAAAGTACAAATTTCTTAACCAAACCCTTATAATAAACTGCCATATTTTCCTGCCACCAGGTTGATGGAATAAAAACCTGTAAGAAAAACAAAGCAGATTTTAATTATCGCAATTACCAATAGTAGGACAGTCAGTGTTCACGCGCCAGAGAAAAATAAGAGACTGCTCGTAGTCTATGAGAATGGTACCAACTTGGGCCGGTACGACTTCAGATCGACTCCAAATGCTTACCTATTTTTACACGAAACGTACGAAACATGAAGCTAGTATAAAATAATTATCGTCTTAGGCTGTGTTTACACGAGTGATTTCATCCCGAGATGACTTTCATATCGGTGTCTGGTCATTTACCTGTAAGTTTTTACATGGTTTGGAGCTGAAATGGTGTTTACCCCGGGACGATTTCATCCCGGTGCTGAAGACCGGGAGGAAATCGTCCCAAGGATTTCCAAATTTTCTTTTTCCAAAAAGGCTGTTTTAGCCACCCAGTCGTCTATGTGTTTACCCGACAATATAAAACAGATCATGCTCAAATTCCACACTACAGAAATTTGTGCTTGTTCTCTCACACTTAAAGGCAGATGGTTTAAATATCTGGTATATTTGAATGATTTTAAAACTGTTTAACTGTGCTTAAATATGTTTGACTGGGTTCAGAAATTGGAATCAAACACTGCTGTATGCATATTATTGGTTTAATTGTGTTCAACGACTGAACCCAAATTAAACCGACCATTACATTTGACCCAGTTCATTTTACTGAACAGTAAGATAGTACGTAAGCTGGGATAATTATGTGATTGATATCTTCCATGTGCATACCTTCACTGTAAGAAAAGCTGCATCACTGATCACTGCTGACATATACATGCCTATTACAGATAAAAAAGGATCAGTGAAAACAACAACTTCAGGACTAAAATTGACAGTCTCCTGGTTGCCAGAAGCAATTTAGAACTGACCAGGGCCACTAAAAGCTGAGGTTTGTTTTTATTGACATGTGACTCCAGTCGTACTTAGAGTTCTACAGCACGTGGTACTTTTTCCACATGATTATTGGCGAAATCCCTGGATAAAAGACTTACTTCTCACCCGGGTTGGGAGGGGTCTATTCAAGTAAATATGGTTTTAAATTCTTTGATTTAGACTAGAGGATTTTGAAAGCCACTTTATCTAAATGGCCTGGTCCACTATACTAAGCGAGCAAGTGAAAAGACCCTGGGGACGAGGTTGGAATTCCAGGATGTACAAAAACTACATCACTTCATATAACGTTTATTTAAAGACTTACGAAACTTAATAAACTTTAGTTACCAACGTAAGTGTCTATCTTTCGGCTTTTTGCTACCAGAACGAAAATGGCAAATTATTTAAGCACTGGACTAACGATAAATATGAAACATTAAACTATAATGATCGATCGGTAAAGCCCTGCTAACATATTAAGCTGTTTACCGAAGACAATAAACAGCTATAATTACACGTACCTGACATGAGCAATGCAGCGAAAAATGAAGTGCTGTCCTCTTTCCGAGAAGCCATTAACAATTCTTTAGCAGAAATGGACCACTGAAAGCTAAAACACCTTTTCACCCCATTTTTCAGCTTTTGTCGCTAGCTATGCCGCCGCGCCTAAAAAGTGCACCAGTCTTCCTGAGCAATCCGTGACATTGGTGCCCAGTACTCCGCGTGCCTGCAAATTCACATCCCTAAGCTATATGAAAACGAATTTTTTAAAAAAAGCTGTTAACGTAGTTAGAAAGAGCATACTTTGAAACCAAATATGCTGATTCGTTTTTGCATTTATATTAAAACCTCACAAAACAGGGGATTATCAAAAGTTTAAGGTTGATTTTTCATCGTGCTTTTTTCAAAAGGAAAAATAATAATGGACGTTTTTGAATAACTTGCAGTTTTTTCTGCAATATTACTGTGACAAATTACGAATTTATTGAGCTTAAAGCAGTTTTAAAGTGATTTGAATTTTCTGTGCGCTCTGGTCACGTGACCAATGACGTCACAACAGTGAGCATATCATGGTCGTTACTTTCATGCCAAGTGCTATTAACCAGCCAAGCTTTGTTTCTCTCCGCCTTAAACTACCATAGCTACTGACTCCTTACCAGTCCCCTGGGAAATGCTCCTGTACAGAGCCACCTTAAATTTCAAATGCCAGATGTCAACTGGCAATTTCCATATTGCCCATTCCAATGACTATTAGGGCACGTTATCTGCTTTTGAATTGACGGAGGCCTGTTCTTGCAGTGAGCTAAAACATATTTTTTGCCATAGTCATGTGAATAATGACGTCATCACTCTAACGTTAATATGAGGGATAACTTTAGCGAAGTTGTAAATAACACATGGTACAGCATTCTCTTCGACCACAAATTAACTAAGTTATTTTGCATTGAAATTTTTCTGGTGCAAAGCATTCTGGGAAGGTTCTTATTATAATTATAATATTGTTTTTAATTATTAACTGTGCTGAAATCCTTGTGTCATTTCATGATCCTGTCGTTGTGTGATGATGTTGTTGTTGTTGTTGTTGTTCCTATTGGCCTTGTTTTCTACCCCATTTTGGGGTCTAAGCGAACAAAAACACCATAAATTGAGGCCCTATTTGAGACCAGTGTTGTCATAATTGATACCTTCTGCTCAGAACCTCACACCTTAGCAGGGACGTCTATGTACAAAGCGTTTACCATGGGGTACATATAGAATGAAATAGAGCAGTGAAATAGTCAGTTTCGTTTCACTCCAACATGAAGTTTCCTCTAATAGGAATAAAATATCAATATTCCAAAGGGAAAAACAGTATAGGTTCAAATTAAACTACTTTTCCATGTGCAGCATCAGAAATGCAGTTTCAAGTTGCAAAAATTTCAAAATTCACTAATGAAAATCTCACCGCAGTAAATAGTAGCTACAAGTAAATTTGAACTAAGTAACAAGGTTGTAACGAATCTTCATAATAAATGATTGTAGCTCTTCAGTACTCACAAGTCCAGGAAGACAACAAACCCCTTGAACTGAACAAACCAGTTTCGATGTATGTTCTAAGCAAGAACCACCTGCAACTATGCATATACTTGTATGGGTTACTGGTAGCCGTAATCTACAGGCACATGCATTTGCCATTGGAAACGTAGACGTTACATTATCCTTCCCTTCAGGCTCATGGAGGAAGCTAAGCTGTAATGCCAGGCCACATGGAGGAACCTTCCTTAAGCCAGTGACAAAGAAAAGAATATCACTGAAAGTGATTTCAACTGACTGATCTTCAACATCTTGGAGATGGTCTCTCCAATGAGATAGAACTAGACTCTCACGTTGACGGTTATTTGACCCTTCATCAGTGTAGTTACTAGTAAAGGGACAATCAAATAAATCCGCATTAAGCTGAACATTGGAATAGCAGAACACAGTCAGGGAGCAGAGACCGAAAAATGCGAGTTTCGTTCAACCATCGCCACAGAAAAGGTCTGACACTTGATTCTGGTAGAGAAAGATCTCCTGATCAATGCTAGGTAGTTCGTAGAGTTGAAATGTGGTATACGTTTCAAAAATCAGGGCTTTTTTGTTACGCAAGCTACAGGTCTGCATGGAAACGAGGCTGAGATCCAAAATGACCTTTTATCTCTCAATTAATAAGCGAATGCGATTAAAAATTGATGGAGACTTCGCAACCAAGTAGGTAGATGTGAAGCATGTGACGAGATGATAATAAGGAATGTCACGTGACTGCTCACGTGAGCATTTTTGCTCGATGTTATAAGAAAATATTAAGTCCGTCAATATCGCGCCCATTTTTCGTTTGCAAATATAACGCTTCCCTCAGTACATTGGTGTAATTTGCACCTAAGCCAGCCCATCTGACATTGCAATTATTTTGAATCTCTTAGCTTGTTGAAGCTGACATGAAAACGAGGTTAAGCCATAGAGCGGTGTATCTTCGCTTAGATGTTAATAAGACAAAAACTTGAAAAACGTATTATATTTCGTTCTGTTTGAATGCCAATGATTTCCAAACGTTTTTTGCTCGAGAGAACTATCTTGTGCACACACAGACTTAACCTCGTTTCTATTTGGATTGAAATTTTTCTTTCAGTTTCAATTTAATTAGTTTTAGAAGTGGTATATTCGAATAGATTCAAAGCAAAGATTTTAAAAGAAAAATATTCTTGCCTATATAAGCTATTAATGATATATTAATAAAGAGAAATTATTCCCAACTCAAAATTTCCTAAGATCATCCTAGTAGCCATTACTGAATAATTTTCGGGCCTTATTCTGTAACTCTTATTATGACGTTTTGAATGAATGCGTTGACAAAAACAAAACGCTTTTTAAGGCAAGATAAATGTTATGAAACGATGTTTAGTGACTGTGTGTCACAGATTTCACTTTAATTTCGTTTAAAGGTGCGTGTATCAGATTGATTTATATGGCCAGTGAGGAGAAAAATAACGCTTCTGGTTTTAGTATACCACTGCCTCCTGAGTCAAAGCGACGAAGATTGAGAGCATACACAAAATGCGTCATTTGCCAGGTCGATAGAGATGAAATTCTAAGAAAAGCGAAAGGGTCCTCTATTGACACTCTACAAAGAGCACTTGACCTTCGTAAAGACGAGGTTTACGATAGACTCCAAAAGGAATTGCCCAATCTTTTCAACCGTGATGTGTTATGGTATTCCACGTGTTACTCTTCCTACACTAGTGTACAGAATATACGATACGCTACAGGCATCCACAGTCAAATAAATAGCCAAGCTACTAATGAGGAAACACCCAGAGTTTCAAGGTCCTCGGCTGGTGTCTCTATAGATTGGTCCAAGTGCTTCATTTGTCGAAATAAGACACATAAAAAATGCCGGGAGATGCACAATGTTTACACCTTTGAAGCATGCGAGTCAGTTCGACAGGCAGCAGAAAGCCAAGGTTATGAAGGAATGTTGCATGTTCTCATCTCAGTCAACAATGAAATAATAGCTGCTGAGACAAAATATCATAAAACGTGTTTTGCTTGTTATGTCAGCAAATCCAATCTAAAGCACAAGGGCTTTAAAGGAAGGGAAGCAAAAACATTGTATGATACAACATTCAAAGAGATGGTGGCCGAAATTAGTGAAGGTATTTACCAAGAAAAGGCATTCGACATTGTCATCACTTTTGTTGAAATACCGCAAGCGCCTGGGGGACAAGGGAATCAAGGGCGAAAGCTACAGTAAACAGCGCCTGAAACTTCGGCTTGAGAAGCACTTCGGAGAAAAAATCGTGTTCCACTAGCATCCTGACAAGAGTAAGCCTGAGGTTATCTATTCCAGTAACATATCTCTACAAGACATCCTAAATGCTGCTGCTGTACAGAACGCCCGTATCCGATCCGAAAGCAACGTTTCAGATAATGCCCAGCAGATTGTAAATATAGCGCGGCAGGTAAAAGAGGAAGTACGGAAATGCAGTGGCATCTCATTAAGACCCCTTAAAGTGGACGATGTATCACTCGAGTCAGCGAGAAGAATCATTCCCCCTAGTCTGTACTGGCTACTTCGCATAATGATTACATCCGATGAAACGGGAGTTGACGACTTTGACCAACCAAATCCCTGCGTCAAAATAGAGGACGAGAGGCGCATTCTGAGTATTGTCCAGGACATCATCCGCTGCCCACGTGAAGCCCCCGAAGCAAATAGGCCTTCCAATGGCAGTTCGTCATCTTACTGGATGTAAGCAGTTAGTTGTCCTTTTTAGTGGAGGATTCAAGAATGACAAACGGGCGGTGATGGTGAGGAGAGGCCACTGAGAAGATGCGAACGATCTGGAATCAAGCCACGAAGAAGCAGCACTAGGTGAAAAAACATAGTTTCGATTCTATGTATCCGAATCGTTAATGTTATGTGATATATAAATATTCGACACTGTTTAATTTGCATTGTCATTTCGCAGGTTACTGCTGCATGCCAAGTATGCTGCGGATACCTCTCCAGAGTGTCGCATTGTCTTACAATCACCAGACACGGATGTTCTCGCTCTCAGCGTAGCCCCTTTTTCTGATATCAACTGCGCTGAATTATGGTTCAAAACTGGCGTGAAAGACCTACGTTATGTTCCAGTTCACGCAGTATCTCAAGAGATAGGCGAGAAGATGTGCCGCGCCCTTCTGGCTTTCCACACCATTACTGGCTGTGACTCAACCAGCGCCCTTGCCGGAATTGGTAAGAAGAAGGGATGGCAAGTGCTATCAAGAAGCGAACAGCATCAAGACAGTCTAGGTCTTCTCGGTGCCCAGGGGAACCTGAGTGGTAACATCGCTGCCAAATGTGAAGCTTTCATTTGTGATCTTTACACAAGCTCCAGGATGACGCCACGCACTGTGGATGAATTGAGATATTTCCTTTTCTGTCAGAAAAGGCAGAAGAACGAGATGCTCCCGCCTACATCTGACAGCTTACTCTAACACTTGAAACGTGCCAACTATCAATCGTTTGTTTGGGGAAATGCTTTGACTGCAATCCAGCATCTTCCACAGCCCGAACGTAACGGATGGGTGCGAGATGGCCCCTCGCTGAAGCCGGTCTACATGACGAAAGAACCAGCGCCGAGTAGCCTGTTGGAATTAATAACGTGCACGTGCAAAGGCGGATGTCAGAGCAACTGTTCTTGTAACTACGCAGGCTTGTCATGTTCAGAGGCATGTTATTGCATGGCCAGAATTGGTGTGTGCAGGAATCCGCATGGAGTTCTCCAGCGATTCCGAGGACTCTGAATCTGACTCTGAGTGAGATCAGTCAAAGTTATTGTGAGTTGAAGAACTAAATAATGCAGTAGTTTAAAAAGAAACCAGGAAGAATTTTATTTGCTTTTTTCCGTTGAGATATGGGGACGTAGATTTTTTGTCACTAGAAATGAATGACAGCAGTCATTCCTGCCTAAACACAGCAAGTTACAGTAGTACGTAAGGCATTCTACGTGCTAAGCCTCGTTTCCAGGACTGACCCAATTATCAGTGAGGTGTGTAACTCAATAAAGGATTCGAAAAATAACTTGTTTAAAAGCTATAGTCGACTTACTCATTATTTTTTCATCTTGCTGCGTTTGCGGTAAAAAAACACAAAATAGCACATTTTGTTGTATTTTGGTCACGTGACCAGTCACGTGACATTCCTTGTTATCATGTCGTCATATGCTTTACATCTATCTACTTGGTTGCGAAGTCTCCAAGCGAGCTAAAAGGTCATTTTGGATCTCAGCCTCGTTTCCATGCAGACCTGTAGATTGTGGGACAAAAAAGCCCCGTATTTTGAAACGTATACCACATTTCAACTCTTCGAACTACCTAGCATTGATCAGGAGATCTTTCTCTACCAGAATCAAGTGTCAGACCTTTTCTGTGTTCCTTTTCTGAACGAAACTCGCATTTCTCGGTCTCTGCTCCCTGGCTTTTTTAAGCAGGCATGTCCTCTATCTAACACAAACCAATGGGCAGTGTTTTGAACAACACTCAAAACATCATCCTGTTATCTTAATATCTGAAGGGTGCCTGCCAGTTCTAAAACTTTTTCCAGATTATCTTCTGAAATCAGGTTTTGAGCTTCTTCAACTGTTTTGGCATCTTTTAAAAAATGTAGAGAATTTCTTAGGTCTACTTCGTACACATCCTCCAAGTTTACAGTCGTTTGCATGACTCCTGTTGTCAGTGCATCATATAAGGGTAACCCGAAGCACTTTGGCCCGGTCCACCATGCACTACTGACATGGAAATAAGGTCACCAGCATAAAAATAAAAATCATCTCCTAGATAGTTAGAGTTGCATGACAAATATGTGTTTTTTTCTGTGCCACAGAATAACTGTGAATTCATCATCCACTCCATCACAAGGGTAAAAAATTCCCTTTTTGGCCCCCCTAAATCTACTGCTCCCTCAGGAGTTCCCAAATCATCAGTAAATTTAACTGAGACCTTGTTCTCAGGGGAAAATGACTTTCTTTTTTCTTCTTAAAGATGACTACGACTGATATTAAATTTGGAAATCTTATTCTCATTAATCGCACAGGCCAATTGTGTGAGTATAGCTTGTAATGATGAGCCACTGTTTGTTTCCAGCAATCCTGGAAAATCTTCATGGTTAGCCTCTTCCTCTGATTCACTACTATTGTGCTGTTCGTCACAAAGCAACTGGGACCACTATCAGATGTAGCTGTGCAATTTGGATCTCCAACATTAATTAACATGTCTGATGAGTTTTGGCTGGTCAGTTTTTGGAGTTCCCTTTAAAACAAAGATGTAAGCATTCCTGTGATGGATATTGTGCAACCAACCAAATCCAAGCTATGACTAAGACTACGACTAAAATTGGATCGGAAGGACATTCCACAACACTAAAATTATATTTCATGATTATACCTGTGTTGAGGGTCAAGTTGAAGAGGAGGTTCACACTCATCTGTTCTAACCTTTTTCTTTCTGTTAAAATAGTAAATATTTTGACATTAATTTTAAACAAGGCATCTTTTATTCTGAAGGAATCCAGAATTGAAAAGATATTCTACAAGCATGGTTTAGTGATTATACCTGTGTTGAGGATCAGGAGTAGGTTCAAGCAGATGTTCTTCTTGAGGTTCACACTCCTCTTTTCCAATTCTCCTTCTGTTGAAAAATAGCAAACACTAAATCAACATAAGATAATTTTAGAAAAAAAATAGCTTTTGCTCTGAAAGAGGGATGTCAGGGATATGCACTGTAAAATATCACTGCATGGATAAAAATATGACTCCATATAATAAATTTATTTACAGTCCTTCCAGTACAGTAAGTAGCGCCATTCTGCCTAAGCCAGTCTTGTTAAAGATTAAAAGCACGCAAAGTTTGTTCTATTTTCTATATCACTTCAGTGATCCGTACAACATATCTTACCTTGTATCACGACTATGAAACTCCTCATCAGCCTCATTATCGATTTCCAACTGTTCCGGTTCGTCTGGGCAGAAGTACAAGGTTATCCTGTTGTGCTGTTTTCCTAAATCTTCTTTGTATTTTCGCAAAGTAAACGCTTCCTCTGGTTGACCTGGGAGAGTCGTAGCCGATTCGCCATCGAGGTAAACTAGTTTCCAGCTTGTTTTCGTGTCAAATGACTTGTTATGAGCCTGTCGCTTCACCAAGGCCTCCGCGAACACTTCTATGTACTCTGAATCCTTTTTTGACTTTTAAGGGCAATGTTTTTCCACGAACTGGTGTAACCACATCTGGACTAACGTACCGCATGATACCTATGTTTATTAGTGCGAACGGATCCACGTTTTTGGGCTTCGCTGCCTTTGTTGCTGCATTCTTATTTGTTTCATTCGTATTAACGATGTTGCTCCCTCTCTTTTGTCTGCAAAAAGGACAAAAATTAGTTGAAGAATCCAAACCAGCTCAACAGCTGGAACAAAACATTGCAAAACGGCAGAACAACGGCGGGCTTTAGGAAAAGCGAGTTGTCAGTGGTTGACAAATGTTGGGTTTGGACGTTGGTCATGAATTATATCACTTCTGCTTTGTGTTCAGTGTATTTTGATTTGTGTTTAACGAATTTGTTGTTGTGTTTAGTGCATTTTGATTTGTGTTTAACAAATTTGTTGTTGTGTTTAGTGCATTTTGGTTTGTGTTTAACGGATTTGTCGTTGTGTCTATTGAATTTGAATTTGCGTTAAA
Organism: Siderastrea radians; assembly: GCA_964017195.1. Classification (NCBI taxonomy): domain Eukaryota; kingdom Metazoa; phylum Cnidaria; class Anthozoa; order Scleractinia; family Rhizangiidae; genus Siderastrea; species Siderastrea radians. The sequence continues at coordinate 25,617,431 of OZ024892.1, forward strand.
CCAATTTGTTGTTGTGTTTAGTGAATTTGAATTTGTGTTTAAGAATTTGTTGTTGTGTTTAGTTGTGTTGAAGAATTTATTGTTGTGATTTGTAGATATGGGCCAACGTAGAGAAGGAATAGGGAGCGACCTATTTGCGTGATTCCTTTCTAACTATCGCGTCTCTACTATCTGAGTGACTGGAACAGGCTAGTCAGAGCTCACATGTTATTTAAAAGCGTATTCACATTCATTTGGCAAGAAAATTCATAGACCTGTGTAAATAATGTACGTATCTATTTTGCAGCTCTTCTTTCTCAGCTACCATTGCAGTAGGAATTACATTTTTTGACATACTGTAGATTGCTCAAAGAGTCACAGCTGGCTCTCTGCATGGGTTCCCTGTCACTCGAAGACGATTTATCGTAGCCACAAAAATTAGGCTGAAAATCTCCCTCCACTCTGACAAAACAATAATCTTGCCAAAATGACTACAGCTCAACGCGAATAACCAAAGGATCACAACTCTGCAAATTTAAACTCCCACAACAACACCTTATCAGCACACGTCGGTTTAGGTATCTTTATTTATTTATTTATATATTTTTTTGTTACCAGATATTGACGAATGCGCCGACAATTCTGACGATTGCCATTCATCACTTGCGACTTGCACTAATACTGATGGTTCTTTTACTTGTTCCTGTAACGTGGGATACACGGGTGATGGCATAACCTGCAGCAGTGAGTACCATTTTTTAGTATGAGTAACATACTATAAACTAAATAAAATAAAGATAAATGCGAGAAACAACAGCAGTTATTTTAACACAAAAGATGAACATAACGGTTGTTTAAACCCGGGTAAATGACACCTATGCTAAGTCCATTTCCTCTCGCTCTATGTAAACCACATATCGAAAGTATCAGCAAAAAGGTAAAATAAAGCTTTTGAAACTTTCCCCTTGCCTCTCTTAAACTTGTATTCTGCAAGTAGAGCTTAAGAAAACCACCTGTCATTTCTCTACCCAAAACTACAAGATTGTGTAAAGATGTAGTGCACTTACGACCCAAGACTGTTGCAGTGTATTAAGATTTATAAAGTCTACTTTTTCTTTTGCTGGCCACATTCTGTTCTACAAAATAATGATAAAACAGTTGGTCAGTCTCCTTGTACCATGCAAAAGTAATCGAAAAATAAAAACATTTAAAACATACAGTGGATAGCCACGTGATATATTTCTTCTTAGATGCTTAATAAGCAATAAATATTCAACTACCATTAAGTCCCGTTAATACAACCCGGGCTTGCCTAGGGAAACAAGGGTGTGGATTATATCCAGGGAAGCTCTTGAGCGGTACCAAAAGTTTTAATACGAGACTAGGCGAATTAGCTGTAATTCTTTATTTGTATATTAATGTTAGTTCTCCACTTTTTCATTAACATACAAATCAATCATTCAGTGACCTTGAAAAACAGAAAACGTGAAAAGGAATTTAGAAATCATTTTGAGGTTTTGCGATAGTGTGCATGGAAGTTCATAGTGAGGTCACAACAAACGTGGAAAGGGTGCGTGTAATCAAGCTAGTGAGAAAGTGAGCATATGGTCCTATAAGCAAAGGGTTCGGGGGGGGTGGCTCACAGCAGGATGTTACGGTGTGCGGAAAAAAATAATGTGTACAAAAAGAGCTTCAGTAGATATGAATAAATATGAATTAATAATTTGGTTCATGAATTAGAGACCTTATTTATTGTAACAATCACGTTCTTCTCTTAGACATTGACGAATGCGCAACAAATACTCATAACTGCCATAATGACGCCACATGTACCGATAACGATGGCTCATTTACTTGTGCATGCAATGAAGGATACACTGGCCCCGGAGAGTCATGTGATGGTATGTATTTCGCCTTCGCCAATTTAATGATACTTAGATTTTCAGATATTTACCAAATTGGTTATGCAGTCCTCAGCAATCACACTAGCTGTATTAAATTTCAGTCTTACTTTCCGGCCTCTCTGGTGTGGATACGAATGACCACATTTCGGTTTTCACGTCTATTTATGGATTCTAGGAGTGCCAGCATTTAGGACTTGGTATTCAATAACATATATATTCCTTGCTCAGGGGCTGAATCCCACGCTTTAAAGCTGCAGTAATTTGTTGAATTCCGGATTACCTTTTATAGCGGAGCCTACGGGCAAAGTCCGCCAGCGGAGCTCCTTGCTAAGCAAATTTGGTAACCTATAACCTATCGCTCCTAAAAATTTTGGTTGTGACGTCAGCGTACGTCCGTACAGGCTCTGGGAGAGGGGGAGGGGGAGGGGAGTTCCAAGACAACCCGACCAGGGGTGGAGAATGCCATCTTTTCTTGGCTGGAAATCGCGCAGTGCTTAAGGGCAACCGCGCTTTTCTTGGCGGGAAATTGCATGACCATCGTCGCTTTCGAAAAAGAAGTTTCTTAAAAAAGCTTAAGTTTACTTAGTAAAACGATTGTTCGACAGTATTGTAGATTTAAACTTGAGAAAAAACATCTAATATCTATGAATGGAAAGAAAAAGCTCAAAAGAATACTGGTAGAAGGCAAAAAGTTCAAGTTACGAAAGCTGCCTTCAAAGGACCTTCACGGCGGAGAGTTTGCCTTGTTCTGAAACACAACCGAGTAAGTGAAGTTTTTAAAGGGCTTAAGGTGCATGATTTTGAGTATTACGGTCAAAGAAATTACATTTTGAAATGGAAATTCAATTTATGTCATTAGAAATGCGTCATTTACTTCCACTGCCGTGCTGGAAGTGTAACGCGAATTGCATTTAAGTATAAACTTACGGATTTTCGAATAAACTTTCTCAAAGATGATTTCTCTGTTTATTATTTTGTGTTTGTTTGTTCATAACAGCAGGTCAAAGCACGGTTGCAAGGGAACTGCACAAGCATCACTTTACGGCGAATAATTGCTTTCAATTTTAACTGCCGTGTCGGTTTGTGCAATTGTCGATTTTCTTGTCCTAGAAGTTTTCAATGGTAATAATCTTTTAAGCGACGCAGTTGTCGGTTTAAAGCTATTTTATCCGAAAAGCTTCCGAAAAAAGTTTTTTTGCGTTCCTCAAAGCGCCTAACTTTACATAGGCTCACTTCGCATCCGCAAAACTTATGCCATAATTTAAAGCGTGTTTGGTGTTTGTTTGTTTTCAATCTTGCTGGTAAAAATTTTTGACCAGACTAATAGTGGCAGTTCAAGGTTTTTATTAACTGAACATCCGAACGCAATGAAAATAACCCATTTACTTCAGAATAAAATTTATTTTGTTGTTGTAAATGAGCGCCGTTTCAAGTTCATTCAAGCGAACAGCCAATTTAATCCAAGGAGATTTGACAAGCCTTGACAGTTAATGACAGGATATGGAAACATTGCAAAAACCGACGGCTCCTGAGTAAAATATGTGTTCAGTTTGATGACAGAAAAAAAATTATCAAGCTGTGCTCAGCCTCTAGAATGACCTTTCCAGCGTTGATTTACAGAACAGATCCTCAAAACATTGGAGGACAATGCGGAACACTTTCGGGCTTTTTGGGAAACACTTTTTCGAAAGCGAACGAGCCAAAGAAAGCGCCGAAATATATTTCAGACCGAAAAGATTCAGGACTATTTTATTCCAGTTTATTCCTTGGCGGCTCCCCTTTAAGGCATGGCTAAATCTATATATTATAGCGGACCCTTGCGTTTAGCAGTTTTTGTATGCCTTCATGTGTTTGCAGTATCGCGAAAGTCATGGGCACAATTCTAGTTGTGGCCTCAATATCGTTTTCCAGGGTGAAAATAAGCAATTGGTTAAATTATTGGCACACATTTCATTCATTTCATGTTTGAAGCCACATTCGTGTATGTGTACTTCGAATATATTCATTACGTCATCCATTGTGCACATGGGTTGGTAGAACCTGCAACTGACCTGTGACCCAGTCGTAAAAGCAGCGCACTGGTATCGCGGAGTTCATCGGTTCGATTTCTCAATTCCCGTTACAGCCTTTAAATCTTTTTTGAAAAAAAAAACAATTGCATAAAGTGCTTATAATTGAATTTCATTCCATTCATAGTAAAGAAGTAACATTCAATAATATTTTAGGAAGGTTAAATAACCTGTTTAATTTCAAATTGATCTATTGACAAGGTGCTTCATATTGAATGGCTTGGTGTATAGTCGACTTTTGCAAATATTCCGTATGTTTTGTTATAGACATTGATGAATGCACCACGAATACGCACAATTGCGACCCAGATGCCTCTTGTGTTAATTCAATTGGATCTTTTGTCTGCACATGCAATCAAGGCTATTCAGGAGATGGCATAACCTGTTCAGGTGAGAATCTTAGTGATTCAGTCCATTGTTTTTGTCTTAAAGACCAGGGAGCTGATTATCTCCCGCCCTGTGACTTGCAGAGCGTCTAAGTTATGACAAAGGAACGTAGAGGGCATAAAGTACTCCCAAATATCTCCTGTGAGATCATAATTAATAAAAGAATCTGGTTATGAAGCTCAGCTAAGTCCTTTGTTTTATGTTTTTGTTACCGTTTTTAGCCTTGACGGTGCACAAACAACAATAGGTTTTGAATTTTGCATGAGCAACTAGCCAATAAGCATGTCACTGTTAAGTTATTCAGCCATAGTGTCCCAACGTAAAACAAAAGATTGTGCACTGTCGCAGTACTTTCAACATAAATTGCAGCACCTTTGTTAAGGCCTTTGAAACTTGCAAAGTTTCATAACCAGTCCCTCGAGTAACTATGGTGAGATCCACTAAACGAGACAATGATGTCACTTGACGTAGGAATTGCAGCCTGATTTCCGGGCAGCCGCTATCTAAAACCGCTAGTTTTTTTAGAGTTTTAAGAGCAAATGTCGCTAAGGTTTGAGCAAAGTTGGAAATGGTCAAAATAAACTTCCCTTCATTTTTTGTGTGAAGTTAGTCCTTCGGGTGGAAGTAATCAAGATGGTATTTTTTTCATTTTTCGTGATCAACCAAACTTGGTATCGGGGGGGACGTTCATGCCCAAAAATGCATTTTTTTGGATGTTTTAATCCCAGAAAATGGACTTTTTGTTAGCTAATTTTATCAAAGCACAAGAGATTGGTTGAAATTCGGTTTACATCCTAGCAATCTATAATCCTTCCACTTAGCAAAAATGTTATTAGATTTTTTCTTTGTTCCCGAGGGGACCCCTGGCCCTCCATTCTTTGTAACGGGGGGAACCCTACTTTTAAAAAACTGAAAATGAGACATCTTTGATTAAAACGAAATCTAACTGGTATTCATATTTTGATCAAATTCGAAGTTGTAAATAAATATTCAATCCTTTCTTAGCCTTTTGATGCTTAAAAGTCCGCGGGCACTCAAGTGGTTTTTCATCGCACAGAATTCCCGCTTCTTTTGCGACATCCAAATTGGGGGGCTTGGAAACTAGGTAGCGCCATGGCTTAAACAATGCCATTGTTTTTCCGCACACGCAATTGGCTAGCTGGCTGTGATTTTCCATGACCTTGACAGACCTTGACACAAATAGATCACATGAAAAGAAAAATGGCGTCCGAGCAAAGGTAAACAAACAGCTCACGGTCTTCGTTTTGACTCGTGAAAGGGTGACAACTGCTGCAATAAAGCTCGGAAGATAGGCGCTGTTCATAAGAAGAGGCCTTGTAAAGAAAAGGATGTTTTACAAATAACTTTTGCCGGTAAGTGAATGTATTGTACTGTTTATCGAACGGTTAAATTCACGTGTGCAAACGATTTTATGTTTCTTAAGCTTTTTGTCAGATTTAAAACTTAAGCTTAAAGTCGTGCTGCCGTGTGATAAACTTATAGCAGCAATTAGCGACGTTCAGAATGGCGATCTTTTAGGAAGAATACGACTTGTGAAATTTAATAAAATAAATATAATTCAATAATTCACATTGGCTGACATAATAAGCTTTAAAATAAGCTTAATTATAAAGTACTTGAATATATCCTCTGTAAGTTAAGGTCAAGTGATTTAGCTCACAGTTTTAATACTACAACTGTGGAGTGCTTGGAAGACTATGAAAAAGAAATGTATAATCGTTTTAAGACGTGTGATCTTATGTGAAGTGTAGGAATTTGCAACCAAAAATAAATGCTTTAAAAATTTCTGTTAGAAATTTGCATCTGTTGAAGACTTATGGTTACCTTTTAAAAGGCTTAGAAAGATGAATTATTTGTATAGTTTTAGATCGGAGTTAAACTTAATAGTTCTAACAATGGATGTTTCATCTGCTGACTGAAGTTTTGTTTATTTGTAACACAGGTGACTAGCTGGTGAATTTAGAAAACAAGAATCATTAAATGGACTGCTGAAACAACTGATTCAATTAAGGAGTCGGATTTAATTGAAGCACTTGCAGTCAGTTGCCAATTTTTCCACAGGACCTCAACCATAAAGAATCATTTGTCCATCTTTAGGAGAAGTTAAAAGAAAGTGTTGCTTCTACATATCATTTAATGAAACCAGTCAGTCAAGCCATGAGTTTTTTTCTGTTTTTGTTTTTCATTTATCACCTGAGAAGATTGAAGGAAACTCACTAATGGTACCAAACTCTGAAACCTGATTAGTCATAAAAACTCAAAACTGTTAATAGTGTTATGGTTTAATTTGCTTGGGTTTGAATCTGGCAAAAATATCCAGTTTTAAACTGCAAACTTCTAAAACTAACCTGTTCAAAGTTTGCCTGTCAGTTGTGATGGTTTAGAAATGCTGTTCACCTTACATAATGGGGATACACACAAGCGAGTTAACAGAGTCCTCTGGAATTTCAAATCAATATAAATAATTTTACCCCAGTACTTCAACAGGATAATGCATTGCCTGAAGTTTTACAATAAAAATTATTCTTGCTCTTTAATGTGAGCTGTTTATTGTCAGTTTATTTTTCTACTTCCCATTGATTTGTGGTGCAACAAAAGTTTTCTCCCTTTACCAGTAAGATAAAGAGAGAATAATTTAAGGTAAAGGTATTGTCAAAGGGAAAATGTTATGGAAAAACCCTAAGACTAAAACTTTGAAAACAATGAAAAATATGAGGTCTGGAAAAAAGAAAAGAAAATTGTAATGTTTTGTAAAAAAAAAGACATCTAATTGAATTAATTTTCCATTTACACAAGCTATGTGACAGAGCCAGTCACAATATGCATAAAGTGATATAACATATTTACATTATATCGGCTAGCTTGAAGAAGTCAGCAGAGGGGACTGATATTTGCATGATTACATGGTATCCAGCTTTTTAATACTTTTTGACACTTGTGCTGGACTGACTCCAGTTGCTTTTATATTAAAAAAACTCCAAACATTCAAATCTTAGAAGTTAACTTTAACTTAAGTCCTGTAAAGTGTTGGAATACCTGAAGCATTGTCTTAATATGGAATATAAATTATTACTGTCTAGTGAGTCTCTCCATGGGGGTGTGGGCCTAGAGTAGAAAGGTGATGGGGGAGGGGGGGGGGAAGAATGGAACTTAAAGTGTGAGAAATTTTTAACCTCATATCATCTTGTTCTGCCACTTATGATAACTCTTTTAAAAAAGCTTTGCCAACAACTTAGCCATTGCCTGCCTCTTGGTGTCTTTTTTTTAGGAAGGGGGGGGGGTGGCGGGGGCGGGCGGGGGAATTGGGGTGGTGCACTTTTTATAGCGAATTTGCAGGAGATAAACACCTAACTTAAGACAGTTCTTCAAAATCTAAAATTTTCCTCTTCAATTTTCTTTCACCATTTCTGTCACTAAAAGCATAATTTGGGTGCAATTTAACACTCAAATTGATATTTGAGAAACAGTTTAATCTACTTTATGCCCTCTGTTTCTTTAAGGATCCCCTTTCTAAATTTAGAAAAAAGAAAAGATAAAAGAATAGTTTTCCTTAAAATGATATCAGTATTTTTTCCTTCAGAAAACTGTAAAACTATCCTTTTGGTGCGCTGATCGCGTATTTTTGCACACATCAGCAAAACAAGTTTTGCCACTTTCGCGGGAATACTTGACAACCAGGCCTTTAGATTTGACCAGCAAAGCGAAACCTGGTCACTAAACTTACTGTTGCTATGGTGATTTCTCCTGTATTTCAAAATGGCGGCCAAAATGGAATCGATGGAGGTGAAAACTGCAGCTGTGCAGCTTTTGTTTTTGCAGTATTTATCGCGCGCCCCAATGCCAAATAGTAGGAAAATTTCAACAGAAAAAGGCTACCTGACGGACAACAAGTATGTTTTTATTTTTTACTGCTATTATCAATACATATATTGAACTTAATTTTTAGCTTCCGCACTTTTTGTCTAGTGCCTTAGATTTTCTGTTGGATGGCTGAAAAGTCCTTCTGCTGTTAAATTCCATACATTTTGAGGCTCTGTCTGGGCAATATTCGCAGTCGAAAAGCTACTTGATCCGTTGCTGGTATTTGGTTGTTTTTTGCTTTCGGAAGTTATCCACCGTGATCGATTTTATTTTAGCTTCCGCACTTTTTGGTCAGATGCTTCGATCTTTTGATATGTTGTGAGGAATTTACAGTTTTCGTTCTCGCTCTTTAAATTTTCGACTAAAAACTCGTGACCGTTTTCAATCGAAGGCTTCCCGAGAGCCTGGGACTAGTTCAAAGTCCGACCCGTCGCTTGATTCTGTGCGATGTGCAGGGCATGTGATTTAAAACAGGCACCTTAGGCAAAATGACAATTTTCTACTTTTTTAAGTGGCCACCTGTCAGAACTTAAGGAAAGCTATAGCAGTTATATACCATCATGCTGTTTCTTTATCATCTATAGATTGCTGTTATTTCCCTTTTGTAGGATAATATTACGCGAATTGAGAAATATTACTTTTTCAACAACACACTGTCGTTGGAGTCTTTTAATTCATGCAAAAACAGTGCTCAGTTAACCGGTTGAGAAAACTATAAAAATAAACTGGACGGTCGACTAAACTACAAAATAAGCTTTCTAAGAAACAATTGTTGTCTAACATACCATTTTGTAAAGTAATCAGTTCAGGAGCGGCCTTAGAGCCAACCCAAGTCGCGCCGAATTCAGAGACCCTTCAAGGTTCCATTTCAGTCACGACGGTTATTATCGCCAGATCAAGAGCTCAGTTCTCATCCTTACAGCAGCCGCAAATGGTTTTATTTACAAGGATCTTCTATCCAGTTTGCTGCAACCGCCAGCAGATCAACCAAAACACTGCAAACAGCTCCAAGAGAAGCAAACATCACTCGATACTCTACCAATCAGGACTGCTCTGGCCGCTATGTTGGATTTCGTGAGATGAGTACTTCGGGTCTTTCCGGTCTCCATTTTTGTCACGCTGCTCAGAAATACTGTTTAAAGTCAACTGGCTTGTTCTTTCGAATTTTAAGCCAGTTCAACGTATTTAACTATCACATTATTTCATAACATTTTTCTTACTCGTACATGAGAATTGAAAGATTGAACGTTTACGATTGTTTGGTGTACCGCTGACCGGAATTTTACCTTCGGCTCTTTAACTTTAAACTAGGGCCGGGGGGGAAGGATACTCCCTAAAATGGGCTACACAGGGAGTCCCAGCTGGAAAGGGGTGCCTTTTAAAGCTTGCAGTATACTAAAGGGTAGGGAAAATTGCCATTTTAGTATATAAAAGGTTCACAAAATTGGCTGCAAAGTGGAAGAAATGGTTTGCTGAAGGGTGCCAAATATTCGGCAGGAATGACACATAAAAGCTTGCACCCTTTGAGCAACTGATCAGAACGACTGAAAGCTCGAGAAAAACGTGGCAATTATAGGAAATTATATAGTTTTGGCTTATCCTTGAGGTATAAGAAAGGGGTGCAATTTTCCCTTAGGTAAAAATGAGTATATTAAAGGGTGAGTGTTTGAACCTCCGGGCGGAGCCTCCCTGTATAACACTTTATTGAGTACCCCTATTCATCCGGGAGTAGGAATCCGTAGGGATTGTGTCAAGGAATGTAAATTTGTTAAAAATGTTAAGGTGGGAATGTGTTTAATAACACTGCTTGCATGCAGCACAAAGTTCTAATCTGCCACTTTGGAAATAAAACTTATAATAAGGGATACTACATGTGCAGTAACTTTACCAGGCCCTACAAAGCTCCTATCCTAATCTCCTTTTTATTGGAGTTATCTTTTTATGTTGGCGATTGTACGTATACAAGGAAGCCTGGTTAGCAGACTACTAGGGAAGCATGCTTACTCTGGCTTTTGATTTAAAATTGTGCTTTGATCAGGTAAGAATAAGGTAAGAAGACCACAGAGAACTCTGCCATCATCGAGGAGGCTCTCCGGCAGGTGGCAATTTTGTGCTCTTCTCAAAACGAAAGAAAAATCACTAAAAAGCCGATCCTGAAGATGAGAATGAATGATAACATGGAGAGGACAGTGACCACCGTTATTGGTGCAACTTCAGAAGGGGAATCCCACTGAGGTCATCTCATTGTTCTCGTGCCCAGTGGATGGATGTGTCCATGGATGTGTAAATAGAATTTACGAAGAGGGGGAGAAGACAGAGATGAAAGCAAACCCAGAAAATGTTGCAGAGGCCATGAGGATAGCTATAAGAAGAAGACAATGAGCGCGTGTTTCAACTATCTGATTTTTTAACTCCCCAGCAATTGCAAGTGGCCTCCTATTTTAGCAGAATGTCCAACTTGCCAAAAACACTTTCTCCATTTAATGACGAATGAAGAGAGTTGGGAGCGATTTGCGTCTGACTTCACGCCTCCAGCTGCTGCGATAAGCAATGAGATTCCGGTCAGTGGTACACCAAACAATCGTAAACATTCGATCTTTCAATTCTCGTGTACGAGTAAGAAGAATGTTATGAAATAGTGTGATAGTTAAATACGTTGAACTGGCTTAAAATTCAGAAGAACAGGCCAGTTGACTTTAAACAGTATTTCTGAGCAGCGTGACAAAAATGGATACCGGAAAGACCCGAAGTACTCATGTCACGAAATCCAGCATGGCGGCCAGAGCAGGATTGGTAGAGTATCGAGTGATGTTTGCTTCGCTTGGAGCTGTTTGCAGTGTTTTGGTTGATGTGTTGGCGGTTGCAGCAAACTGGATATACGATCCTTGTAAATAAAACCATTTGCGGCTGCTGCAAGGATGAGAACTGAGCTCTTGATCTGGCGATAATAATCGTCGTGACTGAAATGGAACCTTGAAGGGTCTCTAAATTCGGCGCGACTTGGGTTGGCTCTAAGGCCGCTCTTGGACTGATTACTTTACAAAATGGTATGCCAGACAACAATTGGTCTTTTAAAGCTTATTTTTTTAGTTAAGTCGACTGTCCAGTTTATTTTTATAATTTCCTCAACCGGTTAACTGAGCACTCAATTCGCGTAGTATTATCCTACAAAAGGGAAATAATAGCAATCTATAGACGATAAAGAAACAGCATGATGGTATATAACTGCTGTAGCTTTCGTTAAGTTCTGACAAGTGGCTACTTAAAAAAGTAGAAAATTTTCATTTAGCCTAAGGCGCCTGTTTTAAATCACGTGCCCTGCAAAAACCACTTGAGTGCCCGCGGACTTTTAAGCATCAAAAGGCTAAGAAAGGATTGAATATTTATATACAACTTCGAATTTGATCAAAATATGAATACCAGTTAGATTTTGTTTTAGTCAAAGATGTCTCATTTTCAGTTTTTCAAAAGTAGGGTTCCCCCCTTACAAAGAATGGAGGGCCAGGGGTCCCCCCGGGAACAAAGAAAAAATCTGATAACATTTTTGTTAATTGGAAGGATGGTAGATTGCTAGGATGTAAACATAATTTCAACCAGTCTCTTGTGCTTTGATAAAATTAGCTAACAAAAAGTCCATTTTCGGGGATTAAAAAATCCAAAAAAATGCATTTTTGGGCATGAACTTCCCCCCCTGAAACCAAGTTCGGTTTATCACGAGAAATGAAAAAATACCATCATGATTACTTTTACCCCAAGGACTAACTTCACACAAAAAATGAAGGGAAGTTTATTTTGACCATTTCCAATTTTGCTCAACGCTTAGCGAACATTTGCTCTTAAAAACTCGCCTCTCAAATATGTTTGCCTTGGAAACATCAAATCCCAACAACAGTGATATGGCATACAAAACTGTTGCTAGATAATTGATATGGGCGTCCCATAAGACTAAAGTAATTTACTTGAATATTATAAAAAGTTACGAATGCTCAATCAGCCCCTCCTCCGTTCTAGAAAGGATAAAACTATGAACACGAATGGGATGTAATCACATTTTGCCTTACTTGTTGTTTCTATTATAGACATTAACGAATGCACCACGAATGCTCACAACTGCGATCCAGATGCCAACTGTACTAACTCAGCTGGGTCTTTTTCGTGTACATGCAATCCAGGATACTCAGGAGATGGCGTAACATGTTCAGGTAAAAGATTGGGTTAATCAATACATATAAATGAGACTTGGTAACCTTTCACTGACTTTGATTTCATGACAGACATTGACGAATGTGCACCAGATGTCAATTATTGTGATCCAGATGCTTCATGTTCTAACTCCATTGGGTCTTTTGTCTGCACATGCAACGGAGGATATTCAGGAGATGGCTTTAGCTGTTCAGGTAAGAAAAATTCATTCCCACTTCGGAATTAACAAGACCTCGGTCAGACGAATCAATACTGTGTTACAAAAGTTACAATCAGAGATTCAGGGCCCGTCATTTAAACAACGTGTAACTTAAATCGCCGTTTAAAACAATGACCGAACTTCCAATGTTCCAATGTCTACCTACGTAGCCGTTGTAACTGAAACTTCTTATGCTTTCACTTTTTTGAAGACAAATCCCCACAATCCCGCTTTTTGATGTTGTAAAAAAAAGAAACTCCTACATTTTCTCCACCATTTGCGAGAATTTTACTACAAGCTCCCCACAAAAGCTCCAACTTTCCCAAAACCTCGGGACCACATCGTATATGCAACAATAGCAAAAGACAGCAAAGTCGACCCACATATATAACGTGGTTTTCGGGATTCGAACTCATGTTGCATTGTGGGAGGAGAGCCCTCTAACTATTGCCCCATCCCTACTCTCCCTAAATTTCAATTTGCAAGTCCATCAGTTTTTTTGTTAGCTAATGCGCTGTGACATTGATCACATTGATCACATCTATATAAACCAATGGGCTTATATAAAGTTCACATGCTGAGAACAAATACGGCATAATATGCACAGCATTTTCAGACTCAAAATCCTTCATTTTCAGAGCAAAATCCCTGCGAAATATAAGTCGAACCATTTTTGAAGCGCAAAACTCCCTCCGGTGATAAGCCTTCCCCCTTCCCAAAAAAAAGCCTTTGGTCCAAACATAAGTCCAGGGCTTATCATCGGAATTATACGGTATTTGCTTACACCTCCACTACCTCATGATACATGTGACCCCCACTTTAAGACTCACTGACATTAGCTTCCTTACACCTTTGTCACTGACCTGCCTAAATGAGCTTAACTACCAGTAGGTCTGTCAGATGTATTGTTCATTTCACTAGGAAAATATAATAAGGTTGTTGCTGTTGTCATACACAAAAAAGGACTTATATCTTTCATTTAAACATCAATAATCACGCCATTTAGCGATCCAATAATAATTTGTCGCTCAGGTCCCATCAACGTAATCAAATCTAATCTAATACGGCCGTTTAAAAAGACAATGAGATTCACAGCCATTAACTCCACGTTACAGATATTGATGAATGTATGACAGCAACTCACAACTGCCATGGAGTGGCCCACTGTTACAACAATGAAGGTTCTTTCACATGCAGCTGCCGGGAGGGTTACTCTGGCGATGGGATGACATGCGAACCCATGGGTGAGCAAATAGCAGATTCACTCATTTCTAAGCCTTTAGGTTAGAAGAAAATACGGTCATTTTCCGGTCAATGGAGAAAATTAGCACTATTACCATTTGGTATCACCAAAATAACTACAACGATTTTTGTGTCTGTCTTCAGTAGTTGCTGGTGATAACACACTACATCGTACCGTATTTTCTCGGTATAATTACGGGATCAAAAACAAACCACGATCTGCAAGACACGACCTTATCCGGCAATCTCCGATATCCCAGTTGTTCAACACGGTATCTAACAATGCTACCTTTACTTTTTCGTGACGTATTTGGCTTGGTTTTATAAACAGATCAGTGACATAACATTTCAATTCAATTTGCCTTTCGATTCAGGTTTGAACAGAGTAGATAAGGAGCATAAGAAGTATAACTTCTTTAAGTTAGCATAATTGCGTATACATTGGCCACGTAACTTTGTTGCCCTTTTATTTTACATTCCGTATATTCCTTGAGAGTAACGTGAACAGACTAATACTCTTAAGCTTTGTGATCAATTGCTCACGAGACTTAAGGGATTGGTCTGTTTGGCAGATCCCTATGTTTTGCATTTGGTTAACTTAAAATTGGTAGACACAAAATAACTAACATTTTGTTTTTGTTTTCTCGGTGATTTGGTGCTCAATCTCCTTGTGAATTCTGACGCAAGTAGGGGGCTCTTGATCAATTATTTTAACAATTGCTGTTGAACCGTTGATTGGTTTTCAGGGAGACTGATAATGTTTATCTGTACGTAGCGTTTTTATGGTTGTAATCTATTTTTAATTATTGCAATCTAAGACTATTTATGAAACGGTCAACAGGAGACTTTTCGGTGACCTTAAGAAACATTTCCAAGGACAAGTATAGCGCTACTGCTATTCAAAGAGCTGTCAAAAGCACCCAGCAAGCGATCATTGAAGGACTACCTGAAGGCACTACTGTATTAGAAAGTGAGTTGGAATGGCGTCTGGTGAGTGAAGCAGAACTGGCAGCTTCAGAGTCAGCAGAGGGGACCTTAGTAAGCCAAGGAAGCGCTGAGTGGATCATAAACAGAAGATCCATACCTGCTGGTGTCTATCAAGTCAAGTTCACAGCTGCAATTTCAATTAGTGATCCAGCAATCCCTCAGAGACTCAATGCTTTTGACTATGGCTTTATTGAGGTTATTGCAGCTCCCGTGCGCGCTATTATTGACGGTGGAAGTAGTGTTCGTTGGGGTTCTACAGAAACTGTGACTGTTGATGGCTCCCTGAGTTACGATGGAGATCTTGGACCTGGAAATCACACTGGACTCACTTTTACTTGGTCATGTCTCGACTCGCTTGTAAACAGTTCAATGGATAGTGGCTGCTTTGGTGCTTTCGTTGTTGGAGGAAATGCCATAACAGCTAGCATTGACCCTAGTGTGCTAACGATTGGAAAGACGTATGTTTTAAGATTGACTGTGTCTAAAGGTGACAGGCTTTCCTTTGCTGACATGACATTTGAGATAGCAGCTGGGGAGATACCACAAGTGTCGCTAAGGTAAATGTTGCCTGAAGAACGCAATTAATAACTTTTGTTGCTCAATAAAGCCCTCCATGCCAAATTTTTACCATCGCCCAGTTACCCACTGCAGGAAAAAAGTTTCCGGTCTTGAAGTAAGTATAACATCAAACGAGCACTCGAAAGGACGCCTTTAAGCATTAAGCCTTAACAGCGGAACTTAGTGTTGGCCTAAACAAGAAAAATATGGGGAAATCTTCTCACCCGGTGAGGCTAATGAAAGAAATCCAAGCTAAGAAATTACCTGAACTGTTCACTTTTGTAGATATCATTAACATTACTAAAATCCTATCAGCATACCACATTCGCTAAAAATAGTCCAAGCCGACGGACAGGCAATTGCTGTGGTTTCAAAGAAACTCTTCTTTCCCAAATACTGATTTACTGTAGTGGGAAACGATACGTTGAGCTCATTATATTTGTTGTCATTTGAGTACAATTTCAAACTATACCCTTCACTTTAATTTTTCAATAATCGAACTGTGCCGCAAATGCGAACAATAAGCGTACACTTTGTAAGGGGACAAAGTTGTAGAAGAACATGCTTCCCCCTGAAATTTCTCTTGTTGTTGTTGTTGTTTTTTTTTTCCACAACATTTTGTGGAGGTCAATAAATATAACTTTGTTTTCTTGGGTTGAAGGTGCTTTGTGGATTGTGGAGCAATAATATCCGCTTCCAACAAACTCCGAGTGACCTCAGAATGTCCCAATTCACCATGTAATGGCTCAGTTTACGAATGGCGTCTAAAACAGCTGAACGACGAGACAAACACGTGGGAAGATGTTGCTATTTTGCCCAATATGACCTCAACTGCAGTAAATGCAACCAATATGATCGTCAAGAGAAACTCCTTGTCTTCCAACTCCAAATTCAGTTTAATGCTTGTTGTGACATCGTCAGCGGGTTCAGAAGGATTTGGTGTTCTGGAGTTTGAAACCGCTGGAGCACCGCATGGCGGGTACTGCAGTCCATCAGGTAGTGAAGGCGTGGCACTTGAGACGGAGTTCACGTTTCAGTGCTTTGAATGGCAAGATAAGAGCGCACCACTTACTTATGAATTTCAAGTTGGGAAGGACCCAATATCTTATGGCAGTTCTTCCAAGTCTGTATTAACAGTTTTACCAGCTGGACAGCCAGGAGATGATCACAAGTTAACAATAAATGTCATTATCAAGAATTTTGTTGGTGTAGCAGTCGTAGAAACTTTGTTTGTCAAGGTAACTCACTTACTGTGGTATCATTTCTATTTGTATAATTCATTTGTATCGTAATGTTATACTGTCGTACTATTACGCTGAATAAACATGTCAAAATTGGAGTAAACAATGAAATGAGAAGAAATTGTTTCTGACTTTATCTAACAAATCAGGCATTGCGAAATCACTCTGAGTTATTTTGCTATCAGGGCAATCCTTTTCAAAACCTACAAATATTAGAAGAAGGATTTCCATCCAAAAAGAGAATTGTTTCTTTGAATATCTGCACAATAAGCGCATAAAATTTGTCAGTCCTTCTTTGATTTCCATATGGTTTGGAAAGGAAAAATAGGTTGACTATGTACGTTTTAAGCTGTATTTTTTCATGGTTTTACCTGAAGTCAATGGAGTTTGTGGAACGATAATATTTTTTTCGTCTATTTCACAAAGAATTTAAATAGCGGCTCACACTCATACGCTGTTTGTACGGCTTTCCATAGGTGACGCAATCCTCCGCCCTTGATCCGTGTCTCACACCGGTAGAAGAAGTTGCCAATAAGTTAAAAAGCTTTGTGGTCGGAGAAGACAATAAGCTGGACGAATTTTTGAGGAAAGGAGAAATCAGCCAGGCTGCACAGCTTTCTTTGGCTGTTCTGAAGGCTGCCAATGAAAAAACGGATTGTGGACAAGAATTAAGCAGCGATGCAAAACAATTGGTAAGTAAGGACAGGCACCCACACCGTGTCTTTAATGATTGCAGGATGGTAAGATGAAGTCGCACATGGGTTAAAGCAAATCATTACGACTGGAACTTAGTTCTCGTTTCTATAGCAATAAATTTTGTTACGGTTCACTAACCGTTCCCCTATTTCCGTACACTTGCGTAGACAAAGACAATGTAACTAACACCCCATGGCAAAGAAAAAAAATGGAAAAATACGAAATTCGAAACCTGGATCTGTTCGGCTACTCTGGTGGTCAAAACCTGATTTACACACGCGAAAAGAAAATTGGTATCCATCTACAGAAACAATAGGAGGAAAGTAAATGAAGGGATATGAGACGGTAGTAATAAATTAAACGAAAAAAGAAAAAGGAAGAAAAATAACACAATCAGAAACAGAAACAAAATGACAGTTTTTCGTGGCAGCGTGTAGAGTTAAGTTTCTTCCGTAAGGAAACAACACGACACAATGCCTGCAATAAAATGCTGAGATAACTAAAAGAAAGTCTAACTACCAATCGGTTGTTTCATTTGAAATCCAATTCCGGTTTACTTTGACGGTATTTTAAAACCATTTTGTTTTAACAAACTCAACTCCTACTCCAATCAGATTTCAAGCACATTAGTGAGACAATTCGCAACCATACAGCCTGGGAGCCTTGCTATGTCCCGCACAGTTTTGACTGTGATACAAGCGGCGACTGGAGGTCAAGAGAAAGAAACATGTGAAAACTGCAGCGATAAAACGGTAATCCACTCATGTCCAATACACCCAAACTGAATCGGACCGACTGTAGGCACAGACGACCGGTCTCAGCGGAAGTCAGGTCGCGAAATTTATTACGCCTTACCGGAAGTAGAATTCTAGCGGGGGTATGGGAAGAACAGAGACCCTGGAAACGAGGTGGACCGGAAGTTAGCTAAAGGAGGTCCAGGGTTCCAAATGTTGGCGAACTGTCACGGACCGAGACCGACCGTTACGACCCGTCATAGCAAGACTCGACCCGATTCACCGGAAGTCAGTTCGTGAACAAAAGCTTAACACGACGCAAACGGAGGAAAATGGCAACCAAATGACATACATGTACACCTCGTTCTAAGCGTCAGACCAGTAATGGACACACTTATCAATATGAAGAGAGGAATGACAAAACTGTGCACGCATGTATATCTCGTTCTAAGCGTCAGACGAGCAATGGAGACGCTTGTAAACGCAAGCAGACCAAAAACAAACCTGCACGCGTATGCATGTATACCTCGTTCTAAGCGTCAGACAAGCAATGGAGACGCTTGTAAAGTCAAGCAGACGAAAACCAAACCTACGTGTGCATGTATACCTCGTTCTAAGTGTCAGATGAGCAATGGAGACGCATATTCAAACGCAAGCAGACGAAAAACAAACCTTAACGTGCATGTCTACCTCGTTCTAAGCGTCAGACGAGCAATGGAGACGCTTGTAAACTTAAACAGACGAAAAAACAAAGCGGCACATGCATGTATACCTCATTCTAAGCATCAGACGAGCAATGAAGACGCATGCAAACTCAAGCAGACGAAAAACTAAACTACACGTGCATGTAAACACCTCGTTCTAAGCGTTAGACGAGTAATGCGCACGCCAGAAGAGTGCGATGAATTGGAGTGCGATAAGTGCTAAATCGGAGAATAGTATAATAGGACTTGTGATCTATTAATATTTCCGATTATTTCGATCGTTTAAACGTAAGGTGTGAATGAAAATCGGAACACACCGATTAGAATTTTTACTTTTTAAGGGAAAACACGCGAACCGAAGCGGAAAACGCAAAGTAACATGCCCCTTAAGCTTCATTCTTTAAACGTGAGGCGGGAATGAAAATCGCAACGTATCAATTTATCAATTTCCCTCTTTAGGAACTGAAAACGTACGAGCCGAAGTGGGAAACGCAAATGAACATACGAAAGCGAACAAAAAAAAAGATAAATGTATGAATGCTTTGTTCTTTAAACGTGAGCCGGGGATGAAGATCGTAAGGGAGGAATTCACAATACCCGGTTCACTGTATAGTATATATTTATATATATTCAACTTCAAAGACCGCTCCTAAAGTCGGCAAAATTTGCTTAATAACAAATCAGCTGTTCAACAGAAATTCGTCAAGCATGTGCAATGAAAGACGGCCTGATATTTCCAGTAAGCGCACCATGCGAGAAAGGTGAAAATCGGACAGTTCGGCAACAATCAGACAATGGGAGTCTTGTTACAAGAAGACGTAAAAAGGCAAACTACAGTATCAGATTCGCGCAATCAGAAAAATCGGACGAACCGTTTACTATAAAGGTTGTGTGGAGCCGATTTATCTAAGACTTGGTCCCTGAAATCTTTGAGGTTCCAGCACCTGTTCAGAGTAATATGAAAGGAAAACCTCTTTTCATTTTCCCGATAATACGCATTTTCTTTGAAACCACGTTCAAGAAAATTGCTGAAAATTTTCGTATATTCGTATCGATCTCAATAAAAGTATGCTTTTGATAAACTTCAAGCATTCCTTTTTTCAGCGTCTAAAATATCTCAGCCATCGATTGCTGTTGAGCAGCTAAAAATTCCATTGTAAAACAGTTGTTCCTCACGCAAATAAATAGTATTGGGCCACCTTAAAGAAACTTTCCTACCGCGTGAAAAGTGCTGCAAGGACGCGTAACTGTTGGTTTCTACACAACAGGCCATTCAAGCGAAACTGAATTTCTCGCACCTCGTCGGATCAAACTTATCCGAGTCTTTTATAAGACAGGTTTGAATGGTGGATTGTGTAGAATTTAGCATTGATTCAATTTGACAGCGCCCTTGTAGCGCTTATTATATAGACGGGTGGTGCCGGCCCGTGTCCGATCGACTCGGTCCGTCGACATTACTACCCTCTCTGAAGCCCATCTGCCATATTTTTCTAAGTCTCTCACGACCTGACTTCCGGTAAGACGGACCGTGCACTGCCTTAGTCGGTCCGACTCAGTTTGGGTGTATTGGCAAAAGACCCACATGCCATATTTCTAAGTCTCTCACGACGTGACTTCCGGTAAGATGGACCGTACACTGCCTTAGTCAGTCCGAGTCAGTTTGGGTGTACTGGACAACCCTCGTAAGATAGCCTCTAATATAGCACTGCTCTAATATAGTTGGAAAGACCTTTATTACAACGAGATTTATCCCTCCAAGCAACTTACCTTAACAGATTGCCCAAAATGCGACTGCCAAAACTTCAAAACTGTTTATTTTCTTTAAAACGGTTTTTTCGGTTTTTATTTCGCGATGTACACGCTGTATTGCGTTATCATTTGTGCTCCACTTTCAGCCTGGAAAAGAAGTTAATTTTCTCGTTAACGTATTATTTTGTCGATCCCCCCGTCGTTTGAAAAAAATTATGTTGATGCACTGAAAGAGTTTATTTTGTTTCTTGAGACAATTTTTGGTTGAAAAAGCGGCGAATTCAAACATTCTGCTGCAAAAGCAAAATTGTTTTCGTGAGCAAGTATCGCGCGTGGAAATCTTCACGGCGAGTAAGAATTTCGGGCTTATTGTTTTTTCGCAAAAAAGAGACATGGATCGCGATAAAAAACTAAATTCAATTTTGATACGACATTATGGTTTTATATTGACGGCTTCGCGACTCCGCCCAATACGGAATATGTTTTCTCCCAACTAGCCATCATTATCAAGCCGTAATGTCGTCGAAAATAGTTTATAATGTTAACTTACCCAGGAAAATGGGTTTTAAACGGTAATATTTGCTTTCGATAAATTCACCTATGGTTTATTTACTCTGTTAATGCACATGCACATGTTATTTACACTGTTAAAACACTGTAGGACGTAACTAATCATATTCCCACAGAATGAGGCCAGATAAGAATTACCTCCTGAAACGGGCACACCGAATCAGATTTTTAGTTCTTAATAAATTATACAGGTTACTTACGATAGCGAAAATAATAAGCGTAAGCAGATTACTTGCCGTCTAGAAAAACGCATTATCTTCCACTAAACGTTCATGTCTAGTATACCTAGCTTCATACGATTTTCAGTGTTATTTCAAATCGTTTATACGACGATTTTATTTTGACTAGGATGGGATAAGCGATGAGGGCAGAGCTAGAGCGCGTGATATATCAGTGCCTGCCCTATGAAGACTGCTTTGAAAAACTCGCCAAAAGAACTCAATCGCTGGTAGTTTACACAAGGGATTTTAAAATGTATTTAATTTTGCTGCAAAAGACACCATGAAGTCGAAGTCGCCTGTGTAGACTGAACCTAATAAAACGTCCCGAATAGAGCGGTTCTTAATCGAGTGTCCAAGAAACCAAAACCAAAGCAATTACTCTGGCCAATCACTATAGATGAAAACAACAAAAAAGTGCATCAAAACTCGAAGCTAATACACGTAAAGGTGTCTAGCGAGGGAAAGCACGCGCAAGTAATTGAGAAAATGGTGAGACTGTTTAAACCAACTACGGAGCAAAACAAGGCGAAACCAGAGAAGACGTGATTTACTTTGAATTCGTCACTCAAATCCGCACTATGGTTTCCTTAATCCGCTGTTAAACTGTAAAGAAAGAATGTTAATTGAACTTATCACAAAGATATTACGATTAACCATATCTAGCATATTATGTGGCATAATTTTGACCTACATATGACTCATAATATACCTCACGTAACGCTTTTAGTGCAGATGGTAGAAGACAAACGGCTTATTATTTATGCAATTTATTACAGAATTTAACAATGAAAATGACAGGGGCCGTCACAGACCTACTTACGTCTGCCCTCAATGATCCAGAGGAACCTCTTACTGCTGAGTTAGAAGAAACAGCTAATAGTGTTGTAGGATGCCTATCAAATGTTCTTGCGTCTGGTGCAAGTCAAGCTAACGGAGCTGCACAACAGAACCAATCATCTTTAAAGGTACAACAAAAATGGTTCGTATCTGTATCATGGCATTTGCTCATGGTACTCAAGCAAATAGTACATGGCAATCTTTCTCAGTTTTATCGAACCCCTTTCTGCTGTGCCCAAATACATTACTCTTTGCCTCGTAGTGCGTTTAATTCCATCCCGTAGAGAACAGAGGGAAAGGAAGGGAACGAAGTTCGTCAGAGCAAAACTCACCAAAGCTTACTACCATTCCCCACCCCACCCCACTGCAGGGCGGAGTACTCCTTGTCACTTTATGCTAAAGCAAATTAAGCAAGAACCGGCCCAAGTCCTCTTAAGGTTTCACGTCTAAGATTAGAACAGTACCGAAGTCAGCTAGCTGCAGATGGAAATTTTAACAGTAGTAAACTCCACGTTATAGTTCCACCTATGTTTCTTGCACTAAGCTTGTTATGCCTGTTTAAGTAACTACGCTGCATGCCCTTGCAACCTTACTTTTATCGTGCTTGTGTGTTAGTAGCTCATCTTCTGCTATCAGTGTCTATCTGTGTTCTGTAAATCACATTTCTCTCTCATTTTAAAAGAAACTCAGTCTGATTGGCTAAATCATCTATTCGCTGATACACAACAATTGTGCACTATGTCCCGTTCATAGTAATTTTTTTGTAGATAAGATCTGAAGATAGCTGTTTTCCGATTATATAGTTGACACCCGGTAGTTCGCACTAACTCGAACCTCCTGCTAACTCGAATTGAATGATTTTTCCCTTCAGGTCATTTTCTTTCAAATTTTACCGTCGAAGATGGAATAACCAGTTTGTCACGAGCGTAGAACGGGTTTGATACCCAACTGGCGGCGGGTATCAAACCCGTGATCCGTGGTTTCAGCAATGTCGAAAGCACCGTGTGTGATAATAAAGAAAGAAAGATGGTAAAGTTTTGAGTTCGGAAAGACTGAAAAAAGAACTACGGAACTGTCAGTTTGTCAAGAGCGTGGGACTCGGCGTGAGAGTGTCGGGGATTCAGCTTTCTTCTTTGTCGCACGCTCGTGGTAAACTGATTGTCCCATCCACCTAATTTGTTTCTTTACCATTTTTCTTTCTTTATTATAGCACATAATTTTGTTCACACAAATGATCCTCCACCGTAATATTTTATGACGCCAATATTATCATGCATGTGCAGATAGATGCCAAAGAGTCAATGTTGTTTTCATCATATATATACGTCGTTGTAAATGTTAGTTTACTGTTAAAACCAGCGTTACTAAGCAATGTGTGTTTCTCTCTGTTTTGGTTGCAGCAAAACGCACAGAGGGCTTTAGAAAACTTGCAGGGCATGACCGAAGCGTTTCTTGGTCGCCTGGTTCCGTCCGAAAGCCTGGTCATTAAGACCACCGAGCTGGCGGTAGCTCTAAAAAAGGTATCTGCGGACGATGTAAAGGGACTTAATATGGAAGAAGGATACACAAAGTTTCAGCTACCGGGAAACCTTGGAAATTTGGGTGATGGAAGTGTGAACGCGAAGGTGAGAACTTTGTTTGAATTATGTGCCTCTTGTTTGATTATTAGAAGTACCAGAAACTGCAGCAAGGCTTCTGCATGGCAGCTTTTTGCCTAAATATAGTTGCAGACCAGTCTATATAACCTTACAGTAGCGTTCTTTTGTAACGGTTTGCCCGGACTTTTAACTCATAGTTCATTTATGCAAATGCATTCAAAGAATGACTACTCTAAACCCTAATTTTCAACGACTATAAACTGCAAATGCTTTTCGCATTAAGGTGATTCCATCGAGATAGAAAGGATCTTTAAGATTTCCCAAAAGTTGGTCCAATTGGTAACTGTGTTTTGACCATTAAAACGATAAAAAATTGGGGTCACCGCGCTCACTTTTGCACAATATGGATAGCAATTAATAGCAACTATACGATCCGCAAGGTTTCCTGGGAAGCCGTAATAATCAGAAATGCGAACTATAATTTCTTTAAAAGATCATTGCTTGCATTGAAATACAGGAGCAGTTCAACAAAATAGATATTTATCTTGCATTGTACACTATTTTAGTTAAACAGGAATTAAGGATATGAAATAAATTACGGAATTTGCTGCGTGGGTATATACCCTGCTGCACATTAAGACGTGTTCTTTTCAGCATTTAAATAGAAATATCTCAAAGCAGAATTTTTAACTTTTTTAAAAATCGCAAAATATTGTACTCGACGGTGTGCCATTTAAACTTATGTATTAAAAATGGAGGTCACCGTATAAATTTCGCGTTAAGTTTTCGATTTGTTCTTTCTCATTTGGTTAGATTGCTCAGAAGAGTTATCTAAATCGGCTACTCGTCTGATTCGTCTGCTTCAGCGTTTGGACAACCCGGTTTTCATTCCATCGGTTGCTGCAATTTATAACAGCTGCTGACAATGTTCTAGACCGAGGGGGGCTAGGTTTTCTTTCAAGATTTTGTAGACTATCGGACGGTTTATTAGGTGCCGTTGTTGTTTTTCTTCCATAAAATTGCTTCACAATTTGTTTACTCTTTTGGCTCTTTTTAATCTCCGAAGAACAAATTACAAACGGAAAGGTTTTTCATCAGATGTAAGACTTAGATACGTTTCCTTATCCTCTAAAAGAAAATGCCACACGTGAAAATGACAACATGTACCTCAAAATAGGAGTGATTAATTTATTTTACAATAAAAGGTAAAACAAGACTGTAAACAAGGGCATCTTTTCTAGAGATGTGCTGTTTTTATAATTAATGTTTTTCTACAGGCCAAGGGAAATAAATCGTAGGCTCACATATGCTGAAATCCACAGTGACAGTGTCCGTTAACTGTAATGCGTACAGAGCTTGAAACGGTAAGACTACGATATTGGCGACCGAACGCTTTTTTCGGTTGGTCAAGAAATAAGTCATCATCGAAACAACCCAGTTCGTAGGGGTACCGAGGAACACCAAAATGGCTTGAAAAACAACACCAACTCAGTGTGGAGTAGTTAGTATTAATAATACACACCAGTTGTGAAATAAACATTGCCAAACAAACTTAAAATGCAAAATAATCAAAAAACTACAATAGAAGATTTAATTTGGGTTCTTTTGATTTTAGAAATGGTTTACTGATGAAATTCCTTCAATTAATATTTCTAAACACAGACTGAAAGAGACAACAATCCTTCAGAAGCAAAAGCATTTATTTAGAAAAGTATTTGTTTGTCTGGGAAAGTAAAATCCATTCAGTTGCGGCATCCAGAAAAAATTACTCGGAAGCAATTCCATTCTGTGTCGCGAGAATTGAATTCACTTGAACATCTTACAGTTGATCCACGTCAGGCGTGAACGGAAACGTGAACACGTGATCCGCGTCTTCAAATGAACAAGCTACTTTCAGTGACATAACGGAGATCACAAAGGAAATATTGAAGATCTCATTGAAATTTGCGAACGCAAGAAGGAAGCAAAGAAGCAAGGAAGCAAAGAAGCAAGGGGTTGTGACGGGACAAATCTTTGTTTTATCGAGAGACCGCGTTATTTTCTGTGTTCGCTTCTTGTCAGTGGTTCAAAAACATTTTAGACGTAAAAGTAGGTAAAATTATGTCAATTATTTTGCTGACACAGGATTCCTGTTTCAACCAAACGAGAACAAACCTTGGAGCTGAACGCTTGTGTCAGAACGGTAGCTCTGAATGAAGTGGACGAAAACCAAGATACATGTGCCGTGTCAAGCAATTACTGATGACAGTTTTTCTCAGTTGCGAGGTTGATTAAAGACAAAGGCGACGCTTCGTCCACAGTTAACCAAAGCGTAACATGCGAGTTGTTTGTAAGGAGCTGAAATTCGATCCTAGATATAAATCAGCAGTTTTCCGTGCAAAATACCTAAAGAGCGAAATAGAGCTTGAAGACCACTACCTGTTGTGTGTTTGCTGTGTTTTTGCCGCTTTTCCGAGCTTCTGGAGGCCGTTTGGGGTGATTTTCTGTTTAACGGTCGATGCGACATCACGTCAAAATCAAGCGACTAGTACGTGACAAGACGTCCCATCGACCGTTAAACAGAAAATCGCCCAAAACGGCCTCCAGAAGTTCGGAAAAACGGTAAAGACACAGCAAACACACAACAGGTAAGGTTTTTCAAACTCTATTTTGATTTTTAGGTATTTTCCACAGAAAACTGCCAATTATTTTCAATCGAATTTCAGCTCCATACATTTTCTCATATTACGCTTTGAAGACCTGTGCTTCGTCTATTGCATAACCTATTGCTCAACAATCTTTCGCGATTTTCCCATCAATATATCCTAGGTTTCGCTAGTCTGAACAATTCAATAGATTCTAGAAGTCGTCTGAAAGTTTCTGAACACCTTACATGTACTGAACGTTTTATGATGTCAAATGATACAATCTGAACAGCGCCAGGAGTTGCAGGAGTTGCAGGAGCTGCTGTGGAGATCGCTGTCGGTCCCTCGCCAGTCAAATAACGATCAATTATTCGTCTTCTCGTTTCCTTGTGGAGAGGCCTGCATGGCCTGTTCTTCCGACCTAAGGCATCAACATAACCAGGTCTGAACATTTCGAAAAATTTGTGACAGATTCGGGATCTCCTTTCGATTTTCGAAATCCCTCTCTGAATCTCGGAAAACACAAGGCGAATGCCCAAATATGGAGAACGTGACTCGTCACGTTGTTTTGAATTTTAGAGTTTCCGTTCACGCGTGACGTGGATCAACTACAAGAAAATTATTTGCAACATAGGAATTCTCTCAATTAAACAAATCTTATAATGTGAATCTACAATCAAATACGTAATTTACTCTACCGTAGAAGTGGAAGAAGTACTTGAGAATTCAACCGAAAGTTTGAAGCTCGTGTGGTCTTTTAAGATGGTCGCTTTGCCGATCTCCTCCTGTACCTTCTACTGAAGCAGTTAGCTCTCCAATATTTCTTCTATACGCGCCGTCGAGTATTCTTCAGGTCTTTTCCTTTTCATGTGGAGCTTTTAAAGGAAATGTCTTTATTCCAAGGACACAAAAAAATCCAGCGTACGAAAATCCAGCAGCCATATTGTTGACTTGAGATCAAACTTCTCCTGTGAATATAAGCCATTTGAATTTTGCTTCTTGTCAGTGTCCAGTGTATAATATACACGTATTACTCTTTAACCCGTTATAACATCAGTCCTATCCTAACGGAGGTCCACGAAAGTACGTCCTTTTTACTTTAAGCCTCAAAAAAGTCAAAGAAGAGTGTTTAGACTGAAGTGTTTATCCTAGTAGTCCGCCATTTTTCTCCAGCTCCAGCATAGACACGTGAGCATTCAAGGACACTTCGAATATACTACATGAAGCATGTTGCGACGGAAGTACGGCCATGAATGACGTAATGACCACAAAAATTGAGTCGCATGGTTTTATGTATGTTCCGTTTCTATTAGTATGGAGCTCCGCTATTAATAGACCTTTCTACGGATGTGGCAGCCACATGGATTTTCCCCCTTGGGCATCCTGCAAGGCTCATTAAAATTTATTTTTCGTTGAAATTATGCAACATTATCACAATAACAGAATAAGTTCAGTCTTATGGGATACCCAGTGCGCGAAATAAATATGGGGTATTATTCCTCAAACTGGATGACAATTGGTCCAGTGCATAATACAAATCTAGAAGAGAAAATAAGACTATATGCTTGTCAAATCCAATTACTTTCTACTGTGAATGGTTTGAACCCAGGAGTCATATCATAGGTCCGTGAAGCATGATCGTTCAGGTCAATGTTGTCCTGAGAAGCAATGTTTGTGATGACATCGACATTGACTGCAGTTTGATTGTTGATATCACCATTTCTAGTCGCTCATTTGTGATCAGTCAGTCGTATGTTCCAATCTCTGCCAGTCTCAGCAATATAAGTGACTTGGCAGTCGCAGCATTGATCTTATAGACTGCTCCCTTTCTGTTGCTTGGTTCGTCTCTGTTCTTACGTTAGTCAACAGTTGTCGCAAAGTAGTGATATGTTTGTGAGTAACACGGATTTTGCAGGGTTGGAGAATCAGTTTGATAGTTTCAGAAGTCCTTTTGTTTTAAGGTATAGCTGCAGTACCAACAGGTGTCGAGTTAGTGCTCGCTATCAACACGATACAAATACCTGACGACTACAAACTAGTGTCTTTTGACGCAACACTTACAGGAGCTTTGAACCTAACGTTATAAACATTAACTCTACACCGCACATCGTATTTTCCTGCAATAACAATCATTCGAAATGTGCGATTGTCCAAAAGAGGTCAATTTTCCATATGTGTTAAGGGCAATTATTTGGAAAAGCAACTTCAAGGAGGGATATTCTAGGAGTAATTATTGGAGGAGATATGGTACCTGGTATTCATAGCATTTTTGGAATTGAGAGTGTGAATATTCCTTATGTTTCGCTTCATTTTCTAGATGACAGCTGTAAACTTCAATCCTTACAGCTGGGACAACAGCAGCAAGGCGATCCAATCAAGCGTCACCAGCTTCGAGCTTCAAAACGCTAATGCTGGAAAGGTTAACGTATCAAACCTTGATGAGGACATTGTGATAGTAATTCCGATTCTCAGTACACCTGCGAACAATACGAACACCACCAAGGTGCCGGAGCATTCTTTTTTGAAGCCCAATAAAATGTCATTCCGGAGTTACCACGCGGAGCTAGCAGATGTCCCCGTGACCATTAAAATCAGTGTATCAGAAAAAGACGTAATTATAAATCTGTTTGTTAAATTTGGATCAAGACCGACAATTGATAACTTTGATTACAATTTCACCATTACCTTTAATTCAACTTGTGGAAACGAAACCAAAGGCGAACAAAACGAAACTTCTTGTCTTTCCAAAGAAATGTCCATCGAAATTGTGCCATCTAAGCCAGGTTTTATTTATGTTGGGTTGCTATTCCTAGGAAATAAAAATTTAACTGACCACTCTAGGAAAAGAAGATCGTGTTTTGGCCATGGACGTCAAAAACGGTCATGTGTCGGCTTCAAGGAACCCCCGCCTAAAGGAGTCACTAAAACAGTCGTTCCGCAGTATGACCCTTCCACAGATCTCAACTATACCATGAGTATAACCCAATCAAGCTGTTTGTATTGGTCTGAAGATAAGGATAAGTGGACCTCTGACGGCTGCAAGGTAATTTACAGGACGTTTAATAGTAAGCATAAACGCGTATACCCATAAGCGCTTATGTATTCTGCCTAGTAGATTTTTCAGGTAGAATGGAAGCACACACTCCGCTTGTTTGGTTTCAAGACCTATATTTCGGTCAAGTTAGAACATTGGATCAATTCAATATCTTTCTCATGCGATTTTATCAACATTCTTTTAGACAAAACCTCACAGTCACGTGGTTAACATGTTATGCACTGCATCTCCGAACGTCCCTTAGTATAAAGGGGCTTCATATCATCATGAGTATGATTATATATATCACGAGAATTTGATATAATAAACGTTGCAAATATAATTCAGTATTTGCTATAGTTTCCATGTTTATTATAACCAATAAGCATCAAAAGCGGAACCACTTAGCCAATCAGAACACGAGCACTCAAATGGCTTCCAAGGCGGTTCAAAAAAGAGTGTTGAGTTTGGTACGCGAAGGAAGTTTATGGTTTGAGAACATTCCTGAACGCTTTGTCCCTCCCTCCCTCCCTTAAGATGACTTTATAGAAGGGCAAGCAAACAAAAATACCTTGAGCAAAACCAATAGACACGTCTCTTTATTCAAAGAGTTTTTGGGAATAAAGCAGTCGATGAAGAAGTTGACAAGCAAAGCGCCAAAGTGCAAGCATTATGTTAGCGGTTAGTGAGCAAAAGGTTCTACTCATCACATTTGTTTAACTAAATTTACTGCCTTTGAATTAATTCTTCCAAAATTTGTGGAAATTTTGAATCGGGAGATATTGGCTTCGTATTGTTTATGCAGGCTCTCTTTCAGGAAGTGGCCGGAGACCGGTTTTTAACGCATTGCAAACTGGATTCTTGATTATTCACGACACGAGTTTTGAACCCTCGGAAAACGAACGAGCGAATCTATATTTACAAAACCGGCCACAGAACGAAACCAATTTAACTGACTTTGACCCAGAGCTCTTTTCTTGAAGAGTCCAAAACCGGTCTTGCGTTAAGAGCTCAAGAATAGTTCTTTAATAAACTAGACATGGTGCTAATACTTTCTGATGATCAAGTTATCCAAGCAGTTGTTACCTCAGCTGTTATCAGAGAGATATAAACATGCCGATTGTTCTTCAAGAAAAAAATTGAGTTTAAGGAGATTACACGACCGTACAAAAGTTATGTTAAAATACTCATGGCACCCAAATTCCACTCTTCTACTTGCTGTATAAATTGTATAGATAAATAACCGTCTTTCGTTTATTTCTGACTCTTTTTCAAACCAATAGGTATCTTCTTGGATAACCCTAAATTACTCTCAACTTTCAACAATGAAGTAAGGCAAATGCTACGAGATTTTTTTGCCGCCTTATTTTCGTTCTTCTTTGGCATAGAGAGGACGGAATATATATTTTGCTAAGATGGATACTTCCTTTCTAGGTGGATCCCAATTCAAACTCCACCCACCTAATCTGTCGCTGTAATCACTTGACGTCCTTTGGTGGAAACTTCATACAGGCGCCAAATCCCATCGACTTTGACAAAGTTTTCGCCGAGTTTGGAAACCTTAGCGAGAGCGGAAATATTTCAGTACTGGTGACCATCGCTTGTGCGTTTCTTCTGTACTTCGTTGTGCTTATCTTTGCGAGGAGAGCGGATAAAAGAGATGAAAACAAGGTTTGACTAAAATTTACTAAACATGAATCAAGTGTGACTATTTTATATTGTGATAAACAACTATGCTCGTGTGTTCTGACCTTTAAAATGGAAACTAAACTATTTGCAGAATCTCGACAGTAGATTTTATTTCTCAGTGGTCTTCAAAGATTTCACCTAATAATAAACAAAAAGGACTAAAAAGTACTGCAAATTCCAAGGACACTTAAGCTAAAATACTAGATCGAAATGACAAGAATTTTAAACCCAAAAAGAACAGTTGATTACAAAAACATTATTCATAAAAATACAATAAAATACCTGACAAGTTAACCAAGAAAACCTGTGGTTTATCAAAGACGGGCCCTTGTAAGCTTGAATTAATTTGTGAGCCACTGGGTTCATGAGCTACCTGAATTCTTAACATTTTTAGTTTTTTTCCTTGTAGGGATTATAAATATATTTTTTCGCGATCTCTTTTTCTAAATTGCAAAAAATACATATGGCAAGAATGAAAACCTCAAGAACTTCAAAGCAAACCTTTGGACCTCCGAATTCCTCACCCTCGCATTTTCAGTATTTTTCAATACAGTATAAATACCATGCGTTTTTTAATTGCCCTACCTGTATATTTGCGTGACTACTTGTCGAAAGGTGATCCCCAGCTAAACAACCGGGGTTAAAGGTTTCTCTTGAATGGATCTTTTATATAATTGCATTTTGTGGAAGTCTAAGCTTGTTTTCACTGCCAAATATTTTGATTCAACAAAGTTCACCCAGTGTAGACGCTAACCTTTTTCCACTTTCTATATGAGCTAGATTTCAAATGCGTGAATATGAATAATCTGTCTGAGGATAGTGACAGACTATTCACAACAAATAAATTCATTATCATGCGTGTAAGTTGCTCCGCAGATTTACTTTCCTGTTTTATCCAGAAAAGGCTTAAAAAAGCCTCGGGAAGTCCAATGCCCTAAATGTATGCCTCATTTTTAAGATGCCGACATTCGGATAAGCCTTCTCTTTGATGAAAATGCTATAATGTCCTGGAACATTAATTGGAGTCCTCCAATGTCCAGTCCAGATGAATAGAGTCTTCTAGAGTTTTCCCATTTGTTTTCATCTTTTAGATGGTATATTTTGATTGCTATAATGTCGAATACCCTCTTTGAAATTGTTGAGTACAACCATTTTTCAAAACATGAAATTTTGATCGCCTAGCAAAACTCGTCTAGAATCCCGACTACGACGACACTTTAGCAGCGACTACGACGACACTTTAGCAGCGACCTACAGGTCCGTCTTAATGATAAATGAAAAAATGTTCACACTTCCAACCTTTCTGACAGGCTCAGGTAAAAAGCATTTCATTCACTGATTGGCATCGGAGAATAGTCGCTGTTGATCCTACAGCATAACTTGGCTTATATTCAACCTTTCCTGGGTACTAATAGCTTTAAACAGGATTAACTGAAAGCTTCTTTGTCGTAGGTGATTTCTCCAAAACATGTAACCATTGTTGAAGATGGAACCTATTATTACGACATGGTTATTGGCACTGGTGTCTGGAAAAACTCGGGAACCACAGCAAACGTATCAATCAGTATTAAAGGAGAAATAAGTGAACTTAATCAAGTTCAACTAGGGAGTAAAGGGGAGTCACAAGACATATTTGCACGAGGAAGCATAAACGGGTTTATTCTGATCATCAACGAACCGTTGGGTACTTTAATGGAAATTACCTTAGAACACGACAACGCTGGAGAAAATCCGTCTTGGTTCGTAGAAACCGTAACAATCAGAGACAGGCAGGTAGAAGAACAGTGGATTTTTCCTATAAACCGATGGCTGGCGGTGGAAAGAGAAGACGGAGAAGTAGAAGTAACTGTAGATACCAGGAGCGCCAATTCGTTTTCAAATCAGGTTCGTTCTCGTTTTGGAAGGAAAATTGCTGAAAGTCACCTGTGGATGTCTGTGTTTGGTAAACCCTTCAGCAGCACATTCACACGCGTGCAAAGAGCCTCGTGTTGCCTTTCATTTCTGTTCAGCGCCATGATTGCCAATGCTATGTTCTATAACATTGGTGGAGAATCAGAGGGAGCTATACAAGTTGGACCATTCAAGTTTTCTTCGAGGCAGATCATTGTTGGAGTGCAGAGTGGCCTTATAGTTGCACCTGTAAACATTCTTATTGTTTTCCTGTTTAAATCCAGCAAACCGAGAAGCAAAAAAGGTGACAAGTATACAGAACATAATCACGCCCAAGAGCTCGTTGATCAAGTAAGAGACGCTGGCTGCATGTTGCCTCACTTCTTTATTTACTTCGCTTGGATTCTTTGCTTCCTAACAACGCTAACAGCAGCAACGTTCACTTTGTTTTATAGTTTAATGTGGGGCAAAGAAATTGCTGAACAGTGGCTTTCCTCCATTTTGATCTCAAATGGTCAGGACATTTTCGTTGTACAACCAACAAAAGTTATGCTGGCTGTTGTCGTGATTTCACTACTCTTGACTAGAAACAAGGAAAACGGTGATTCTGAGGCGGAAAGTGAAGGTGGTGAAGTATGCGAGGATGACATTGACTTTCTGATTGATAATCCTAAAGAGCGCTTGAAGCGATCGAAGTTACAAGCGATTCGTGAACGAACCAAAAAAGAGGTCAAGTTGGCAGGCATGACGAGGGAAATTGTTATTCATTTGATATTTGTGTTTTTCTTGGCGATAGTTTGTTACGGCAACAAGAACAGTTATCGGTTTATGATGACTTCAACACTGCTGAATCCATTTACAAAGTTCGATCTGGTAAGAATGCATATAATGTCGTAAATATTGCACATTGTAACAACTCTATTTAATTATGTTTGAATGTGCAAGAAACGAAACTTTTCTGATTACAAAAATGGCTTCAAGAAGGGAGGATGATGGCGGTGTGGTGATTGACATTCCTTGTTACCGTTATTTCTAAACCAGAATGAGCAGAGTAGTCACGAAAGTGTGGGTGCATAGCAACACGTTGGATTTGATATCAGGATAATAGGCTGCGACCAGTAGTACCAGTCGTGGCCGCTGCCACTGTAACTTTTGTTCGGGCAAACAAACACGCGTCGAAAACTGCTCTCAAAACTCTTTCTCAAAGTAAGATGAAATAAGGAGACATATATTTCACTTTATACCGTTTTGGAAGATTTGAACTTGCCATAGGCGGTAGCTTATGGTCCGTAACAAATTCCACAAAATTGCGAAGTAGTTTTGCCTTTCTGCTTCCTTCATTTACACTTTCTTCGAAGACTTAGTTAACGGTTGTATTATAACGATAAAAAGGTCGGGCACGGATTATACATAGTAATAATTTTTGCACCATGAAATGAGTATCTTTTTTTAAGCTTGACGAGATTATCAGTCAAAGAGGTGTCATTGACGGCGACTCTAAAAATGAAGAAAGCACCGCAATCTCTTTTTTCCTTATTTTTGCCTTTTTCTGCACCCGTGCTGGACGCGGATTGAGACTTCGCCGCTCGCGGTTCACCCATGAATTTTTTTGCGATAATGATTTGGGGAAAAAAAGATACTGGCTGCATGCAGTTTCTGGATTCAGTTTTGTTTGAACCAAATCCACAAGCTCCATTCTTGCCCTATACCGTATTTCCTCAATTAAACGCCGGGGGCGTTTATTTAAAACTTGCCCTCGTAGACCCGGCGTTTATTCGAACCCGGCGTTTATTCCGGGCCCGGCGTTTATTTATTGAGTGCATTTTTCGACCTTTTTCAGCCATTCATTTTTTTATCATCATTACTGGAAGTTTTCAACAAAAACATTAAGAATATAAAACAATGTCACCAACTTTGTCCTATCTTAGCGAATCATTGTGGTACGGTAAGTCATTTTGCCAGAAACGTCACTGACAGGAACGGTGATTAAGGCTTTTCTTGACGTTAATTTTTCTCCGTGAAACACGGAAAAAATGTATCGGCAACTGCTCGGCAGCAAACGTACTTTGCCAAGCAATTGAGAACAAGGTGGTGTCAAGGTTCCTGCTCCATGAGTTCTGAGAAAGGCAACATTATGGAACGATTCGAGAAAGTGCTGGAAAAACGCTGGAGAAAACCTTGAGATGATCCTGGCTTGATGACAAGCCCGCAGAAAAGTTACCATGATTTAAAGAAATTGACACAATACCCGATAAGTCGTTTGTTTCTCCGTTTTTATAGTTAGAAGAATAATTGTAAGTGGTAGTTTAGGTTTGATTATCAGTGGACAAAATTCAAATAAAATGGTAGAAAGGGAACTAGGACGCAGTTACGACACATAATCCTGGTTTAATATACTCTTCTCGAATAAACGCCGGGACCTCAAATAAATGCCGGTACCCCGAATAAACGCCGGGGCGTTTATTGAAAACCCGCCCCTGTAGACCCGGCGTTTATTCGGGGCCTGGCATTTAATCGAGAAAATACGGTAAGCTAGTTTCTCACACAAATAAGGAAGAGAAACATTCCCAATTGAACATACACAACAGTGTAGTTGTTGAGCAGTATGTTAGCTACAACACAGTGGCACAGTGCATGAATCAGTGTCCTTGGGGAATTTAAGTCTGATGCGCTAAGCACAAAATCACTGTAAAACGTACTGCAAAAAATAAGGAGTAAATTACGCCAGCATCACACCTGATAAGCTATTTATTGCCGTGATCTTGCCTCTTTGTCCCCGATCTTCTAGTTCACCGTGTTTGCTTCCGCATTCTGCAGCCTCGATGTCATAGGACACATAGTAATGATTTTACTCCAATTTCAGGTAACTGACAAACACAGACTGTTGGGCTGGATAAGGCAGGAGTTCATTCCAAACATTTACAATCAGCCGTGGTACAATGGGGGTGAAGAGAAGAAGGACGTGTATATTGAGAACAAGATGTCCATTTTGATCGGCATGCCATGGATGAGGCAACTGAGGATAAAAAACAGTAAGCGTTCCGTAACTTCTACAACCGTCTGCGATTTTCTTCGTTAGGTAAAGTAAGGAAAATCAAACAAATCAGATCAGTTTTGGCCTAAGCCTTATAACTTCTTAAACGTTCAGAATGCAAAAGTATGACTCTTTTGGTGAAGACCTAGAAACCGTTACGAAGTCAAAACTTAACGACATAGAAATCATTCTTACCCTTAATGGCAGCAAACTTTTTTTCAGTGGATAGGTACGAAAGAAATAAACAAGTTAAGTAGCTTGTTTTACTGAATACTTCTTTGAGCGGCCGTACTTATATACTAGAGACTTTCACGACGCTCAGATACATTTAACGTCTGGCTGATAAGCGCGAGTAACAAAACTACGACATACATCAACAGAGAACAAAAAAAATCAAATGCTTCCGAAAATCGTCCATTTTCTTTAAAAAAATACAAAACTGTTCAAAGAAAGTTTCAGTAAAACTTCGCACTGGTGTTTTTGGTGTCGCCTTTGACGAGACCAAATTTTAGAGGGCTTAATCGTCTGAGACGTCTAAGACGTCGCTGAGACGTACTTCCCAGGCAGCGTTCATTTCATACAAGAAGGTAACTATATAATTGTTTTCGTTGTAAATGTGAGCTACTTATCCCTCATTTCTACTTGCACGCAAAATTTATCTCTATTTATTGAATTTAATCTAACGATTTTTATGGGAACAATTTTTGACGCGTACACTAAATTAACTTCGCTGTGCTTCAGTTAGTCATTCACGAACAGGCCTCTCAAGGCTGTTTCCTAAAGTGAATACATTTTTGAAGCAAAAACTAAAACAAAAACTAAGCAAAAAATTTCACGTATATATTCGAAAAAAATCATTTGCATGATATTTTTATCTTTTAGTTTAACTCATTCACAATGTCCTTAACTTGCAGGCTCCTGTAAGTCACTTCCTGGTTTCATCCCAGACTGCTACTACGACTATTCCAGTAAAGGAGAAGACACTACACCACTGAGTCTTCCAGGTTGGAAACCACTTCCCTTCAATACTTCATGGCCGAAGGCTCTACAAATGTGCCCGAAACCATGGCGCTACCAAACAGCCAAAGAACTTGACAACGATCCGATAAAAGGAACTTACAATTCATATGAAGGAGGTGGCTATGTTGCCGTCATGGGGTATGACGAAGGAACTGCCCAAGGTGTCCTAGGAGAGACTTTCGGTCATGGGTGGATTGATCGTCAGACACGAGCCGTTATTTTAGAGTTCGCAGTCTTTAACGTCAATACAAATCTTCTCAGCATTGCCACATACTTCTACGAGGTGCTCGCTACTGGTGCAGCCTATACTGCAAAAAGGGTTGACACACTCGAGTTGTACAGCACAGAATCGGGAGCCCTGATGTTCTATTATGTTTCTCAGTTTCTTTTCATGGCCATGGTGCTTTATTACTTTATCATGATGCTCGTTCACCTTTACAAACAACGCCTTGAATTGTTCAAATCAGTTTGGAATATGGTTGATTTCTTAATGATCATCTCTTCTGTAGCGTCAGTAGCGTTCTACATGATCAGATCGAAAAGTGTTCTAAAGAGCATAAAAGCCATCCAAGCCAATCCATACAATATATTACAGTTTCACTCAGCTTTAGACTGGGCTAATTGGGAAAATTCCACAATCGCTGTTGCTATTTTTATGGTAACAGTTAAGCTTTTAAACCTAATCCGTTTCAACCCATATGTCATTTACTTGTTTTCTTCTTTCCGCCAGTCAGTAGGCTATCAACTGTCATATGTACTTTTCTTTCTGATACTATTCAATGCCTTTGTCGTATCAGGAAAGCAGTTTTTCGGTCACACAGTCCTTGAATACTCTAGCTACATGCAAGCAGTGATCTCTCAGTTTCAATTCCTTTTAGGCAAAGCTGTTCCACTAGATGAACTGCGAAGTGAGAACCCGTTTCTTGGGCCTTCGTTTGCTTTCTTATACAATATAACAATGACCATAGTCCTTATAAACATGCTAGTTTCTGTACTGAACGAGTCGTACACTGACGCCAAAACGCACGCCGAGGAAAGTGCCGAGGAGCTTGAGATGGCACGCTTTATTAATGAACGTTTTATGGAGATGTTTAAGAAAGGTATAAGGCGAAATGATTTAAAGCTCTACTGCGATGAGTCGACGTTCGCTAATATGTGCCGCTCCGACGCAGAGCCCTTTTGTGTAAATTCTGAAAGTGTTATTCAGTGTACCGAAGAAAGAATGCAAAAAGTCGACAAGAGAATCGCTGCCCTTACTCGACGAACCGAAAATATTGACATTGATTATCGAGAAGAGGAAGACAAGTTTGAGGTTCTCCTTTTGTTATCCTGTTATCCTTTAATTATCTCATTATCTCATTTTTAGGTTTGAAATATATATCATTTATCACTCCTGACTTTCTTTCGCTTTTTGTGATATTTTTGTTTTAGTTCCTGAGCTTTTTCCCCCAAATTCTTGCCATCCATATCTTCGAGAACGAGCTATTTTCGTCGTGAGACATCGTACGTTGTTCGGTTTTGGAATTCAAGAACTACACAGTTGCTGTGTCAGAATTATTACTTTTTATCGCAGGCGCTCCAAGAACACGCTGTGAGCAGTACATCTCTTCTCTAGCCTCTATACTCTTGCACACATATTAACCCTGCGGGGAATATAAGAATTTGTATAGGAATGCTAATAGTAACCCAAAAATGGATCCTTAAGAGTTGTCCCACAATTATAATCACTGTGTTTGGATCGTAGCTTTTTGTCTGCTAGCTGCATCAGATGCCAGTGAACAGTCGTTATTCTAAAGGAGTGTTTAGAATTTAATAAAATAAATAATTGCTTAATGATTACCATTGATGCAAACAATTTTCTCTTTACAAGGCCGCAAATGAGACAGAGTTTACAATTCGGAAAAAATTACCTGGAACGAAATCTTTCGCTCAATTCGTGGGACTTGCCAAGAAAATAAATTCGCGAGTTTCATTTCAAATTTATTCTTGGAATTATTGTGACCAGAAGGGAACTTTTTAGATTTAACATTAAGGAAGGCAGTGATTGTATTAACTGCGGCGAAGCGGACTCTATTGACCTCAGTTTTATAAATTGTCAGTTTACGATGTCTTTCACTCAGGAAGTGTTGCAATGGTTTAATGCAACTCACAATTCCACGTTTAATCCTAATCATTGAAGAAATTTTATTTGGTCTCCCAACTGCAACCAATGTAATAAAGAAAAACTAAATTACACTCGGCTGTTTCTGCGCTATTACATTTACAGAAGAAAACTCCAGGATGATTCATTATTAATCTGTGACTTTATGAATAAAATTTTTTACAAATACAGAATTGAGACTGTCTCATATGGAAAGATAAATCACTATCTTCATGCTGAGTGATCTCTCATCTTCTCCCTTAATTTCCATGCCTGTATTAAGCTTGTTCTTTTTTTCTAAACATGTATTTGTAATGTACCTTGTTGTAATTTTTTTCTTGTGGCAAATAAATAAATTATATGTATTAAAAAAATCTTCCAACTGGATAAGATCCCTTTATTTCTCGTTAGAATACCCTTGCCTTTTTCGTCGTAAGATGCTGTTTTAGCAACACTTACCATACAAGGTTAGGGAGAATAGGAAAAAGGGAGATCTTACACAGCCTTCCAACATCTAAAGGTTTCAGTTCATCTTACATTTTAAAACATTGAGATACTTTCTCCAGTTAGTCAAACGATAATAAGTAATTTGGTTAGATAGCTTGATAATATTATCACTTATTTCCAGCCATTTATAGGCAAGGTCTCTCCCGTTTAGGCCGCGGGTGAGAAACTAGGTCATCAGCATTCATTTATTTAAAGGGTATGCTCGAAGTGCGACGAATGGTAGCGACATGGCACGAAATATTCATGAACAAGGTCTTCAGTAAACTTTCATTGTCTGAATCAATAATTGCACGTGCGTTAAATCGTGTGCCATGAACATCCTTTGACTTTTAAGCATTTGAAAAAAAATCTTGTGTAAGTCTGGTTTTTTTTACGTTTAAACGTTAATATAGACTTTTTAGAAGTTTTCCAAGAAAACAAAACAAACTAAAATGCTACTTCTTATAGCTAACGTAGAGCTTCAGAAACGCTTATAATTCAATCCAAATATTTGTGATCTCTTAATTGTAACGTATTGTTCTTTTCTGGGCAGTGCACAATAGCTGCTAGAATTTGGTTTCCATAATCAGCATAATCTTACCTTAAACATTCATGTTTATTCGGTAACTCTTCGGAAGTCCTAAAACCACCAATTTTGTGTCCAAAAATACAGCACGGATATAGAATTTCCTGAACTGACACAACAGGCAGATAAACTAGGCGTATTGTAGATTGTCACAACAGAAGCAATTGTTTCAAACAGGCTTTTAAACAAAATATTGAAGGCTTCAAAATAAAACAAGGACGATTTTACTCATTCAAAAGCTTACAACTTTCAATGGAACTCGAAATCCCATCACCGGCTTCTGTTGTGACACAATAGAGGTTTTAACTCACCAATGAGTGGTAAAATCAAGAAGTGTTGTCTTCTCCACGATGAGAAAACTTGGACGCGGAGTTGCGTTTTCAAAATCTTATCTTTGGGAGCTCACAACATCGAAAAGAAGCGCAATACTTCAAACCAAAAATAACCTTGTTGCACTTCCACCATTCCTCAAGCTCTCTGTTAAGTTTCAACGGAATCGGCTCTCATGCGTTCAAGATATAAAGTCTTTTAGCTTAAGACCTCCACCAAAATTTTGTCTTATAAATATTTATTCATAAGCAACTTGTCCCCCGCGGCCTTAAGCCCATAGTATTGTTGAGAGCACATAAGAGATAGTTCAGTATAAACTACTATAAACCATTGTCAATATTACCATTAAGGGAACCGGCAATAAAGATTGATTCAGGATTGATTGACTTCACTTTTTGTGGTACAGTTACCCTGCCGAGGCTAATCTTGCTATGGTGACCAAGGCCAAACATAAAATAGGAAGTAACCAATGCTTGAGCACAAAGCCAATTTTAAGTTCTATTGATCTAATGCCCAACGAATTTCAGTTGAGTCAAATTCAATCAATTGTTACAGTCGTTTATTTTGACTGCCAAAAACAGCATGCCATGCACGTCAGAGTAGTACGATCACAGTGAGTGGAGAAAAAGAGAAAAGACTTGTTCCGGACGGCTGACACCAGTCCTCCTAATTAACTAACACTTTACGCACGGTAGAAACGTCACCCCACGTACCATAAAAAAATCAATTCTGCATCCTTCGGCCAGGGAGAAAAGCATGGAGCACTGAAGCTCCATTTAAGGTCTTTATTTTTAGGCGGCAGCCTAATAGGTGCTGGGTGTCCTTAGACAAGAAACCTTTCTTCACATCGTCTCTCGGTCTCGCCATTAGGGAAGCCAAAAAAATGTCAGAGGCAGGAAGGGGTATCGTTGCGTTGGATTACCAAGGTCTGAGTTATTTTAATTGCTACGCATTAAGAAAAAACCTCTTATTTTTAACAACATTTAAAATGCTTCTAGTCACTTCATGCTACAAAACCAGGAGCTTACCATCACAGCTGTCTTGTTCAATTCATGGGAGACAAAGTTGCCGTCTAATTTATTGACCAATGAGGCCATCAGCTAGAACTACGGAGCTAGCCAGCAGGTATCCCTGCTTGAGACCCAAACGCTTACTCATGTTTATATTAGGTGCATTGCAAGAGACAATGCAGATTATAATTCGTTTTACTAAAATTTAAACAAATTCACTAGATATCCAAAGGAAACACCAAATTAAACGAAATAATTTGTGCAGTTAAGTACCATTCATTATAACCAATTATCTCCAACAGTTTTTGCTTTTGATGTGATGGGCCGCTCGATTTGCTATTTTGGGATGAGCTTCATGGCCCGATTCCTTTCTCAAAGTCTAACTCAGCGATTTAAAAGATTTCTGTGAGAAAACAGAATTCAATTTAACAAAAAAAAACATATTTTCTAGAAAATTTACCTTTGGGTTTGTTTTCCAAAGCAAGCTATGGTGACCCATGGTCTACCAATGTTTGAAAGGCTTACTGTAGTTAAAGATTAATATGTTTATTCCCCTGATTTAGAAAATTAAGTCAAACACAATCCTTAGTAAACGATACCTACGTCGGATGCTTCGTCTGTAACGTCAGTGGAACCTTCAAGTCGCTTGATTGCAAATAATTCTTTTTCGACTTTTCAAGTCTTGTTTTATCCATGTAAAAATGGTGGGAAATTTTCCCCTATTATCATCTCAGGTGAGCAAAGGCACTTCATTCGATCTTTTTAAATGAAACTTTATTGGCATAATTTCTGAAAACATCTTTGTTTGACTATGGTTACCTTTTACAAGCCTTAGTCTGTCTGTGTAAACGGGTCTATCAATTTTACTACCACTATCTGCAAGGTACCCAAATCGATGCCAAGGCCTGTAACAGAACCTTGCCCACAGCAAGTCAAATGAAATATTTAACTGGATAATGTCATCTGCTTAGGCTTGATACGAGTATACAGAATATAGAAAGGAGGAGGCTAAGTAAAAGCGGAATAGAAACGAAAGAAGCTGGCTTATATTTCATCAAGGAACTGCCTTTATTGCGTGTTCTGTGTAGTCACGGCATGTTCTATTACAATAACCCTCATACAAATTATGCAAACTACAAGACATTTGGCCACTGAGATGGAAAATGTCGGTGTCGTAATTTTGTTTCACGGTATGCGAAAAAAATGAAACTTTCAATGTCCGCATCATGACGCCTAAAGTTTAATAGTAAGTAACGTTTTGGTGCCTACAATACACAAGACAAAAAATTTCTTTATTATTCTCTTATAATTTATATTTCAGAGAATAATTATTGGGCTTTTTACCCATGTGATGTTGATGCTTTTATATGGACGACAAGTGTATGGAGGTTAGTTTACATATATGAAGGTTGACTTTTAAGTATATAATTCTGAACCATAATTTCAATGCATAAAACTTACAAGAAGGTTCAGGAAAGGTTCAGGAAGGAAAGAAATTTTTTTTAAAAATGAAATACAATACGTACAAAAAGACGCCACTAGGCACAGAAACACCATATTAAATAAAAGAATTTTTAATTTCTGCTTTTTTCGGAACACACTGGAATGAGTGACTCTGGTGTTTTTGTTTGTTTGTTTTTACAAAACTTAAAAATGCATTTAACTGTTTTGGTTATATTTCAAGTCAGAACATTTTAATACTGGAGAGATTATTTCAGTCTCCATACTGAGAAGACAAAATGCTTCCGTAGCAATTTACTTGAGTACCAAGACTAGTTATGATAAGCTTTCCGTGTCCCCTGCGGAACGTTACTCAAACATCCAGAATTGACTTTTTTATGCAATTACTGCTAGTGAAGAAGTTGGAACTCTAAAATACGCTTGTTTCTATTATTATATAACTACGTCATCTTACCATACAAGGATAAGATAAACGCAAAATATAAAAGGGTATTGCACGGTAATATCCCGGTTTTAGAGCACATTGCACTCTACTTTTCCGCTTTTCCAACGCTCATTAGTGGAATAAAAAGAACGTAATTCCGAGATGACACTCGCCGACATTTTTAAGTGCCACTGGGACCAGAATTTTGGTATTCCATGTTTTTACATTTTCGAACATAGTTTGTGGTTCTTAGTCACCATGCCAAATTTCAACTCATTACGACGACTAGAAGTCGTTTTTTACGGACGGTTTTTGTCGAGATTTTGCGGCCGCCATCACAAAATTGGCAAGCTGGCTTGCCATTCCGCTCATTGGCAAGCTGGCTTGCCAATGAGCGGAAGTGACGTCAGAGGCTCACCTCAATCTAGTGCCTTCACATGGTTACTTGCCACGGGAAATTAAACTGTCCTCGAGGAAAGATTTCTTGCCATCTGTTTGTTGCACGACTTTGAAATCTTCCTTGCTGCAGCAGTTATGACAGGTAGTACTTGTGTTGTACAATGCTACAACAATAAATCCAACCACCGAGCCGGTATTTCGTTTC
Source organism: Siderastrea radians (assembly GCA_964017195.1). NCBI lineage: Eukaryota > Metazoa > Cnidaria > Anthozoa > Scleractinia > Rhizangiidae > Siderastrea > Siderastrea radians. The sequence continues at coordinate 25,661,523 of OZ024892.1, forward strand.
ATAGACTGTCCCCGCAATGGAAAAAAGGACAATGTTCTTACTCACACACAGTGCGAGTTTCAACCCGAGAGGCATTTTGATCACTTCACGGACGAGTGTTTCCAGAGGGCTGTTCATGTCGCAAGATCCCTGAGGTCGATCATTCCATTGCCCATTCCAACTATATGGAAAAAAGAACCGGAAAAAAATACATTATCTGCGCGAACAAGACGAAAGGTACGTAATCTTATAACGCAGTTGAAGTGATAGTTTGTTTCTTTTTCAACGCATCCACCATTGTGCAAAAGTGATTTTCTTTTAACGTATTTTAAAATTTATTATCGTCGTGGAAAACCCTTTCAGTTCTGCCGTCTGCTAGCGCGGAGTTCCTCGGCGAATGCAGTCTTGACTGCCATGATTAAGCCGATATAGTTTGCACTGCTTATCTTTTCCTTTCTTAATTCCGCGTGTGTTAACTTCAGAGCAGTAATCGCTTAGAAGCATGGACATTTATTTTATAACATACCATCCTGAATGTGGAGAAACTATTCTTTTTATTCCCTGTCGGTCCCTGTCAGTGAACAGTCGATTGACATTATTGTTCGGGCAGTAGCAAAACTTAGGTTAGGTAATTACAACCTAAGAATTGAAAATGGAGGACATTCCACCCCTAAACTTCCTGAACATCTGAGAATTTGTCAATGCTGCAGCTCAAATGAAGTTGAAAACGAAGTACACTTCCTCTAATCTTGCAAAAGATATGATGCAATTAGAAAATCTTTAATGGACGATATTACTAGTAAATATTCCGATTTCGATTCTTAAATGCTCAAAATTGTATTTCTCTTAAACAGCATTGACGCTTTCACTTGTAAAAAATTAGGTTACTTCATTTACGAAGCTTTTGCATTAAGAAATGGATCAATAGATACAATAATTGTAAATTAATCGATATCGCAACTTTTTTTTCTTTCTCTTTTCTATGTGCAATGGCATTTGTAATTGGGAATGCAAATAAAATGTTGTTGTTGTTGTTCGAGATAAAGGGTTTAATAGATCGGATCGTCGGTGCGTGGAAATTGAAGTTGGGAAAAAATATCACACGCCACTACTTGCCTAAGGGTTTAACAATGTTATTTCTTTTAACTGTCATAGCAATCTTAGTAAATAAACTACTAAGAAAAATGATTAAATATCAAGTTATTATTTTTACGCAGCAAATAAGGCAAGCGATAGCTTCGTTTCCTCAGCGGTGCGCATGTTGTTGTTGAGCAGCAGAAAATTGTCCTTGTGGCTTTCAATTTTGACTACAAATATTTAGATTTCGGTCGCACAAGGCCTCCAGTTCTTGAGAAAAGGTTTTGATTTATTTCACTTCTTTCGGCTCGGAAAAAGAATTCTACAAAAACTGTTTAAAATATTTAGCAGCGCCAACCACTTGTGTTTCAATGTGTTAAGCGACCACTGTACTGTGATAGACACGATAAGCTGCCTGCCAGCTGACTACAACAATTACGGTTTTTCAAGAAAGTTTCCCAGATTATGCCAAGAATGGCCAAAATCTCAATGCTTTTTTATAATATATAATGAACATAAACAACGGCAGACAAAGAATAGCTTCTTTTTTTTTCTCCCACACCAACAATAACGTCATAGGCCCATGGTTGAGAATTCGCGAGCATCAAAGTCTAAATTTTTTATAGTTGTTTTGTCTAAATTTCCACAGCTTAAAAGATCAATTCTTCGAATAGCCATGTCTATTTTGCTACAGGTTTATTCAGTGGATAAAAGTTGCACAACGTACCTTGGAATGGACAACTTTATCCGCTGGATAGCGGCTGAACAGCTGGCTGGATAGCGCTATCCAAGCTTTGAACAACCGAGATGAAGCAAGCGATAGATTTTATCCGCGGGACAGCGACTTATCCGTTGAAAAAGAGTTATCCACTTTTTGAAAAACTCGGGCCGGAACTACAATCATTGTATAGGCATATTTCGCTTATGTTTTGAGCTCCTGCCAAATAACTCAAGTAATATGGCGAGAAAAGAAACTTTAAAGAGTTTGTTGACAAAATTATTAGTTGAAACCGCACATCAGACAGTCTTACATCGTACGGTAAGAACAATTCTTCATATGCCGTATGAAACGAATCATCAAGTGCTTCGCAAGCGAAAGACTGTTCCGAATCGTAGAAACACTCTTCGGAGGTTTCGCAGTTGACGGTACACATACATCTTCAGTCAAAACACAAGGAAACGCGACTATAGTGAGCCTCTGACGTCACGAGCTATTAAATTGCACAGTCAACAAGGAACACGTTTTCAGTAACGGCGGACACATTTCACATTTTTTGGAGCTAAAAAATATCAGGATGGAAGGTTTGTTGTTCAGTTGTCTGGGGAAATATGAACAAAACGCGATATTCTGCCATAGAATTTGGCCGAAATAAACCTATGATTTTCGTCCCAGTGGCACTTTAATCATTGCTATGCAATTTGTAAAATGTCAGTGCGAGTGCACTTTCTGAAACAATACCTAATCAGGGAGTTCTGTTGGGATGATTTCCTTTATTCTCGTTACCTGTATTTTTTGGTATTAAACAGAAAACAAGAGAAAGTTACATATCGCGTATATACTTCTCGAACATTACCACGAACAAACACCTAACTTAAAATTTTTCTAGGATATTAAGGTGGCTCGCCTTGGTTTTGTTAGATCACAACCCTACCATTTGAGCGACTGTCAGAGCTCGGTACGAGCGAATTCACCCATTTACAACAAATTGAACCAACTTTTTAAAAATGTCAGTTTGATTAACATCGGAGTTACCATAGCAACACGGCGGTGATTTCTTGCATTTTACATATTTCCAATTTTCTCCACATCTAGACCTAAACTATGAAAACAACCTCATGTCCTTAGCAGGCCACATGTAGGTCTTCCCGACGGCAAAGTATTAAGAAATTTGGTGTGAGTTTTTTCGCGAAAATTTAGGTTTAATATTTCCCATGAGAAAAAAAAGATTCTCCTTTCCCTTTGTTTGTTTCTCATCAACACTGTTTTCCAGACGAACTGATTGCACCCTATATTATACTTGTAACATAGGACTACTTTCAGCCTAATTTCTACATTTGGTTTTGCTTGATGTTGTATTGAGTGATGTGCTAAATATATCTATTTCATTGCAAGTAGCAAACTAAGAAACTAGTCGATGCTTTTTTTCTTAACCTAATCTAAAGTTCAACATGTACCACACCGTCTCCTTAAATCTCAAGTGCATGGAATCATTTTAAGGATGCAAAATGGATGGAAAAGTATAGGGAACTTTTTATATTTATTCACGAGTCACTGCACTATAACTTGCCTTTGTGACTCTTTCCCTATTTAAATTGCAGTACTTCCTTCACAATGCAGCTCGTTCACCAAAATATATAGTGAGACAAGGAATACCAATCACGTTACTTTAACTCCCCGCTGTGACTCGAACATCGCAATTAAATGGTACCGCATCACTAGCTCTGCTGGGACATCTTTGCCGGAAACATGTCCTGCTAAATACCGCTGTGACGCCAATGCAGGTGGCTGGTTGAACGGACAACACCCAACTGTTGCCGAGGGTGTGGTGACGAGGACAGTATGTTACCACTGGAGCTCGTCATGTTGCAACTGGAGCCATTCAATTAAAGTTCTTAACTGTTCTGGTTTCTATATCTATGAGTTGCGACCCCCGCCGAATTGTTATTTGAGGTACTGCACCACACATGATGGTAAGTGTTCTTAATAATTGTGACGTAGGTTACGAGACGCTGTTTGCAGGCCCTTTGTATATTTGTGGAATGTTTACGGTGCTACGTCCGCCAGCTTGGTATCATAACAGCCACGAGATCACACCGATCAGTAATAATTATCGGTAACTTCGATGAATATTTTATGACCAGCCATTTTGACGTCCTATTTAAATATCTACCTGCTTTAAACTATTATTGAAGCATCTAATCCCAAATGTTTTATAGCTCAGTAAAGTTCTTGCATCAATATCTGCGATGAAGAATTGAACCTACTGGGCCTATTATGCGAATAGGCCTACGTCAGCAGGTTATAACTCCGCATTTTTACCAATCATTTCCTACAGTAACTCCACCGTTAGCATGCCTCCCGCTAGGGTATACCGAACTAAACGAAGCCAGCAGGCACTGGAGTTATGACGATGGAGCGAATCTGGCCTGCGATAGAGACTTGATTATCAATGATCAGTGGTATCGCTTTACAGGAGCTGCTGGTGTAATGATGGCTTCCCACTGTATTCCTCAAGAGAGCTGTAACACGCATATGGCGGGCTGGATTAATGGTACTCATCCCACTGAATTGTACGAGACAGTTTCTGCAACTGCGTGTTTCCACTGGAATTCTGACTGCTGTTATGTTAGTTATTCAGTTAGGATAAGAAAATGCAGCGGCTTCTACGTTTACAAGTTGCAGGCACCGGGTGGATGTTACAAGCGTTACTGTGGTGTTAACGGTGAGTTTAATCAGACTCCACCAGCTGGCTAATTGCAAACATATTGAAATGGATATGCATGAAACTTTTTTTTGTCTCTCGTCATTGTTCTTTAAAAAATGTACATGATATAAATTTGGACTTACAATACTGTAGAAATGGCGTTGTTGATGTTGTTGTTGTTGTTCTTGCAGTACAGTCGTACTATAAAAAAATTGTGTCGACCTACTTTATAACTGTTGTATCCTTTCGGCTCATTTCAAATTATAGGCTCCTTAATCAAGCAACTGTTCGAAAAGCCCTAAGGGACACGCTTCCCGGTACTGACGTTTAACCTACTTAAATTTATAATTTGTTGAGAAAGGGAATCAGTAGTTGAGGTCAGGAATGGGCGATTTTTTTTAATAAACAAGTCACTTATGGATTATGATCGCATCAAAGGCCATAGCGAAAAAATTGAGCCAATGCTACCAAAATTAGTTCACCCTGACCAAACAGGTTTCATCAAAGGAAGAAATATCGGGGAGAATATAAGGCTGATTAATGACATGATGGAACAAACGAAAATTCTAAATATTCTCGGTATTCTTGTATCAATTGATTTTAGAAAGGCCTTAGACTTTCTGGAGTGGTCTTGTATTCAAAATTCTTCAAAAATTTCATTTTGGAGATGGTAATAAGAGGTGGATTGGAGTTTTCTACGCAGACATCGAAAGTGCAGTTCTCAACAACTGATTTTCAACCAAATGGTATCAGCCCTCAAGGGGTGTTAGACAAGGCTGCCCAGTGTCACCGTGCTTGTTTATCCTGGCAGCAGAAATATTGGCAAGTAATGTAGGTCAGACTTCAACAGTGATTGGTATCCATATTTTCGGCTCGGAAATTGTTTTAAGTCATTTTGCAGACGATACCAGCGTGTTTTGTGTTGATTTGACATCAGTAGCAGATGCCTTGGAAATAGTGAGGGTTTTTGGTGAGTTCTCCGGATTGGTGGTGAATGTAGAGAAAACAAAAGCTATCTGGTTTAATGGTTTAACAATAAGACTAAACCACTGGGGATGAAATGGGTCGATAGTCCGACCAAATTCCTCGGAACCTTTGTATCCTACGACGAGAAAGCCAATAACCAGCTCAATTTCAATTTATAAATATAAAAACGACAAACAAACTAAGATATATGGAAAGCGGGAGGGTTGACGCTCTTTGGCAAGGTATTTATGATTACATGCGTCGGGTAGTCCAATTTAACATATTCTATTTCAAACCTGAATGTTCCCAAGGAAATAATCCCGATGGTAAAAGACAAGCTTTTTCGGTTTCTGTGAAAAAACAAGAGAGCGAAAATAAAGCATGTAAGTGTCTATCAGGATTATTGCGAAGGAGGTTTACGTATGGTTGATACAGGAATGGACGATAGTGGCCGCGGTGTACAGGAAACAACTTCCTCTAATTTTAAGGGGACTTTTTAGACATAGGTGGAACTCAGTCAACACTAATGTTTTCATTCTTTCAGTAATACATCTTTGAGCATTGCTTGCATGAGAGAGAAATATACTTGCACACTTTCTATCTAGGCGAATTTCTCAAACAGACACGGTGGACGTAAACAAGATGAAAGGGACAAGGCACTTAAAAATGCATGCAGTTGAAAATCCCTGTGCGACCACCTCTTGTAAGCGACAACGTTCCATCAGCTACCACGTTTCCAAAAACCCGATTTTTGTCAGTCAAGTCACTATAGCTGGAACCTCTCGTAAGCGACCAGACCACTTTTTTGCGCCGACAGTTTTTTTATCTCTGGTAAGCGACCACCTGACACATGATCCCATCTCAGGGTATAGGATGACGGTTTACAACCCTCTCTCGCGTAAATATAATTTACTTTAAACACCTAGTCGAGCGCGTTGAACTGTCAAATTGTGTTTACTAATAAGAAAAACTTCTCTTATGTGATATATCTATTTGTGTATGGATTAACGAAAAAAAGAGACCTCAGCAAATAACTAAACTAAGATATAAAAATTTTGAACCCGCGGCCAGGCCTCTCGTAAGCGACCACTTAGGCTTGCATTTTAAAAGGTCTTAATTAAAGACCTCTGTCCACCACAGTGCAACGCGTGCATTAAAGGGGGTTTCTTATGCTGCAAAACCCGAAGTTTCGAGTTATGGAACCTTGTTGACTCGAGCTTTCTGTAAATTGAACAGGATACATTTACTACAGCACCATTTAACACCCCTGGTTAACTACAGTATATATTTCTCTATATTCTGTATACGCAGATGAAAACGATGCATGCACTGCCAGTGTTGGTTCCAATGTTTGTAACTGTCCAGCTGGCTATTACGGACTACCATGCAGCGGTAAGAATTCCGTTAAGCAGCCAATCTGATTGCTTTGATCCAATAATGAATTTGCTTAATTCTCATATGTTAAATATAAGGGTATTAAGGGTGTATATAAATACGATAAACACTAAATCTAGAATCCAGAACAAATTATTATTTTACAAACTGCTATTACACAAATTCACTTCAAAGAAAAACCATTTTTGATCTTAATTCTTCATTATAGAACTACCAAATGAATTTCCTTTACCAGTTTAACCTGCATTAGTTTCCTTTAATTTCTTTTTCCAACTAACCGTTTAAAACTGAATTTTCTGTTACCTTGCATATTCTTGAAGATCATTTCCTATCTCCACACGGAATTTCTCTTAGGCTAACATCTCAAAAATGTTGAACATCTAAAGGATATGGTTATTTCATAAAATATACACCTGAAATAACTTCTACAAGAATCGAACTCTTCGAAATAATGACATAAAAGCCTGCAACCTCAGAAGAAAAAAATCTCCAAATTAAAGAAACGAGGAAACTACCTCGTTATACGGGGTACCTGTAACTGTCTTGTCTTCATCCTTTTCTGTATACAGATATCGACGAATGCGCCGACAATTCACATAACTGTCATCCATTAGCGACTTGTGCTAACAATGATGGTTCTTTTACTTGTTCTTGCAACGAGGGTTACTCGGGTGATGGCATAACTTGTAGCGGTAGGTACTATTTGCATACGTGGTAAACTACAAAACTGATTACATTGCAAACTAGGGAGTTATTTTCTAACGAAACTGATGCTTCGTCAGTGGGGAAGTGAAACACAAAACTTTGGGTTTATCAGCTGAGTTGATAAGGTAAATTGGCCACCGTAAAGAAATTGAGAGCTCACGTTTCGAGCGTTAGCCCTTCCTCAGAGCCAATCAAAAGAATATCCGATAGGCCATTTGCGAATTGTCTTTAGCCTTTATTTTAAAGCGAGGTCTGGTGGACCACCTTTCATCGGGAAGTGAGTTTCATTAAATGCAAATAGAAGTCAGTTACACCTGAGAGGATGAGCGCCAGGCCGTGCCTTAAGAAAGAGACGCTTAACGGCCGCCATACTTCAACAGCCATATATACATTTTTGTTCAGACTTCAAAAATTGTTTTCCTTCTGGCGAAGAAAGTCATGGCTGAATCACTGACTCTTTCATAAGAAATAATAGTTTTTAAATCTAATGACACAAGGCAAAAACAAATGCGTCTTGAGGCTTAAACACTGAGCGATCCTATAAAAGGAGGCTGAGGTGTTCAGCCTGTCAATGACAAATCCAGTGCATTTGATTTGTCAAGAAAGAGCGTGCTTCGATTGCAAACCGAAACCGCCCTGGGAAAAATAACAACTCAGGCCGGCATAAAGACAGCTTTTGCGAAAAGCGGGCAGTGAGCCATCAAAATAAACCAAATAGAAGCCTTTCTCTCCACAGTATTTTCGGGGACATTATTAGTTGTGTATAACGGTTGATAATAAGATCAAGCGGTTCAAAGTAACCCAAAACACGAAAGTAATATAAATAAAATAAATTTGAAGACCGTTAGCGAACTATGAACCAACTGTATAATAGGCCATTTTCGAGTCGTGTTGAGCCTCTTCTTCAAAGTGAGGCCTGCTTTACAGACTTTTATATGAAACTGCGTTTTCATTCACGTGCAAATAAACATTTTTCACATGAAATGCTGTGCAGCAGGCCTCGCTTTGAAAAAGGTTCTCAATGCATCTCAGAAATGGACAATTTACGCCTTCAAAGACTGACGTTTTAGGGTTTAGGTCTTGAAAACGGATTTGTAACTGGTAAAGACTTTGCTTAACTAATTGTTTAGTGGTCAACAAGATGTACTGGTAACTCTGCGGAACTAGAATTAGACACGCATAATTGCAATGTTTTGATCTTCAATTATATTTGGCTTACTTCTGTTTGTGCACAACATATTTAACCATTGCGACACCCATATGCTACTTATTCCTATTGAAAAACTTGAAAATGAACGCAATTCTTTCAGGAAGGCGCGTGAGGCTCACATTATTCACAAGGCTAAGACGATTGAGCCTCTAGGCATTAATAAACGTGATGAACTGTAATTTGTAACTATATATAGTAGTAAAATCGTTTTTGTTTATTTCCTATCATTTCTAAGCCACACCATACCACGTCATATATGTAACTTCCCCTCATTGTTTTACTACATATATATTTCTGGAAATTCGTGATTTGCCTTAATAAACCTGATGAAGACTGGTATTGGCCAGTCGAAATATTGTAACACACGTCTTTTCACGTTGTTTCATCAGTCCCTGCAGTAGTCATTTTGACAATCATTTATATAATGTACAACTGAATATCTTCCAGGGAATTCTCTCAGTGTGTTGTGCGTATAACACCATATTTTTAACACTTACTAAAGAGAACATTGAAAAGACCTTACCTTACTGAAGGTTAATTGGTCTCTAACGTACATGTTTCTCATTTGAACGGCCAGTGACCCATGGCAATTTTCCAAGAATTAGGTAACGAAAAGAGAGCGTTGTACTACACAAAAGAACCGGTAACTGAATATCACGTATTAAGTCGCTTTACGTAGGAAAGTAGGTTTAAAGTTATAAATGGCGACTTCAAGACGCATTGAGATTTATAAAATTGATGCTATCCCACAGATATCGATGAATGTTCAACAGCAACTCACAACTGTCATGGAGTGGCCCACTGTTACAACAACGAAGGTTCCTTCACATGCAGCTGCCGGGAGGGTTACTCTGGTGATGGGCTGACGTGCGAACCCGTAGGTGAGTTAGCGTCACCATAAACTTTGTTACGTTAAAACGCTCATTTACTTCTTTATAATTCCTTAGTAAAACATCACGATATGTAACTAGATTCAAACTTTTGGTCTAAGGATAAAATCCTGAACAAACCAATGAATGGCACATCGCATTGAACACCAACTTACTCTTTCAAATTGTATTCAGTTATTTCATATCGCTAAAAAGTCATTAACTCCGAAGGTACTATCATCGATAATATCCTGGTAATTAGAAACAATGAATCGTGTATCACTTATATGTACTTCATCTCCAAAAAAGGGGATGTCACAGGAAAACGTCGTGAAAGACTATTTTAAGTGTGGAGACTTTTAACTTTTGCTATGGAAAGTTCCTAACCATTATATCTTGGAAACCTTAACTTCCAAAGATAATCTGCTTGGCGACCTTTGTTTCATGAAAAACGTTTTCTAGTCTCATGAGTCACAACAATATCTAATATGTCACGTGACCTATACAGAAAAATGCAAAGGCGTAAACAGTTTATGTTTTGGTTATTGAAAACAGTGCGAAAATTTGAGGTATCGATTTCTCGCATTTCGTATTATTATAAAATATATGACGTCATACCTTCTTAAATTTGTACTTTTTTCTATTGTAGTTTTTCTATTTTTTGTGTAAACAGTAAGTCCTTTCGTCAGGTTGCAAGGAAAGCTGGATTACCTGCAATCTGCAAAAAAAAAATCCGAACTCTACTTCCTTTCCGCCAAGTTTTAGGGATTTTTTCTTTCTAACGCGCGGTTGGGGATTGGCACTAGCTGCGCACGCTAAATGTTGATCTTTTGAAATTCAGCTGTTCATCCTCATACATTTCATCAAACTAGTGGCACAAAACGCTGGAAAACAGCAAATGACGAAGTACCATCCACAAAAATCCCTTAGCAACAACGCCAGGGTCTCCCCCCTTAAGTTGAAACAGGTAGGCATCATTCATTCCCGTAAGTCCTAGTGTATACATTTATGTAACATGGCTTTTGTTCTCGATTTTGTTCTTTTTACTAATGTCATTCTAAAATATAATAATAACACAAACAAAACAGCAGCAACAACAAACAAAAACTCAGCGTCAATAATATATTAAAAGGAAAGGAAACAGATATTGGCATTTCAGACAACCAAGCCAAGTACTCTATACTGTCATTGGCTGATGGCTAAGAAGAGCTGTTTCTTTCTTTGTGTAACTACGTAACTTTTTACCCTTTCTGATTTGACGGTTTACTTTATGTTAATTTGTTAACCATATCCTTCTTTTCATTTTGTCAGAGTAGTGCTACATAAGGAAAAGAAATTTAATTCTCCTTGCCACAGTTTTTGGTAGTACTTACATTTTACAACAGTGCTTCGATTAAAAATTAGAAATTTTTAATCCAAGCACTGTTGTAAAATGTAAGCACTACGAAAAACTGTGGCAAGGAAAAATTAAATTTCTTTTCCTTATGTAGCACTACTCTGACAAAAGGAAAAGAAGGATATGGTTAACAAATTAACACAAAGTAAACTGTCAAATCAGAGAGGGTAAAAAGTTACGTAGTTACACAGCCTGTTTACTAACTATTTAACATTACTATTTTGTCGACAGGTGACTTTTCAGTAACAATAAGAAACATTTCCAAGGATAAATATCACGCCACTGCTGTAAAGCGCTCTGTGAAAAGCGTTCAAGAAGCTCTCATTGAAGGTGTACCCATAGGAGCTTCTGTGCTGGAAAGTGTGTTAGAATGGCATTTGGTTAGTGAAGCAGAACTGGCAGCTTCAGAGTCCGCAGAAGGAACCTTAGTAAGCCAAGGAACCGCTGAGTGGATCATAAACAAACGATCCATTGCTGCTGGCATCTATCAGGTAAAATTCACAGCTTTAATCAAAATCGGCGATCCACTCACCCCATGGGTACTTAAGGCATTTGACTACGGTTTCATTGAAAGTGTTCCAGGTCCAGTGATAGCAATAATTGACGGTGGGAGCAGCGTTCGTTGGGGATCTAAGGAAACTGTTACTGTAGACGGTTCGCTGAGTTATGACGGAGACCTTGGCCCTGGAACTCATACTGGACTGCTTTTCACCTGGTCATGTCTTGATCCAGTTAACAGCACGAGCTATGACTGCTTTGGTGCTTTTGCTAACGAAAACGTCAACGCAACTGCTATTAGTATCGACCCTACTCTCCTTGAAATTGGAAAGACGTATATTCTAACGTTGACTGTGTCTAAAGGTGAGAGAAGCTCCTTTGCTGAGATGTCATTTGAAATAGCAGCCGGGGAGATACCTCAAGTGGCCTTAAGGTACGATTTGCACAAAAAAAACCCTGCTAATCACTCATGCACAATTGTATATTATATCTGGACCCAGTGACCTAAATAAATAGTACTGGTAGGAATAATGAATATATAAAATTACTAAAAACTCGACAAGGTAGATTGGATTTCTAGCATTTTGATTGCCTAAACGGAGCTAGGCTATCAGCTCATATACCTGCTGTGATGAAATATGGTCAATGAACACTCAACAACAAAGTGAGCTGAAAGTTTTTTCCCCGTGAGCAACCCGGCGAGAAAAATGGACGAGAAAAATCACTTGGGAGCTAATTTATTTTAAGCAAAAATTCCAACAGCGTTACTGAGACACAAATCAAAATTCTTCCGGAGTGCCTGACTTCTTAGGAGGACAAGAACTGTGTACAAATAGAAATCTAAGCATTTAGTGTTGTGTTTACAATTGTTAAGCTTACGTCGATCATTAACATGTTACAAACGGTAGGTTTGTCAGGAAGGCTTTCCACTCCGAAATATCAAGACAATACATAAAATAAAACCTAGTAAAATGGGAGAGAAGCATTATATTTAATAATAACTGTCACACGTTCATGGCGGGTCATTACGAAAATCAAGAAGTAGTCTAAACAAGTACTGAACAAACTGCCAAGAAGGAAGAAAGGTCGACATTTTTTCAGCTATACCACGCAAAATTGACGCTTGTTTACCTCCACTCGTTGTAGCTCTGTGATCCAAAAGCTTCAAATGTTCAGATACAAATTGAATACCATGAAAAATGAGTTTAATCGGTTTCCCCGCAGTTGTTTGAGTGTTGTTTTAACCATTCTGTCCGCAACCTCTAAACTGGGAACAGCTGCGTTTTGTGCTTTGCGTTTAACAAACTAAGGTGGTGAATTCTGACGTTCCTTACAACAGTAATCTTCTTTTTGAGCTGCATAGAAATTACATGTTCAAGTTCAAATTCTGTCTTCAGTTCGATCAAACAGGCACATGTCGACACATGATGGCGCCGTTGTGCGAACGGATTACAAACTTGTTCGGTTCAACTCCCGCAGCTATGGTAAAATCGTACAGCTTCAATTCGCTTTAAACGATGATTACAACGATGTTTCAAGAAAAAAACACGTAACACATTTCAGAGCCAAAAATTAGAAGATTTTTTCCCTCAAAACCTGTGCCACTTCGTTCACATCGGAGCAGTTTCCTTGATTCATTCAGCTTTGGAAAGAAACGCTACAACACTGCAGCGCCTTTTTCGCTCAGTCATGTGACCGATCCTTGTTCCCTTTTCATCTCATTTTTCATTTTTTCTTTCTTTCTTTCTTGATTTTATAACTCGGGCTTGCTGGATATCTAATGATTATAACCAACTCGGCGCGTTATCTTATATCATTCGATATCCAGCGTACCCTCGTAGAATAACTATTAAATATACATTACAATTGCAGAATTAAGATTTAAATGTATAGAAGATCGTCTGGTTATGTACGCAACGTTTGCAGTTGTGAAAAGAAAGCTTGAAAAAATTCAGCCTTGTACGGGATTCGAACCCTTGAACCCACGACCTTTGCGGTAGTGGTGCAGCGCTCTAAACAACTGAGCCAATTGAGAGCTGGTCAATTTCTTCAGACTTTCTTTGGGCATTTGCAAAAGCTGCGTTAAAAACTGTTATTATCTTTTATACACTTAAGTAGTGGTAAAGTAAGACATGCGGTGCAAATAAAACTGAAGCTCGTATCCATTGAAAAATTATGGTTACAGTGAGAACCAACAAAGTTAAAAAAAATGGCGAACCACCCATGGGCATACCCGACAGCAACGTTAGCTTCTTAGAAACCTTCCAATGGTATACTATAATCCGTGTGTATTCATACACCTTCTCAAGGAGTCAGGGCCGGTATTTTACATTTCCTCTATTCGTCTATCTACTTTAACTTCAGGTGCTTTATTGATTGTGGCGCAGTAGTGTCTGCTTCCAACAAGCTCCGAGTAACATCCGAATGTCACAATTCACCTTGCAATGGCTCGATTTATGAATGGCGCCTAAAGCATCTGAACGAGGCGACAAACACGTGGGACAAAATTACAATTTCGCCGAATATGACTTCAACTGCAGTAGACGCTACGAACATGATCATAAAGAAAAACTCTTTGCCTTCCGGCGTCAAATTCAATTTGATCCTGGTCGTAACATCTCCAGCAGGATCAGAAGGGTTTGCCGTCTTGGACTTTGAAACCGCTGGAGAGCCACACAGTGGGTACTGCAGTCCCTCAGTCATTGAAGGCGTGGCACTTGAGACGGAGTTCACATTTGAGTGTTTTGGATGGCAAGATAAAAATACACCACTTACTTATGAATTTCGCGCTGGGAAGGACCCAATATCTTATGGCAGCTCTTCAAAATCTGTTTCAACAGTTTTACCAGCTGGACAGCCGTTAGATGATTACCAGTTACCAATAAACATAATTATCAAGAATTCTGTTGGTGTGGCGGTCGTAGAGACTTTACACGTCAAGGTAACCAGTTTGTTCTGGCAATAACTGCATTTGTCTTTATTCGTCCAATTGTGCCAAACTACCTTTCGAAGATTCAAAAACAATTTATAGCATTTTTTTTTATCAAGCTTACGATATGCATTTTTCGATCTTTTGTAGGTAAAGGGATCTTCCGAGCTTGATCCATGTCTTACGCCGGCAGACGAAGTTGGCAATCAATTAAAAAGCCTTGTGGTTGGAGAGGGCAATAAGTTGGCCGGATTTTTAAACAAAGGCGAAGTCAGCCAGGCTGCGCAACTTGCGATGTCTGTTCTGAAGGCTACCAATGCAAATTCAGATTGTGGAAAAGGATTGAGCATACTTGTTAAAATAGTGGTACGTATAATCATCAATCATCAATTATTCTTCACGCAAATAATAGGGTGCATAAATAAAAAATATTAAGTTCCCAATCTTGTTGATTGAATTTCTAGCTCTCTTATTGGTTAAGTGCACACAAGTTATCACGGAATAACCTTCTTTTTTCGTCATTTGGCAATTGCATGCCAAGTCAGAATCAGAGACGTTCCAGTTTTCTCCGCGAAGCAAAAGTTTTGTCTAACAATATGTCAAAAAAACAAAATAGAATTCAGCCGCGTTTACCAATGCTGAGAATTAAAGAAAGTAACGGCGTTTATTCTTGTTTGGTATGAAGTAAGTGAGACCAACTTGGCAATGCACGCTTCTCCTCATATCCAATGCGCGGTCTTGAAGCAATTATTAATTAACAGAAGGATGACTAGATATGGAACAATTTTTCATAATCTTCTCTTTATGACATAACATCGGCATTAACATCCCGAATTTCTGAAAATTGCTTAATGTATCCGAAACAACGTTCGAAAGTAATCGAATACACAAAGCAAAGTTAAAATATTCTTGCTTGCACAAGTTTTGTTAGGGAACTTGTGTCAACTTGTCATACTAGTACTCACTGCCACAGGTTCCGAAGATTTTTAATCAAAGTGAATGTACTGCAACGACAAGCACAATCGTTAGCCAGGTAACCAGGTTATTTAGAATTGGGCGAAATAACTCCCGTGACCCCCTCTTGGGGATGAAGTAATAATAATAAAAATAAAGCGAATCAGCCATCTCGTGTAAACCCAGTCACGCTTTTTGGAATTGGAAGTTCAGTGATTCATTGCCGTACAAAATAATACGCTTTCAAATTGGCACAGTGCTTATTGCACAGTCACATATAGTACACGTTCATTAGTGACTCTTCATACGGGACCCCCCGGTGAGAAAACCTGGCTACACCCTTGTGTCTAACGTCCAAAAATGCAAAACTGTCGTTATTACAACGTACGTGTAGGTCTTTGTCACTGCCCATATAGGGAATATTTCCTATAGCAACTGTTGAGGTCATATTGATCTTGTTCCGTATCCTGTCCGGCAACCTAGCCCTATTCTGTCTTTCTCCCCAGTCGTTTTTCTAGCACACCCCTGGCGTGGTTTTAAAACTGTTTTCGGCTTTAATAGATCTCCATTACAATCACTGAGAAGTTCACAGCAATAAAGCCCGAAAGCCCCGAGATGTCTCGCATGATCATGGCGGTGATCAACGAAGCGGGTGGAGGAGGAGGGGACGGAGCAGATGCTTTGGTAATCAGCATTTTTACTCATCATGCAATCAATCATTCATTCATTCATTCAGTCAGTCAGTCAGTCAGTGAGTCAGTCAGTCGGTCGGTCGGTCGGTCGGTCGGTCGGTCGGTCGGTCGGTCAGTCATTCATTCATTCAGTCAGTCAGTCAGTCGTTTATCCATCCCTCCATTCATCCATTTCCTCGTTCGTTCGTTTTTTCATTCACTTGCGAAGAATTTTTAAAGACTAACAGAAGCGATTGTAATTCTTGAAGTGTTATAGATTGATCGCTGGAGATCAAAAAAGCTTACTTATGCATGCGTCAAATGCGTGTTTTGCTTTAGCGAAGAGAGCAAATCACAATTCACTAAATAATCAATAAATTTAAAAAAAAGACAACGCAAAAGTCATGTTTCTTTCTTTTGTTGCCATCTAGGATTTAGCAATGAAAATGTCCGAAACTGCAACAAAAGAACTTGTAAACACGCTTAACGACCCAGAGGAACCTTTCACGGCTGAGGTCGAGGAAGCAGCTGTGGGTGTTGCAGGATGCCTCAAGAACGTTCTCAAGTCTGCATCTGGTGCGAGTCAAGCAATTGGATCAATCTCAGGGGATTCTTCATCTTCAAAGGTGCAAAAAAATTTATTTACGACCTTCTTGCTTGAAAGATTTACAACCCAAATACACCCCAAAGGCAAAAATAATTCAAAGTAGACGTACCGCCAACTGACATTTTTTTTTTTTCATTTTCATTATTAACAAGTTTCAGGCCTCGGGTTTCGAAAAGTGTAACGATCCCTCTATGAGAATGTTGCTGCCTTCAGCCTCAAAATGCATTGCTCTTGTGTACTTTCAGATTGAGGTTAGGTCTAGCTAAGATAGCGGAGCTCCTTTGCAGGCCGAAGGTCCGCAGAGCGGAGCACCATACTCATAGTAATTAGAAATACATACCCATGCGATTTAATTTCGATTGTCATGACGTCACGTGACCGTACATCAGAAGTACCTCGCACCATGCTTCATGTAAAATGTTCGAGGTGCCTGAATACCCGCGCGTTTACATACTGGTGAAATATCGCGGACACACCCTCGAACCAATGCTTTGATGTAAACTATCTTTTTTGAGGCGTTAGATAGGAAAAATGTACTTTCATGGGTATTTTACCACAATTTGGACGGATGTTAACGAGATAAAGGGCAATAACTTTCACTCAACACTAACAAGAACAGAATTCTGACGGGGGAAAAGTTTAGCTTTTTCAACACGGTTACTTGACATACCTGGAAGGAAGACGTTCCTTATAACATCTCTACATGAAAAGGAAAAGACCTGAAGCTTTGCTTTAAACTCGACGGTGCTTTAGAAGAAATTGGAGAACCAAAAGAGGAAGAATCCTTGTTTTTCAGAGGAGATCTGGAATGTGAACTTCTGCAAAAGACCACTAGAACGTTAGACTTTCGTTCAGATTTTCAAGTACTTTTCTTCATTTCAACGGTAAAGTAAATTACATGTCTCATTGTGGATTTACATCGTAAGAATTCTTTAATTGAGCAACTTGACATGTTTAAATGTCATGAAATGATTTTCATTTAAGGAAATTTCATTAATTAGCGATCTGATGTGTAAGCTTAAGCTTAATGTCCTATTGCAGTTTACTGCGTAACTTACAAGATTTTTTCTTTAAGCTCTTCTTCATTCGCAACTGGTGTATTTTATTCCAACAGTAGAAATTATGGCTATTATAGACTGACTAGGTGTTGTTTTCTCAAGCTAGGTTGTTGTTCTTCGGCACTGCACATTGAGTTGTTTTGACTGATTGCTAATTTATCCAACGACTGAAGATGCCGCCCTCCCGTCTATGAGTATGACCAATGGAATTATGTGAATGACATTTTTGTCCCAATTTAACGGCTAAACTTAGACTCTCTGTTTTAGTCAAAGCGAAATAAAAATTGTGAGTGAGTTAGCAGCATGTTTTGGTGTTTGTTTGTTTCAAACTCGATGACATTTCAACGGGTCTCTCGTTAGAAATCGAAAAGAAAAGGTTGTTCAACTAACCATAAGGGTAGCAGTTGTCGATTTAAGGTGGCTAATCTTGATTTTTCAGAGGCACACCAACCCAACTTTACTGTCTGAGCTCGATGACGCAAGCTGCCTCACACACTTACTAGAGACTGAATGAACTTGTCAAAAAAGTAGGTTTGGTTGACATCGGTGTTACAATAGCAACCATAGCAACGAAACAATTTTCTCGACATCTAGACCTAAACTTTTAAAACGCCCTATTGTCTCATAGAACGCTCTCATAATTTTTTTGGAAACTTTGCAGTCTTGAAGATCTACACCTTGACAGGTGACACCTTGACACCTTGACCTATTGTCTCTATAAGAGACGATAAGTCGTTTTAAAAGTTTAGGTCTAGATGTTGAAAAAATTGCTGAAATACCAAAATCATGACGTCATCGCTTTGTTCCCATGGTAACACCGATGTCAATCTAACCTACTTTTTTGACAAGTTCATTCAGTCTCTGGTAAATGTGTGAAGCAGCTTGCCTCACCGGGCTTAGGAAGCAAAGTATTAGCCTTTCAATTTGGGATGGTGTGCCTCAGAAAAATCAAGATGAGCCACCTTAAGGCTATTTTATCCGAAAAGCTTCAGAAAACAGTCCTGTACTTTCCTCATAGCGCCCGTATATATATACTTCGGAGCCGCGATAATTTTATGCAGGTGCTTGGAAGCTCCCAAAACCTTAATTTCGCCAGTAAAATGCCTACTGTTGGGGCAACATTATTTGTTTAAAGAGCTGTTATTTGCGAAAACAAAGCAAGACGGCTCGTAAATAAGAGAAAATTTGTGTACAGTTTGAAGTCTGAGCAAAATAACAGAGCTGTGCAATAAAATGGCCTTTTGAGGTCGGGTTCACAGTACAGATCTCCAAAATATTGGGGGACAATTCATAACACTTTCCACCTTTTTGAGAGACAGTTTTTGAAAAAGAACGCGCTAAAAAATGCCCCGAAATATATTTGGGCCCAAAATAGCTCAGGGCTTTTTTTGAGAAACGAACAACAGGCTTTAGGCTGTATACAGATGGAATTAATTAATTGATTCAGTAAAAAAAGGTGATTGAATTATATTGATCCTTTTATGTATGCAGACAAACGTCGAAAGAGCCGCTAAAAACTTGGACAATATGACTCACGCATTTTTGGGCCGCTTGGTTCCGTCCGAAAATCTGATAATTAAAACTGATGACCTGGCGGTAGCTTTGAAGAAGGTCTCTTCTGATTATGCTAAGGCACTCAGTATGGAAGAAGGACCCACTAAGTTCACGTTACCAGGAAAACTTGCAAATTTGGGTGGTGGCAATGTAAACGCAAAGGTGAGGTGCCTGTTATTTATGGACCTTTGGCAACATTGATATGTTTTGGTTTGGTTCAATCTTGCAAGAAGCTATTTACTTACACTCACATGTCGTGCAGTCCTTTATTTTATTTTTTTTTCCAAAAAAAGTTTTGAAAACGGCCCTCGTACGTATAAAAGAGGGCGTTATGTGTCACACCCGTAATCGCGTATTTGCGATTGGTCAATCTTGAGAACCGGACAGCAAAACTTGAAAGTTCCAGCATCCCTTTGCTTCATTAGTTTCCTACGTTGAGAAACAGCAGATTAATCTCATAGAAGCGATATAAAACAAAAATGTTCGATTAATTTTTTTTAGAAACTCACTAAAAGCTTTCACTTAACAAAAAACTACCTGACAAGCAGCGACTGTGAGGTTAAAGGCATTTAAAAGTTCACCCGAGTACCTTACTGTAACTAGTAAGCGTAAGTCTTCAGATGCTATAACAATGAACAAGGCTGCCTCACATAATGGGTCGTAACTGCTTAAGAGTACAGTTGGTTTCTTCCAATTGGAATTAAACAAGCTATTATTAACTAAGACCAAACGAAGACTATTTCATAACTGCAGAACTAACTATCACAATAACGCTCTCGTGTTGACGTTTTTCTTATTCTTCACCTCTTGCAGATGACGGCTTTTAATTTCAATCCCTACACCTGGGATAATAGCAGCAAGGCCATCCAATCAAGTGTCACTAGTCTCGAATTACAGAATGGCAATGGAAACATCAATATCTCAAATCTTGAGGATGATATCGTGATGGTTATTCCAATTTTAGCCCCACGTAAGAACAATACGAACACCAGCGAGGTGCCTGAACATTCGTTCCTAAAGCCAAACAAAATGTCTTTCCGTTCATATTACGCGGAATTAGCAGATGTCCCTGTGACCATTAAATTGAGTGTGCAAGAGATTGACGTCTTTATTGAATTGTTTGTTAAATTTGGCTCAAGACCAGCTGTTGATAACTTTGATCAGAACTTTACTATCTCGTTTAAATATGTATGTGAACCCAGCGACGAACAAAACGATACATCTTGTATGCTTGAGAAGGCTTCTGTCTCAGTGGTGCCATCTAAGCCAGGTCGGCTCTTTGTCGGGCTAGTAGGAAATAGGAATTCCACTAAAAACTCTAGGAAAAGAAGGTCTTGTTTTGGCCATGGCCGTCAAAAACGGTCATGTGTTGGCTTTAAGGATCCGCCGCCAAGAGGAGTCACTAAAGCAGTTGTTCCACAGTATGACCCAGCGACAGATCTTAACTATACCATGACAATTACCCAATCAGGTTGTTTGTACTGGTCTGAAGATAAGGACAGGTGGACGTCCGATGGTTGTAAGGTAACTGAATAATGTTCTACAATACGTTGATGGAGGCTAAGAGCTTTAAACTCCCCTGATCATACTGCAAGAGCCGTTCAGCAAATAAGTAAAACTGGCTTAATGTTTTCAATCTTTTTAGCTTTCTCTATCTTATACAAAATTTCATGAGTAAAAGAACAGATTCTGTCTCTCTAACATCGATAGGGACATTTAAACCAAATGTACTGCTGTTTTATCTTTATTCGTACCAGAGTCGGGCAGAAAAAGGGTTGGGAAAGCTAATATCTGACATTTTTTAGAAGACAATTTTACTGAGAGCAGGCATCTTATACACTATGAAAACATCTCATAACAAGCAATTTGATTCATTTGCTCTCTATTTACTGACAATAGATGTTTCTTTTCTAGGTTGATCCCAATTCAAACTCCACCCACCTAATATGTCGTTGTAATCACTTGACTTCCTTTGGAGGAAACTTCATACAGGAGCCAAATCCCATTGACTTCGACAAAGTTTTCACGGAGTTTGTAAACCTTAGTGAGAGTGGAAACATTTCCGTTCTGGTTACCATTGCTTGTGCGTTTCTTCTTTACTCTGTTGTGCTCATATTTGCGAGAAGAGCAGATAGAAGAGATAAAAATAAGGTTGGTACAACACAATAAACAAACGCTTACCATTATTTATTTATTTATTTATTTATTTATTTATTGCGACAACGAGTTTTGAAAAACAAGATACAGTACAGGTGGAACATACTTTCAGTAGACCCATCCAGTTTTGTTCTTTGTTGACCCTTTCAAAGTTGTATGACATTATTCTTTTTAATTCGACGGAAACACATGTAAGCCTTATTGTAGAAATGATTGATAATAGAACGATAAATTACAAGCCAAATTACAGCCAAATTACAAGCTTAGATGAATGGGTTTAGCTACTCCCATTGACATATTTCAAAAAACAATTTCCTTGCGAGGTATGAATTGCATCTTGTTTTATCTTTCAAGGAAGTGCGTTCTCTCAAGAGAAACATTGGAAACAAGAATATGAATTCGGATTTAAATTCAAAGAAAAATAAGCTTTATGGCTCTCTACTTTACTAAACAGTGCCCTTAGCCTGCGAGCAAAGGGGCCCCATTTCAAGGAACATGAAGGGAGTCGTCTGCAAGCATCCACGCATTACACACATCCACGAGCACTTATCTTCGGGGAGATCCTCTCACCTATTCAGACATTTCAACAAGTCAGAGTCTTGTCGTCCCTCTTGTCGTGCCTCTTGGTTCTCTCGATTTCAAAATCATACACTCTGTAGCTAATACATTTCAGGTCAAACTTAGAGAGAATCTATGTACATTAAGTGGGAAAACAGGTCAATCACACTTTCCTAGTTAATACTTTAAGCAGCGGTCTTTTAAAGTTGATTCCACGTTCGTTATAATTTCAAGCCCAATGCAACAAAATCTTATGTAATGTAATGCAACTTACTCATTGTAGGCTGCACGAGTGCTATACAATTGAAGATTGTTTTCATTTCCTTTCCACTGACGATAACGAATGCATTGTCCAAACATGTCTGTAAAATTTGAAAAGTGTTCTTTTGATTATTAGATTTAAAAAGTAAAGATTTTAAAATTGACTTCCTCGCTTTGAGAAATCAAATAACAGATGCAAAGGGGTATCACCTCTGTTACCAGCCATCCAATTTTGTAGCACGTGATGTGCTTCGTCCAATAAGGGCACCCGAACACTAATCGATGGATAATAAGGACAGTTATCACTAACTCCATTGCTATTACTGTTTACTTGTCGCAGATCTGTCCTCCAAAGTATGTGACCATCATCGAAGAAGGGACCTATTTTTACGACCTGGTCATTGCCACTGGTGTTTGGAAAAACTCCGGAACAACATCTAACGTGAAAATCAGCATCAACGGCGAAATGAACGAGCACTACCAAGTTCCTTTAACTAGCAATGGAGATTTAAGTCACACATTTGCTCGAGGAAGCATTAACGGATTTGTCATGATTACCAATGAATCGTTGGGATCAATAAATGAAATAACTTTAGAACACGACAACGCGGGAGAAAATCCCTCTTGGTTTGTAGAAACAGTAACAATAAGAGATCGGCAGACAGAGGAAAAATGGACATTCCCTATAAATCGATGGCTCGCAGTGGAAAAAGATGACGGTCTTCTAGAAGTGACTGTAGGAAACGGAAGTGTCGGCTCTTTTTCAAGTCAGGTTCGTTCTCGCTTTGGGAGGAAAATTGCTGACAGTCACCTGTGGATGTCTGTGTTTGGTAAACCCTGCAGCAGCACATTCACACGCGTGCAAAGAGCCTCGTGTTGCCTGTCAGTTCTGTTCAGCGCCATGATTGCCAATGCTATGTTCTATAACATTGGTGGAGAATCAGAGGGAACAATACAGGTTGGGCCATTCAAATTTTCTTGGAGACAGATCGTCATTGGAGTGCAAAGCGGACTGATAGTTGCACCTGTAAACATTCTAATTGTTTTTCTTTTCAAATCTAGCAAAGTAAGAAGCAAAAAGGGAGACAAATACAAATACATTGACCACGGCCAACAGCTCATTGATCAAGTAAGAGGCGCTGGCTGCATGTTGCCTCCCTTCTGTGTATACCTCGCCTGGTTTCTCTGCTTTGTCACTACGCTAACTGCTGCGATATTCACTTTGTTTTACAGCTTAATGTGGGGAAAAGAGGTTGCCGAACAGTGGCTTTCCTCTATTTTGATCTCAAATGGTCAGGATATATTTGTTATACAGCCAACAAAAGTTATGCTGGCTGTTATTATCGTTTCAATGCTCTTGACAGAAACAAAGAGAAATAGTCAAAATTCTGTGGAAGAGGAAAAGGAGGGAGATGTGTGTGAGAATGACATTGATTTCCTGTTGGACGAGCCGAAAGAGCGCTTTAAGCGATGGAGGTTGCAGGTGATTCGAGAGCGAACGAAGAAAGAGGTCAAGTTGGCAGGCATGACGAAGAAAATCGTTCTTCATTTAATATTCGTCTTTTTCCTGGCAATGGTTTGTTACGGAAACAAGAACAGTTCCCGTTTTCTGATGACCATAACACTGCTGAATCCGTTTTCGAAGTTTGATCTGGTGAGACAGAAACCTTTTTTACATTTAAAACTTGCACCCCTTGTTTTCAAAGTTTATATTGGAAGACCAGTGGTTCTAGAAATGTCTGAGTTCACAGGAAGTTTGTCCACGCAGTCCTTTTTGGGTGTTGTAGCAGTTTAAAATTACTATTTGGCTTAGGTTATATGACAGCGAGTGGGGTTATTAGTTCTTAAATATATCACAACGTAGCAGATTTAACATTGACAATATGAAGAAGGCTAGCTAATTTCTAACTTCTAATTTATAACTAACACACGATAAAGACCAAGAATGGGATAACTGCCTTAAGATTAAACAGTCTACCCGCTTTAGTCTGTCGGTGTGGTTTAGTCTTTCTCTCATAGACCAGTTTTCTTTGCAAAAATACCACACTAGAAAAAGTAAATGTTGGTATGATCTCTCTACTCTTTAATTCCATTTCTGGGTACTTGGTGTTTGTTTCGGTGAGGCTAGTGACAAGGTGCTGCTATTTAAGGTTAATGAACACTCTAGCTGTTCGATACTACAATAATTGATTAACTAAGGGTTTGTTCTTATTCTTACAGGTAACCGACAGAATCAGACTGTGGGGGTGGATGAGGCAAGATTTCCTTCCAAACATTTACAATCAGCCGTGGTACAATGGCCTTGAAGAGCAAAATGACGTGTATATTGCGAACAAGATGTCCATGCTGATCGGCATGCCATGGATGAGGCAACTGAGAATCAAAAGAAGTAAGTGTTCCCCACATATATGTCAACGTAAGCTACTCCAGTCGTTATATACAGGAGCAAACCAGGTTTATCGGCCTATGTCCTTTTGGAAAGAAACTATATTGACGGCCTCTGTTCTAATAAAAGCATATAGCATACAGTTCCAAACAAAGAGCAGGCAATGGACTACATAAACGCAGTTAAAGCAGTCTACAATAATCAATAACCATAGTTCCGTGGATAGAGCGTTCAACCAGTGACTGGAAGGTCGTGTGTTCAATTCCTGCTGAGGGCTCGGAAATTTTTTTCCGAAGATTTTCATTGTGTTCTTATTATCTATTTCATTTTCATAGCTTTGGGTGGTTGGCTGGTTCACTAAATTAAAGTTTGTTATGAAAGGTACAGTGGTCATGGTACTCCAGTGCTCTATAGAAAAAGTCTAAGCAATTAATGTTGAAAACGAAAAGAAAATCACGGTCATTTTTGTTTTTCATATATGATAACTGTAGCCCATCTTTCGTTCAATTTCATTATTTACCCAATCAATTAAAATGACTGTTTCCAAAACATATAGAACACAATTCATCATCGTATAGGACAATCCAGTGTCATATCTTTTCGCTTGAATTGTTCGTGTTAAACATGTGGAATCTTTAGGGCGTGTTCTAACAATAGCAGACCTCCATTCAGTATCAGTCTTACGGCGGACAATGGTAGCAACATCCTTTCACGCACCAGTACAACATTTATGCCGTTATAACTCTTTCAAATCCTTGCCCTCGCTTCGTTAAGTAATAACGAACAGGAACATTCGTTATTTCAAATTGCTTTCAAATTCCTCAGATTCCAAGCTAAAATAAATAATTTTATGCACCTTCTATGCATGCTTTAGTGTTGACTAATGCCCTTCCAGTGTACGGAAGGTCATGGGTTCGATTCCCACCGGGGATTCTTTGTCCCACGCTCGCGACATGTTGAATATTACATCTTTTCTTAATGTTATTAGTATGTGTAATCAAATGGTGACGAGTGAAATTAGGAAATAATTTTGACAAAACGTAAGTGAAATTATTTCCTAATTTCACGAGTATACCATTTGATTACCTGTTAATAACATGGGTGACAAATTACGCTCACAATCGTCAGGGTTTTGACTTGTTTATCGTGTCGAGAACTCCAAGCATTGAAAAGTTTAAAGCACACAGATTGGCTAAAGCTCACATTTTTCTGAGTGAAATAATGAATAAATCTTGTGGGAAGTTTTTACCACGCTTTGATGATTTCGTGTATTTGTAACCAACAGCAAAATACACCAGACTGAATTTTTACTCGAAAAGTACCAAAGCAAATCGCTTGGCAAAGGTTATCCGCGTTTTATCCGGCAAATTCACTGAGTCGAGCACCATGTTGCTCCATCGAGCAACACTCAGAAGGCTTCACAAATGGATTCAAAATACGCACAGAAAACTTCGAAAGCAAATTTGTATTTATCTGTAAAACTGACCAAGAAGTGCCCAAATCCACGGAATTACTTCTCTGAGTTCACGGTCAATCACTCGATCAGCAACTGGCTCGCCGTTCAAAAATGTTCGCTGTCACACTATCACAAATAATCTCTTCTTTTTGACTCGCAGTTGATTTCTGAGAAGTTCAGTCAATTAAAAGTCAAAATTTACAGATTACCGATTGAGTCCTCAATGAATATTTCCAGAATAGCTTTAGTTCTGCACAAAACATCTTCATCAACCTCGACGCCATCTTGGCGCTGAGCTATAGACCCGTTGCCATAGCAATTTTGTAATTTCACATGTGAAATTTCGCGCCAAAATTAAGGTGTAATTTGTCACCCATGATATTACGTTCTAAATTTTAAGGTTCCTGCAAGGCTCTCCCGCGCTTCATCCCAGACTGCTACTACGACTATTCCAGTGCTGGAGAAGACACTACGCCACTGAGTCTTCCGGGATGGAAACCACTTCCGTTCAATACTTCATGGCCGAAAGCTCTTGAAATGTGCCCGAAGCCTTGGCGTTACCAAACAGCTGAACAACTTGACAATGATCCGATAAAAGGAACTTACAATTCATATGAAGGTGGTGGCTATATTGCCGTCATGGGGTATGACAAAGGTGCCGCCCAAGGTGTCCTAGGCGAGACCTTTGGCTACGGATGGATTGATCGCCAGACGCGAGCAGTGATACTAGAGTTCGCAGTGTTTAACGTCAATACAAATCTTCTTAGTATTGCCACGTACTTCTACGAAGTGCTTGCTACTGGGGCGGCCTATACTGCAAAAAGGGTTGACACTCTGGAGTTGTACAGCACAGAGTCGGGAGCTCTAATGTTCTATTACATTTGTCAGTTTCTTTTCATGGCTATGGTGCTTTATTACTTTATCATGATGCTGGTACACCTTTACCGACAGCGTCTTAGCTTTTTCAAGTCACTGTGGAATATGGTTGATTTCTTGATGATCATCTCCTCTATAGCGTCAGTAGCGTGCTACATGATTAGATCCAAGAGAGTTTTGAACAGCATCAAAGCCATCCAAGCCAATCCATATGAAATATTGCATTTCCACGAAGCATTAGACTGGTCGAGCAAGGAAAACGCCTCGATCGCTTTAGCTATTTTTATGGTAACAGTTAAGCTTTTAAACCTGATCCGTTTTAATCCGTATGTGATTTATTTGTTTTCTTCTTTCCGCCAGTCAGTAGGCTATCAACTGTCATATGTACTTTTCTTTGTGATAATATTCAATGCCTTTGTCGTATCAGGAAAACAGTTTTTCGGTCACACAGTTCTTGAATACTCTAGCTACATGCAAGCAGTTATATCTCAGTTTGAATTCCTTTTAGGCAAAGCAGTTCCACTAGATGAACTGCGAAGTGAGAACCCGTTTCTTGGGCCTTCATTTGCTTTCTTATACAATATAACAATGACCATAGTCCTTATGAACATGCTAGTTTCTGTTCTAAACGAGTCGTACACCGACGCCAGATCTTTTGCCGAAGAAAGTGCTGAGGAACTTGAGATGGCACGCTTTATTAATGAACGTTTTATGGAGATGTTTCAGAAAGATAGAACGCGAAATGATTTCAAGTTATATTGCGATGAGTCAACGTTCGCTGATATGTGCCGCTCCGATGCAGAGCCGTTTTGTTTGAATTCTGAGAGTATTATTCAGTGTACCGAAGAAAGAATGCAAAAACTTGACAAAAGAATCGCAGCTTTTACTCGACGAACAGAAGAAATTGACATAGTTTATCGACAAGAGGAAGATGAGTTTGAGGTTCTCCTTTTGTCATTAGCAAATTTTTCTAAGAGTGTATTGTAAACATTAAGCGTGATCTACTGCGAATTTGCAAATCTGAAAAATAACAAGAGGTCGGTATTTTTTTGTAGTTGAAAAGTTCTATAGTTTCCAATAATCCAACCTTAAAAGGGAATCTACTGCGAATTTGCAAATCTGAAAAATAACAAGAGGTCGGTATTTTTTTGTAGTTGAAAAGTTCTATAGTTTCCAATAATCCAACCTTAAACTTAAGGTTGCCAGGGAAAAATAACAACAAATACAGTGAAGCATTCAACTCAAGCACTTACTTGCGTATCAATTTTATATGTGAAGGCTATTTGTTTGTGAAAATTCTAATTGGAAATTTTCACCGATATTTCCCATTGGGCATCAATCTAACGCAACAGTTGTTTAAGTATCAGACAAGATACTTTTCTTAAGACCGATAAATTTCAGACAGTATTTAGGTCTTAGCCACATTCTTGGACAGTTTGTTGATTTATCAAGATTATCATTCGGCCAAAAGTTTAGTGGAATGTAAAATAGCTTCAAACCAGAGAATCGTTGATTACGGGAAATAATTTCAATGATTGTTGTTTAATTCATAACCAAAAAGCTAATTTAAACTGGAATGTAGCGTGGCTTTTCCAGGGTACACTACAAACTCAAACTTCTACTAAAAATATTAATAACTTAAAACATACCTGTAAAATTTAAATTAGACCGCTCGTGCACTCATGCACTCAGACTGACTGACTTACGGGCTGTTGCAGTTCCAGAGTAGTGGCCGTTATGGGAAGATCTCGCTAGCTTTATTTGAGCGAACAGATCCGCTGGCGAAACAAAAAAAGGCGAGTCGTTGTACAAAAAAAGGCTCTATAGGGTGGGAGTCAATAAAAGGAAGCCTTCGGAACAGAAAGTATGAGCGCTATGGAAATGAAGCCGCCCGTTATGGGAGGACTCAGGTCGTAAGTGAAAGTTCAACTGTAGTACTGAAGAGCTTTTACAATTTAAAAATATTTGACCTTTTAAATACACACCAGAATGTAACACACTATCAAGGTTGTTTGTAATAAATGAATCTTAAAATGTCCTTCGACAGGTTGTAAGTTTTGTTGGGCCAAACCTCTGCGGGGGCAATCGCGTCAAAGAATAATACAGCAGACGGCTTACTTCTTTGAATTGGGCATCCGCTCAAGACACACAAGAGACCATCCGCGGCGTTGGATTGTAGCTTTTTGTCAGTTATTAATGACAATATAAATTAAACACTTAAGCCATCAGAACCGCCCCCTTCTTAATCACGGCATGAAATTAAATATGCCCGAAACCTTGGCGCTACCAAACAGCTGAAGAACTTGACAATGATCCGATAAAAAGTACTTAAAGCTCATATGAAGGTGGTGGCTATGTTGCCGTCATGGGTATGACGAAGGAACTGCCCGAGGTGTCCTAGGCGAGACCTTTGGCTACGGATGGATTGATCGCCAGACAAGAGCCGTGGTATTACAGTTCGTGGTTTTCAACGTTAATACAAATCTTCCCAACATTGCCACCTACTTCTACCAGGCTGTGGCCTCTGGTGCTGCATGCACGTCTAAAAGGGTTGCCACACTTGAGCCACGGTATCTTATTACTTTATAATGATGCTGACCCATGTTTGCCAACACTGCTTTGGCTTTTTCAAGCCGGTTTGGAATGTGGTTGATTCCTTAACGATCATATCCTCTCTAGCGCGTCTGTGGCGTTCTACATGATCAGACAGAGAAGTGTTTAAAAGAGTATCAAAGTAATCCAAGTAAACCCGTATGACATTTTGCATTTTCACGAAGCCTTCGACTGGGCTAACTGGGAAAATGGCGCAATCGCTTGGCCATTTTTACGGTAACAGTTAAGCTTTTAAACCTAATCCGCTTCAACCTGTATGTGATTTTCTTGTCTTCATCCTTTCGAAATTCCGTTGGCTAACAAACTTGTCTTTCTTTCTGATAGCCTTCGTCATATCAGGAAGGCGGTTTTTCGGTCACACAGTTCTTGAATACTCTAGCTACATGCAAGCAGTTACATCCCAGTCTGAATTCCTCTTAGGTAAAGTTGTTCCGTAAGACGATTTGCGAAGTAAGAATCTGTTTCTTGGGCTCTTGTTTGCTTTCTTATACGATATTACAATGGTAATAGTTCTTATGAATATGTTTGTTTCTTTACTGAACGAGTCATACACTGACGCCAAAACTCAAGCAGAAGAAAGTGTAGAAGAGCGTGAGATGGCATGTTGAGAAAGAGACCTGAATTCAAGTTATATTGCGATGATCTAACGTTCGCTAACATGTGCCAATCTCAAGCAGAGCCATTCTATTTTACCTCTGAGGGTATCGTTCAGTGCACAGAGGAAAGAATGGAAAAGGTCGAGAAGCGTCTCAATGTTCTAAGTAGACGAACGGAAAACACAGATATTGATTAATGCATAGATCTAGAGGAAGATGGGTTTCTTGATCTCCTCCATTCTGTATTCAGTCTTCATTAGAGTCAAATTAGCTGTTTTAACAGCTTATTTGAATTAAAACTCAAATTGCCATTTCGTCCTACAAGTTTGATTGTCAAATTTACTCCAAAAAACCTTGATAGAGTCTGTATGCTGGTAATTATAAGGCACATAAAGGCAATTCGCCCCACTAGTTGCGTTAGCAAATTTGTTCAATAAAAACCTACCTATGTTTTAAGGAGGATTTTATTATATTTCTCAGTTTCAAGACGTTGGCAAACGAATTTCCTTGGCATACAATTAAAAGATTTGGATATGTTGTAGTTCAATTTTATTCTTGGTTCAATTTTTATTTTCTTTTGCTCTTTTCTATGCAAATATATGATAATGAATATAAAACAAAATAAAATAAAAATCACACCAAGGATAAAATTCAACTACGACAGATACAACAAAAACAATAAGGCGGATTTGTAACACGTCCATAGAATCTCGTAAGCTGGTGGCTGCGATATAATACAATGAAAAAACATGAAACCGAACACCCGAGCACTGTATGTGATACCGGAATGTACGGTACTGAGTAGGAATGATACCACAAACGACTCTGAATGACGCCAGAATGAACCAAAATTACCGGGATACGATTCTGCTGGAGGGATATGGAGTGCATCGGAATGCCCCACGACAGCAAAGAAATAAGATAATATGAGGGGAAAATATACATGAAATCAGACCACGCACTGAAAAGCTAAGAATTTTTAGCAAATGTTTATGGTTGTAATTTTGCAGGGTTTTCAAGTGGATTGGACTTGAATGTTTCCAAACAATACCAAAAAGAGGAAAATTGACG
This sequence comes from Siderastrea radians, assembly GCA_964017195.1. Classification (NCBI taxonomy): domain Eukaryota; kingdom Metazoa; phylum Cnidaria; class Anthozoa; order Scleractinia; family Rhizangiidae; genus Siderastrea; species Siderastrea radians. The sequence continues at coordinate 25,692,790 of OZ024892.1, forward strand.
CCATACCTTTCTCCGTGACGACTGATAGTTCATACTTTTCACACTGTGTAATTTGTTATTTCTTGTTTTCATTTTATTCCTTTGAAGGAACCGTGTGCGACAGCGGCGTTAATGTTGAGAGCGCACAAAAAGCCAAATAAAAATCATAAACACAAGAAGGGGGTGGGGACAGGAAGCCCTGGATGGGGACTCAGTTAAATACCCACCCAACCCCCCCCCCCCCCCACCTTTCGTTCAGATTTATTTTGGTATTATTCGGATCTTGTTCCGATTGATTCTGGTCATATTTATATCAGTTTGGGCTCCTTTAGTTTCATTTCAATTGCTGTATCGCTTGTATTGAAAAGCCGGCCTTTTGGAGCTAAAACACAAAACCTTTAATTTCAACTGAGTTGCTTAGGCAAATAAATTTTGAGGGTTAGCCCTTCGTCAGAGTTCCATTTCAATGTCAGTTTCATTTCAATGTCATTCCGGTGGATTGAGTAGGTGGGCTGTTTATATTGAGCAATTGAAGAGCAAGTCTTTTCAAGCCAAACACAAAACTTTGAATTTATCAACTTAGTTAAAAAGGTAAATATGCCACCGAAAAGAAATTGAAAGTCGATTTCGAGCGTTAGCCCTTGAGGCCTTAACATAACTTCCCTCTGGTCGCAAGAAAAAAAAACAAATCGAATAACTATTAAAAACTCACCCTTTTTCAAGAAAAGTATCACATTAGGAATATTAGGTCCAAAAATTTGCCAATTCCCAAAATTGAAAGACTTAATTGCCTATTTCGTTAAGAACAACGCTCCGATATCGCAGAAGGCATAAGTTCCAAGACCGTTGTGTCCTTGCGTTCTAAAAAAGGCAAATTAAAAATTTGCTAAACGCTGTGCATTTCATACAAATTAGATCTTTCATTACGTGACACAACACTGTTAAGTAACAACCCAAAATGAGTTTGCCATTTCTAAAGTCTGTTAAGTAAAGTTTACAGACTCTAGTTTCTCGTGTGTAGCAGCCATTAAATAGGAGTAGGCTGGTAAAATGGTCCCAGTTGTTTACTTTGTTAAAAGGAGGTCAAGGATAATATTAAATAGATGTGATACATATAAAGAAAAGAAATAAAAGAATTTGTTAGCAAACGACCAACCAGACTGCTAAGCACACTAGATCGATGCGTACATAACTTTCTTCCGTCAACCCTCCATCATCCTCTAGACTCCTTTTCTGCTCTTGTTTCCTTTTCTTGGGCGATTTTTCGTTCCAACTAAATTCACTGAGTCAAATAACTATCAGCTGACACTAAGAGATGTGTACTTGACTAATTTGACACTTAAGCACATGTAATCGGCCACTTGAGTGGCCAAATTAATCCAAATTACGTGTCTCCTTGATTCAGTGAGCCCTGGCCGCGTGCACCACCGCAATTAAAACCATTTGAGTCTTCCTTGGGTGTAAGTTGTATAAAGGCGCCGCTCTCGGTGTAAAAATGATTTTTTTAGGAAACGACCATTCAGACTGCTAAGCACACTAGATCGCTTACGGTTAACACCGGACATCTTTTCTGTCCATCGACAAATTATTAAGTTTAGATTTGAATTTCCAGTCACCCGCTGACCTCTCACCTCCCCCTCATTTATTTTCTTCCGAATAGACATTTTAAGATTTAAACTACAATATTTTGATCGGATTGTATGAAATTTCAGGCGACTAAGAAAACAAATAGAGAAAAATACTGGAATGTTGAAACATGGCAAACGACTACAATCCCTCTTAAAACAAATTGTTCACACTGGCGAACTATCTTTTATTTCATGACCAGCAGTCTCATTTGATACAAATTGTATGTTTACTTACGTACAAAACACTGGCGAAAAAACTTCACTCTACATCGAATTTACGGACTCAATGGGAGAAGAAGGAAATAGCACGACAATTTTGAGTTTAAAAGAAAGCATGTTTCGACAGAACCTTCTGTTATCTTTAGTTCATTACAGTTGTCATTATATTTGAATTGGTGTGTAATAAATTGCCATATCATTATATGTGATCAACGGTCAAACATCAATACTGGAGCCCTGCCTCGGGGAAAGAAACATATTAAAAAAAATAACAAAAGAACTCTAAACTTAAATCCTACAAGTGATTAAGGCCTACTGCCTAACTCATTTTCTGCACACATCTTACATATTTACTGCACACGTATGCATATTTGCTGCACGTTACACGGCTTACACGTTCATGTCGATAGTCTGTTTAGATCGGATCTGATTTCCAACGTATGATGAAAATCACACGATTTTTTTTCAGAGCACAGAACCGTTCCTTTCGTTAGTGATCAAGCGATTGTGATCGCTACTGACCTCTCAACAGTGATCAAACGCAGAACCAAATCAGTTCCGGTGACATCCACATAGGAAGCTTAAATTTTCAGAAACTGACATTACCTTTTGTGGTTACTACCATTTTTTACATTTGTTTGTATTTTCTTGCAAAACTATGGTACATTTGACCGCTGTTAAGCTGATCTCTCGTGTTTTCACAAAATCATAAACAGCTTTTGGCCACGAGTCCGACGGAACTGAACTTAAGCCAGAAAGTGCTTAGATTTTACGACTATCTGGATTGAGCAATTTTTTCTCTGTTAACTTCTAAAGCGTTCCGAAATATAAAGTAAAATTTGCGGTGACAAAATCTGGAATACGCCTTTCAGCCTTTTTGGTACCTTCTCGACACAATGCCTTAAAGAAAAAATAATGCTACTAGCGACCTAGTGGCCAGTTTTAAGTACTAAGCTACTACCAGCGATAAAACACGCAGGTATTTTTTGTGTTTTGGGGGGGAGGGGGGAGGAGTAATCAAACTCTCAGATTTGAAATGAAACTCCCCCGTAGGGGATTACAAATCCGTGGGTGTGGAGAGAAATGCAATTCCAGATACAAGAAAGCGATTTGTGCGCAGTACACAAAGATTTGAGTTGTCGCTGGAGCGTATAATGAGGACACGTTGTTTGTAGTATTGACATCTCGTAACTTCATATACTTGTTTCTTTTCTTAAATACAACTAAAATAAATTTTAACACAAGTCTACTTATCATATCTAGTCGCCTGTGGCTAACAATAACTTCAATTAAAACATAAACACATGTACAAATAGGCTACTCCTGTTTGACTTGTTTCTGTAAAACCACACCCTCACCACTTCCAGATATTAAAGCTGAAAAGAAAAGAAAAACTGTGTCAGGTTTTATATTATTTCAAGTGGGGAGTTCGTGAATTATTTGTCTTGGAATTCCATACTTTCGAAATGCTAAACTGTTAGCCTTGCAATGTCATGGTTCTGAAGAGAACATTGAGGTGACCTTTTCCACGTTTTATTTTCTTGATTCACTTAGAGACGCGGAACGGGCTACTTCACGTTTAACACACGTGATTAATTAGAGCTTAATGAATGAAGCAGAAAAACATTTCATTTACCTGAAAGAGAAGAGTACTCCAATCGCCATGAGTATCGACGAAATCTTGATGGCGACTGAAAGTAAAGATAAGTGTTATAACACACACTCTCGCTGACATCTATATGAGGCCTAAACTGGGTGCCTTTTCACACGTACATATGAGGCGTCCAAATTTTATGTTCTCTTTCTATAACTCTTCGTTGTGATAAACATATTCCTGGTTCATGTTAAACTCAAATAGTGCCATTGTTACTTGTCATTTCACAACTTCAAGCAGTCACCATTTCGGCAAAATATTCTCCATCTTCATTGTTTTTATTCTCAGATCCAAATGAAAGAGATGATACGCATCAGTTGTATTTCTAATCAGTTTCTCAGTAAATCAGCCCTGAACGGCAAGATACAACATGAGATGGACGAGCTGCCTAATTTAATAAAGAGACAGCGTGACTGGCAACGCCTTTCATTACACTTATAAATACTATCATGTATCCTATAAATAGCACATAATTACAGTCATAGTGAACTCCACTTCACCCTCGGACATTACTGATGTCCGATTGGATCATTGCGCATGTCACACGACTGTAAACCAAACTCAAAAGGGGGTTAGTTTCTAAAGAAACTGTGTTGCTGTGTTGGTGGGAAAGTAAACACAAAAAAATTGGGACTTATCAACTTAGTTGATAAGGTAAATTGGCCGTCGTAGAGAAATTGAAAGCTAACGTTTCGAGCTTTAGCCCTTCACCAGAGCGACTAGGGCTAACGCTCGAATCGTTAGCCTTCAATTTCTCTACGGCGGACAATTTACCTTATCAACTCAGTTGATAACATTTTGTGTCAACCAAACAAACTGATTAAACACTAGTACTGAAGCCAGCAAAATTTGAATCAAATATTTATCCACCCTACCAGCGCTTGAATTGCAGTATTTTACACATTCGTCGGTCTCCTTTGTTTTCTTCACGCCTTTGCAGCTGTAGACACTGTCTCCCTCACATTTTCCCTCGATAACAAACGGTCCTCCACCCCCTTCTGAGCATTTGTCGCACTCGCCATCTTTAGCTTTCCATTCTTTGAACTTTACTCCTGTAACGTATAAGACTATTAGATCTGGGAAATTGAAGGGTAACTCATAAGGTGTACAAAGCCAGGCTTTATAACGACGGCTAGTTGTTATGAAATATATGCCGTATTAAGCTCCGTCGTCCAATTACGGAATATATATCTCCCAACTAGTCGTCATTATAAAGTCATAGTACCGTCTCAAAATCGAACTTGGTTTTGTATCGCGATTCATGCTTTTTTAAATAGAACCTGAGCATTGACAAAACCAGTAACCATTCACCGCTGCTTTTCAAAACAGAGTATTTTCAAAGTATTGAACATAGTACTATGCCAGGCTTCCAGACAAATGCGCCCTTGATAATTTGCCTCGTTATCAACAAATTTAACGTAACCAAAAGACATGTGATGGGTGTTTTCGTGGACATGGCACGCAACCTTGGAATTGTGGTCAAACAGACAATTTTTTTTTGTATTCTGCTATGCGCGTCTTCTGTTGTCTTCGTGTTTCACAATAGCATGCAATTTCACCATAGCGTACAAAACCACAGTTGGTGTAGCTGATTTTGACGTATACTATGCCCCATTTCCAGACAAAAGGACACAAGGTAATTTTTCAAGAGTGACTTCCAGAAGTATATAAATCTCTGGCGAGCGCTTAAGTCCCGCGATACGTTTGAAGCATATCATTTCAACGACTTCTTTGCACGTGCATAAACCTGCTGTAATTTTATTTAAATCACGCCTATTGACAATCAGTTATCAAACAACTGAAGGCTTAACAGAGCCCTCTTCAAAGCTGCATAGCTTCTTGTTGTGTTTTTATATTCTATAATAGTAAAAATATATTATAATGATAAAAATAATGGTAATCATTTTATCATTCTCAGAGATGATGAAAATAAACGGTAGTATGTTTTCTGGTTATGACAAAACGTTTTTCACTATTTACCATCAAAACTCATTCGACGAAGTATGCAATTGTCGTGGTAAGAATAACCAGTCTCTAACCTAACGTCTTGAATTCGCCGCTGTCTTTAATGACTTTCATTACAAAAAGACTTCCAGTTTTCACCCTTGCTATGAAAATATCCTCTACGAATTCACCATCTGACTTCACAACCAAGCATAGAATCATAGACATTTGTACGTATCCTTCTTTTTCCTTCAACGTCAGATGTAAGGGCTCCAAGTGGTCGTATTTGCTAGTATCATCATACAAGCTTTCAATCTGCAAGGTAGAAATTAATTTAGTTGACATAAACAAGTGCTTTACTTAACTTTTAACAAGAAAACCTGTGGTTTATCAAAGGCAGGCCCTTACAAGCTAACATTTCATTTGTGAGCTACTAGCTTCAACGGCTACTGAATTCTAAACATTTTTCTGTTTTCGAAGTACCAGAAAAATACATACAGCAAAAACGAAATACAGACTAAAAAAATGCTATTGGTTTTATAAAATTGCGTTACCTGTATATTTGCAAAACTAGTTGTCGAAAGGTGATCCCCAACTAAACTCCCGGGCTTAAAGGTTTCTCTTCAATGAATCTTTTGTGAAGTGTAAGATTTTCTTCACCGCTAAATGTTTTGATTCAGCAAAATTAACCTAATGTAGATTCTAGCTTTTGTTCTCTCTTTATATGAACTAGATTTGAAATGCCTGAATTGATTTACATGTAAAAGGCCGAACTTTATGACAGACTTTTCATAACCTAATAAATTCATTATCATGCGTGTAATTTACTTCGGGAATTTCCCATTTGTCTTCTTGTTGCTCTAGGAATGCTCTACTTACCATAGACATTGTGGTTTGCTTAAATTCCCCATGTATCACGTTCAAAATTTTGAAGCACTATATACCAAAAGTATGCAAGTGGGGAAAATAGACCCCTTTCTCTTCCTTCCCGTTTAGGCTACAGTCTATGGCTTTTTTGTGATGTTGAGGTTGTGGTAGCACAAAAGGCAAGGTTAGAATCCTATTAAAGCTGGAATTCGTTTCAACGTGCGATTTGTTTCTATGTACTATTTGCAAATGCTTAAGACGCATGATTTTTTCTTTTGCTGTTCATCGTTTCGTTGAATTTACAACAAGGCAAAGGATCGAGACTTTCAAAATGAAGGCAAAGTTGTCAGTGAATTAGAAATTGAAAAAAATTCAGTGTTCATTGAACCTCTTGTCAGTACTTTGACGAAAAAGCGAATAAATTCCCCATTCCCTAAACAAGACCATCAACCTGACAGAACACTCACAACATCAACTATCTCTTTTCTCTTGGCTATATATTCGACCGAGAACTTGAATGCGTACGCATCCTTCCATGGTATCTTTATAACAACGCTGAGAATGCCACATGCTGAATATTGAAGAAAAAAGTACACTGATTATTAGACAGAGGGTCCTGAAGGGGTCTTGGCGTACATCAAATTTCCCACCCCATGTTTCTTTCAAAATATCATTTCCCAACTCTAATTTTACCAAATTCTCATTCCCTCTGGCAGTTTTTCCCCAGCTCCATTTTTCCAGTGAAGAAACGCTCTATTATTTACTCTTGTGCACAAAAACTAAGTTTTTATTGACCTTTAAGTTTAATTTGTAGAGGAGATTTAGCTATAACAAATTCAATACATAGTGAGTATACCCAGTGGGTATGTACATGTACCATGGCAATTAATTGCAATTCATTGGTCCGTCTAAGGACAATGGCAGGCTGAAGAATTTGCAAAAGGTTTGTTGAAGAGCTTGCTACAATACACAAGATTGTTTTTTCCTTTTAATTGTTTTCTTTTGCTTTTGGGGATCCGATAAAGCGCAATTGATGGTTGTTTACCGCTCTTTTGCAGAATTAAGTTCGTCTAGTTAAGGTCGACATCTGAATCAACTATCGAAATTAATTATTTAGGTCGACCCAAATATAGGTGCGGCACATGAGAAGTTCGACGTTTAAACTGAGCCTAATTAACTTGAGGCCCTCTAAAAACTAATTTGTACTATTTATTATGTTTGTTTGCTTACTTTTCGCTGGGATGGTCGGCTTTATGGTCACAGAAGCTGAACTGCCAGCTGTCGTGGAACTCTGTGAGGCTGGTGTTGGAGCGAGAGTGAAAAAAGACTGCGATGAGTTAAGGTCCTTGATGTTGACATGTCGTTTTAACAGGGATCTAAAGATCTAGACGATCTAGATCGGGCACAAGTCGGTGACGTATGATCGTCCAGGTGAGTGTAGTCCTGAGAAGGACCGTTTGTGCTGACATTTACCGACGTTTCGACATTCTCAGCGGAAGTCATTCTCAGAGTTGACCTTGATGTTTCCACTCAAGTTGTGGAATGTCATCACAAACAGTCCTTCTCAGCTAGGACTACACCCATCCGATGAACATAATTCACCGACTTATGATACTTTCAAATTGCGTAAGAAAAAGTTAAAAAGGCACAGTGTCTCTCTTGGCTGCGATTGCGATAAGACAAGAAACAAAAAAAAAGGGTTGACGTTATGGAAGACGTTAGAAACCAGGTCTACCTGCACAGCTTCCACCGATAATCGATACATCATCTATGCCTATGTCGCTAGTGAGGGATGAGCCAACCGTCCCCTTAAACGTTACCTACAAAGAAAAGATAAAAGTTCCCGATCATTAGCTAAATGGAATTCAAATTCGCGTAATAAACAAGAAAAAGCAACCAAGCACTTGAAATGCGTACATTTAACAATTATTCTACGTGGGTGCGCTGGATATCAAATTATAGATAGCCAACGAGGTGCGAAGCGCCGAAATGGTTATAATCATTTAATATCCAGCAAGCCCGAATCGAACAATTCTTTCAATAAAAACGAAATCACTAATTACTATAAAATCAAGAAAGAGAAAAAAAGAGAGAGAGAAAAGAGATAAAAGGGAACAAGCATCGATAACATGACTGAAAGAAAAAGGCGCCAAAACATGCAAAGTGTTGCAGGGTTTCTTTGCAAAGCTGAATGAATCAATGAAACTGCTCTGAAGTGAACGTACGAGCAAGAGTTTTGGGAAAAAATCTTCCAATTATAGGCTTGGAAATAGGTTGTGATACGTGCTTGATTTTTCCTAAAAAATTGGTGTGATCATCGTTCAAAGCGCATTGAAGCTTTACGATCTCACCGTTGTATATGCTGAAGTTGAAATGAAGCTGAACAACTGAAGACAGGTTTAATATTTTAACTTGAACGATGATTTCTATGCAGCCCACGGAAGCAAGGCTACGGAAGTGAGGAACAGAATTCACCAGCTTCGTTTTTTAACGCAAAGCACAAAACGCAGTTGTTCTCATGCTCAGTTTAGAGGCCGCGGACAGAATGGTAAAAACAACACTCAAACATCCGAGAAAGCGATTCAACTTATTCTACATGGCATCCGATTTGTATCTGAACACTTGTTGCCGTTGGAAAACAGAGCTACAACGAGTGAAGGTAAACCAGTGTCAACCAAACAAAAGGCGCCCTTTCTGGTAGCTAGCTTGCTCAGTGCTTGTTTTATAAAAAAAAAAGCTTATAGACGTAACGACAAAAGAAATTGTAAACACGACGCTAAATGCTTAAATTTCTGTTTCTACAATTTCCTGTCGTCCTAAGAAATCAAGCTCTCCCGAACAATTTTGATTTCTGTCTCAGTGACGTTCAGTAGTAATTTCTGGTAAATTTAACTTCGCTGCAAAGTGATTTTTGTCGTCCATTTTTTTTCGCCGGGCTGCTCCCGGGGAAAAATCTTTCAGCTTACTTCGTTGTTGAGTGTTCATTGACCATATTTGGAGACCATGGTATAATGGCTGATGATTGTAATATTGTCACCCTCCTTACCGTATATAACTCCGTTACTGTTGCTGAAATTGAGAGAATAAATCATGGCTCTGACTAGAGAGTCTTTGAGCGATTTTTCCCTCTTATAAGCGACAGTATTAATGAAAGAGAATGTTTTATATCTCTCTTTAGTGTGAGTATGGCAATAATGTTCTTCATAAGAAAAATGCTTATCAAATAGCACTACCGGGGATAGAAAAGGACAAAGAAAGCAAATAGAATTGCTATGGCGTCAATCGAAAGGCTAGAGGTTGGCGAAATATAGAGAAATGAAGAAGGAAATTTTGACAGTGTTGCCAAAGCATCAAACTAAAGCTCGGAAACCCATTGCGAAGTTATTGAACTCCATCTGGCAACGCCTTCAACAAGATTACGCCTCGCAAGAGGTAAACTGTTAATTGTTTATACTGTAGTTCATGTGTGTTTGTTTTGTGTACGCTACACCAAGCAGGAAAATTCATATTTTAGGCTTAAGCATAGCTTTGAGCATAGCTGCGATGCGCAAACTGAGTTTTATCACACTTAATGTACGGGGTCTAAATGCTTCTAGTGCACAAATCTCCAAATATTTCTCTCTTCCTTGAGCTTGTAAAAGAAAAAGTTATAGTAGAAAGATCAATATCGTACTCTAAAGGTGAAGAAAAGAAATTTAAGTCATTATGGAAGCCACTATTATCGCTAATACGTGAGTAATAATGTAAATGGTGTAGCGTTTTAGTTGTGTGTGTTTACTTGTAAATGTTTTGAAATGTTTTGCATTAATAAAAAAAATAGCACTACCGGTTAGGGAAACTTGAGTGGTGTCTTTCTTCAGTTGCTTTGGTGCTCAAATGAGTGTGAACTGGTGTGGCCAAATGATCACAGAGTTGCTGTTCTTATAGTTCAGCGTGCACGTCCTGTTAATTGAGTGACCAATTAAAAGAAAGAGAATTTCAATCCGTTTCGCGTCGTTTGGCGTGATTTTATTGTTTGCAAAAACAACAGACGCCAATCCGTATGCAGATGCCGATCAACCAGCAAAAAGTTTAGTGATGGTCGAAAAAAACTCGCAAAAGATTCCACAGGGCTGCTGAGCCAATCAAAACTCTAGAATTGCATCATACCATGATCCAGTTTTTTTAAATATCCTATTTCATCCTCAAAGACAATGTAAGTAAACATACACGAGCACACGAGAAATGCTTTCCGTCTGATTTTTTTAGTTTGCACGCCATATGCCGTACACAAAATAAGTACACCTTGTATTTCTCAACCGAACTGTGCATCTGTTATCTTTCTGTATAAACATCAGCAATGCATCATAACAAGTATAACTTACACTATTTCTTAAATAAATGTTTTTTGTCGCTTGTTTCCAGTAATTGCCATGGTTTCCAGATGCGTTAAAAACAACATCATTTCCACTGAAGACTGTAAGAGTCCCCATGTCTTCACCGTACATGTGATAATAGAACTTGAGACAAGCCAGCTCTCCACTTCCAGATAGAAAGAGATGGAGGTCTGCGTAATCTCCAGCTTGTCTGGGAGAAGAGGCTTCGATGTACATGTAGTATCCTGTCAAAAGAACGAAGTCTTCGTTGACAAGGACTATCTTAGAAAGGAACATTTGTAGACTTTCCACATGCATATTAAAAAATGCAAAACGTTTTTACTGTTTTGGGGAATATTAACATACCTGATCCGCCAGTATGATCTGATGACGGACCTGTGTCAGAAGATGGGGTTGACCCTGAATGACGTGACCAGTCGAAGATATCTGAGTAAGACTGTTGCCACTCAGAACACAATCCAGAGTCGAAGTTACAAGGTGGTAGTGGTGTTGCTTAAAATACAAATGACATTGTTTTTGTTAGTGTTCACAACATACACTTACAGATGTCAAAAAACCACAACATTTTACGTCTCGGTCTCCTTTCTTGGTGAAAAGTACCAAAGTGCCGGTGTCTTTACGAACTTTGAGTCAGTCCAATTAGAGAAACCTGAGAGGGATAATACATTTAGACTCACCGAATCTAAACAATCGATATCGAGCACCTCTGCTGACAATAATTCCCATGGTTTTACTTCATGTTCTCAACTTTTTTACCAATAGCACAATAAACTCTGCACACGGCCAATACGCCCAAACAATCATCCCCATCATTGACTAGATACGTTTTGCTGTCTTAGCAAATAAATCATCACTCAAAGAAGAATAATGCTATCAAACATTGTCCAATCAGGATTCTTTTAGATCAGGAATGATAGAATCAGATCACATTCTCATTGTACTTACAGGCAAAATAAGAGAAAACTATATCGTATCCTCTCCTTTGATAACTCCCGTCAGAATGAAAAGACAACACAGCATAGTTCCCACCTAAGAGAAAGCTTTGTCCAGGTCGCTGACCGCAGAATGTACCAATAGTCAGGTTGTTGTCATTGGCAATCCTCAAATAGTCATAACTACAAGAAGAAAGAGTTTCATATAGAATGACAATTGAGCCGCTTGCAGTCTTTCCACCTCCCCAATCCCAAAGTTTGTACGTCGCTTAATATACTAACTTGTGAGAGGAACAGTGTGATTGTGGGATAATTGACAATTATTCCATGAGCCCGCGTTGGATACGAGGTAGTAAAGGGCCAATCAGACGCGAAGCATTGTCAAATCAATTTCTACTGTTTTTAAAGCCAAGCCGTAAATGCTTTTGTATATTCTGAACCAAACAGCTACAGCCTTTTCTTAACTTCGAAAAGCAATAGGTATATTTCGGCCATTTGTTGCGTTGCCTGGTTTGCTGGCGTTTGTTTGTGCCATTGGTCATTTTCCGTTTGTTTGGCTGGCATTTCGCTCGTTCGATTGTTGGGTTTGTTCGTTCGTTCAAACGTAATCTTGTCCGGTCATTCATTCTCTGCTTTCCTTCGTTCGTTTCGTGGCCATTCATTCGGTCACATGGCTTGTGCGTTCATCCATTGCCTTTAGCCTTGAGCTTCCCTTCATGCGACTGTTTACTTGCTAACTCATAAATAATAAACCCGATCACAAAGTCCGAAATAGTTGTAAATCCCCCTCAGAATGGATTTTCAGCCACTTGTTAAATCAGGGGTTGCTGTCTTTGCTTGGTCCCTCATTTGCAGCAGAAATTGGTTCAGTAACTTGTTCACAGACGACGAATAAACATGTCAGCAGGCAAATGTTCGCAGCGAAGCAAGCCAGAAATGAAGAAACATGAGAGTACGCGACTGTCAGCGGTCGCGATTTAGTTTTGTTGCTAGGCAACTGTGCGGACACCTTCGAACAAAATATAGGCAGATCGAGATTTGACCGCCCTAAACAACCCTCGCACGATCCCCACGCGTCAAATTTATAAACCTCGCTTCGCGAGGAATTAATTTGTTGAGTTTTTCAATTCCCTTGGTTGAACGCGGCGGAGTAGTAAAAACAATGCGAGATAACCAAGACTTGTTCAAGTTGTTCGAGCCAGTTTGTAAATGTTCTATCCAGTGCACAGTCTGTACTAACGAGTGACACAAAACATGGTTGTCTGAAAACTAGTTCTTTTAAAGAACTAGCGTGTTTTGAGTGTTCTTTTGTCCCCAGTCGCTTTGTAGCACTCACGGAATAAAGTAGCGTTAGTTTTCAAAGGCATTGTTTTGAGAGGTAGATGCTTAAGGCAAAAGACGTTCCTTGTGAACCTTTAAGCGGGCCTCTCGTGCCCCTCTTTCTCCTCTTTTCCTCTCTCCTCAACAACCACACCAAACTCAAAAATGTTTATATTGTTTCAAGAAACATTTCAGTGAAAGAAGCAAACTTTGGTGGCTGTTGGCTATGACTTGGCTATGGATATGACTTCATGGCAAGGTTACCAGCATCATAAATTGTGTTCGTCGATATTCAGCTGGCAGTCGGGCGAGGGGAGGCGGTTTGGAACAAGTTTATTATCCACGAAAACAACACCATAATAGAAAACAGGACGCAATAGAAAGTCCGATTCGCTTACTACTTGAACGCCGTACTTGAGCACTCGCAAAAGAGTGCAACTATTCCTCTACGATGCCAAAGGAAAACAATGACATACAACTTATTTAGAATCCATATCTGTTGTAATTAGCTTTCCTGGCAGCGAAGCTATTTAGCTGGCGTTTCAGTCAATTTTTGTCTGTACCTGCAGGATGGATCGTCTTCCACATCAAAATCGTTAAGGGAAATGTTCATCGTCATGCCCTGAGGAATGGGAACTTGATAAACACAGTCCACATCGCTTGGATATTCACTTGGATATCCAGGACTTTTCAGTGTGTTGTTTACTACAGAACCACAACCTGTAAAATTAAATAACTAACTTCATCTCGGGAACGTAAGGGAAACGTGAATTTTAAAGTTAATTTTAGAATTTTACGGCGCCTCTATTGATGTTAGATTAATTTTAGATTAATTTTAGAAATACCGAAAAAAAATTTTCTCGACTTTTTCTGGACAAAAAAGAAAATTATCCGTGCCGGCTTTTTTGGTCTTCTGGGACCGGGGGGGGGGGATTCCGACGACCTCCTTAAAGCTATGACAACGAAACTTAGAGGGAAGTAGTACGTCAATTTTTTTTCCTTTGAAGTCCACAATATAAAATGATGACCTTATATGACGTAAGGATTACGTCACGTTTCCACCATCTTGGAATTCTTGATGGCCACCGCTCTTACGTCATATGGGGTCATCATTTTATATTGCGGACTTCAAAGGAAACATTTTTGACGTACTATTTTCCCTCTTGGTAAATTTCCTGTGAGAAAGTTACAATTTTTCATTGAAAAGGAGAAAATTAAAAATTCTTAAGCCCCTTCAAGGAGAGGTTGCCATGATAACATCAAACTTGATGGACAAGGACTTGCCATTCATTATTGTTTCCAGATATATTTTATGAAAGTCGACAAGTTTGGTGGCTTTGTGCGGGCAGAATTCCCCCCCCCCCCTCCCCCCACATTTGGGTATAACATGTTATTGCTCCCAAACGAGAGTTTTACCCTTTGTATGGTAACGACCATCCAGTTTTCCGATCCTCGTTTTGCCGTTATTTTGTCGTTCAATGTACTTTCATGCTGTAATGTCTACATCATTTTAGTATCATTTCATTCAGACTCAGTTCCCGCGGTTTTTATCGTCATGCGTGAAAACAAGAGAACCAACTAATTTTGGACGCACTATGCAGCTATTTTTCACTTTCCCCTCTTCCACCCCGGATTTTGGCCTAGCCTGGATATAAACTAGTGACCTCAATGTATGCAATCTCAAACCCTAGCAACTGAGCTAACCATACTTACTGTTTGGTGGAGCAGTCGTGATTGGGGGCATTATTGGGTTCCCTGTAATAAAGCAAAGAAATGTCCAGTGAATCATGGTCCTCCTGCGTCCGAAGAATAAAATGTTCTTGTCAGTCCATGTTCTACAGTATGAAGGCAAACTCTTTGAAGAGCTTAACCTTCTGGTATACAAAGGTGGAGGTGGAGGAGACGGTGAATTGCACTCCGGTGGATTGCACCCCTCTCCTTGGGTTTTGCAGCTGGTTATTTGCTAAAGTATTTTTTCCTTTTTCGTCAATAAGTAAAAGTAATTTTTTGTTGTCGATATTACTTACTATCTTGTTAGTTTTGTTCATAAATGACAAAAATAAATGAATGCTTCAGTTACAGTTTCGTCTGTGCTATTACTGAAGGATAACAAGTACCTGGACATACTTCATCACTAACAGTTACGTCATCGATAGCAATGTCTCCAGTGAAGGATGATCCTGTGATACCCTCGAAAGTAATCTAATTAAAGCAAAGAGTTTTAATTGAAAACTGTGTACCGTAACTGTTTACTGTAAGTGAATGTATAATGCAATGTCACCTGATGTTGTTCAGAGTACTTGATGTATGATGCAAGTATTGATAATAATTTTATTGATAGTTATTGTGGTTCCCCTTTTTTTGTCTGTCTGTCTGTCTGTCTGTCGGTTTACTTCCTTCTTTCCTTGTTTGCGGTAGACTAAATAAATTAATCAGGTAGACAATGCGATCCAGGTTATTAAAAAGATAGCCTGTTAACGACAAGTCCATAAGCGAATTACAATTTCTATTACCTTTTCTTTTTAGTTCTTGTCAACTGTCACAACTTACATTTCTTTGTAAAGTCAAGGACACCTTCGCCTCTAGCCATACATTTCCTTGGTTTCCAGATTTACGGAACACCCATGCGTTTCCATTGTAGACGTTGAGAGTGTTTATGGCGTCGCCGTACATGTGATAATAAAACGTCAGGCAGGATACTTTCCCAACCTGAGAACTTGGCACAGAAAACTCCAGTTTCGCCTTATCCCCATAAGATCGAGGTGTGGTCTCAATATACATGTAGTATCCTGAAAGCGAAAGAGAAAGCTTTGTAATCAAGAACTAATATACCAATTGTTATGTTCATTTTCCTGAGCCTCACCGCAATCCTGACTAAACATTATCGTTCCCATGAATATCTCTTACAGAAATACAGAACCAAAAAATGTTTCTTTAAGATTTGACTTTTCTGCTGGTAAGTGGCAAGGCATTGTCCGATTCCCCATAGTTGTCTGGAGATAACTGCTTCACAGCAGTAAACTTTTAGTATCAGCACAAGAAAAACCGACAACCATCACTTTAATCCAGAGCCATCTGATAATTTCGAATAAATCATGAAGGGAGACCGGGAATTTTTGTCATTGTAAAACCAAGTTTTGGCTTATTACGAGATGAAAAATACAATACTTCGGATCTATTGTAATAAACCAAAGAATCACTTTATCTGACGTGAAATTTTGTTTTCACTACATTTCTCGTGACGGTGTTTTGATAACGCTGCCCTTGTAAGCGTTTTTAGTGATTCAAGAATAGACACGTTTAAGGTGGCTGAATACAGTTTTAGTTTTAGTTCAGTTTTAATCTTTAGTTTAAAGCAACAGGAGTTTTCTTTTGGGTCATTTGTTGCTACAACTGTTGAAAGAAATGATTTTATCGTGGAAAAGAAATACGAGAACTTAGAAAATATCAAATATAACGGACCGAGCGCTAGAAGGGTACTGGAAAATAGACTTTTTCAGGGCTTTTTTCCCCACAAAGTCTAACCGTAAGACCCTACCTCAAATTTTCAGGATTTGAAAAATGGCTATAAACAATGACCTATGCAAAAGAAAATGAAAGTCTTAAAGGCGAATTTTTGCTAATGAAGAAAATATCTAATTTTGGCTTTATTGAGAGTTACTAAAAATTTATTTTACCAATTTTCATTTTCTTTTCCAGAGGGGTTCATTTTTTCCCACTTTCCAAATCCTGAAAATTTGAGGTAGGGTGGTACGGCTAGATTTTGAGAAAAACGCCCTGAAAAGTCTAGTTGTAGTTTCGAGTCCCCTCCCAGCGCTCAGTCTGTTATATTTGATATTTCTTAGCTTCACGTATTCTTTTCCAGGATAATATCATTTCTTTTAACAGTTGTGGCCACAAATGACCCAAAAGAAAACTCTTGTTGGCCTTAAACTAAAGATTTAAAAAGGTTATCTTACTCTACTGAAAATTAAAGTAAGCCACTTTAAAACTAAAGTGGCCTTGGCTTTGCGTTTGGTTGTTTTGTGGTTTGAGCCAAAAGCAATAGAAAGCAGCTAACCTGATCCGCTACGATCTGACAATGGTCCAGTTGATGACGATGGAGTCGGACCGGATTGAAGTGTCCAGTCAAAGTCATCTGATTGAGACTGGTTCCATCCTGCGCATAATCCACTATCAAAGCTACACGACACTGATGAGAAAAAAATGTCGAAATATTTAATCTTACTGAAAGAATGAGTTTATTGTGAAAGGAAAATTTGACTGTTTGAAATACAATCCTTTCGTTAATGTTATTTTTCAAGTTATAAGTCAAGGTTTCTTTTTATGCCCTTATAAAAAATGGAACACGTATAGATCAAACCAACCAGGAAGGAAAAAAGTGAATAAGAAGATATTTTACTGCATTGGCCTTTGCAGTCCTGCAAGATGTTATATTTTGGACACAGCCAAGCCAATGGAATTTCAAAGGAGCGTTGTAAAAGCCTTTTAGGTACAGGATGCGAGGTTGAGCGCAAAATCGGAGCACCTCCACCAACTTCTTGTCGTTTCTCTTGCATTATGCGTATGTCAACAATATCCTTTGAACACAAAGTATATCCTTCTAATTTACCTGAGCAGTTTCCTTTGAGGATCTGTACGCCGTCAATGGCTATATCTCCAGTATATGAACTTCCCACTATTCCTTCAAATGTAACCTGCAAAGGTCGATTATAGTCTTGTTATTTCATACCACTACTAGTTTTAACCCTCGGAAGCACAAACAAACTCATTTCCCTTTTTATCTTTTCATAAATAGCTTGTGATGTGCTAGATAAATTTAGGTAAATATTATGGTTGTGCCCGCTGCTGAGGCCTGTTACATTATCCAACTGTATTACCCGACTGATGGCGGACAAGACAGTTGTCATTTCGGATTTCATCCAAAAATAAAAATTTAAAAAAAACCCGGCGCTAATTGATTTTTTTCATTCGTAACATCTAAAAGATCATATATATTTCATTACACAGTAAGAACGCCATACGAAGTGTGAGAGGAAGCAATTGTTTGATCAAAAATGTGGGTTTTCATCTTTTTTTTCGGCGAAAAATATAAAATAAATATAAAATGCAAACATTTTAATTTAAAAAATTGTTTGATCTCATACTACGTTTGACGTTTTCACCAGACTTCGTCTAAGTGTGTGTAATGGATAATACACCTGCTAAAAATAGCAGGTACTGTTGGAAAAAACCTCTTAAAAATGGCCTCTTGGTTTTTCTCGCAAAGAAACGTGTCCTCATATTTCCTTTATTGCATCATGAAGCATGCGGCGGATTTACGGCGAATTTTTGTATTTGCGAATTTGCGAATTTTTGTATTTGCGAATTTACGGCGAATTTTTGTATTTCAATGCAGGTTAATTGGCCCTATGCAGACAGCTATTTATTGGTTTTGAATTGGTTGGCTAACGAATAGGTACAAGTGCATTTACGTAAAGAGGGTTTTCTTTCACTTACAGAACCATTCAGTATCACGTTCCTTTTCTGTCGTATCCATCTGTTTCCCTGATTACCGGATATGTAAAGCACTTTGTAATCTTCAACGTAAACACTGAGTGTTCCAACTGTGTCCCCAAACATGTGATAATAAAATGAGAGGCACGACTCATTCCCAGTGGGTAAGACAGACACTGTAAGTTTCGCTTTTTGCCCAGGCTTCCTCGGGGAAGATGCCTCAATATACATGTACTTTCCTGCAACAAAACAAACATTGCTATAGTTCTCCAATAGGGATACATTAAGAATTAACCATCTAGTTAGAAATAGCAACTACATGTAGAGTGTGTCTTCAGGCAACAAAGCATGTTCTGGCGAGATGAATTAATGAATGAAATTAACATGAATTAGCCATTTATCTTAGACAAACTGATAAAATGGTGTAAAACATATAGTGATATTGTGTTTACACATGTTTTGATATTACAATGCCTAAAACTGGTATACCTTCTGTTGAATGTGAGCAAATGTAAATTCATACCCATTATTTAAACGTCTCTATCTTGAGTAAGAGAGTAACTGAGCTCTAACCTGCACCCCCTTGACCAGAAGTCGGACCTGTAGAAGAGGATGAAGTAGAACCTGATCCCAGCGTCCAGTCAAAGTCATCTGAAGATGATTGGTCCCACCCAGAACATAAGCCATTGTCAAAGTTACACCACACTGCAGAAGAAATAACAATAATGCAGCTATCTTAACGATGTTTACGTAGCCCGTGTTTCGGGCACCGAAAAGCGAAGGAAGAAAGAAGTTTTTGCAAGCGCGCATGCTATAACGTTATTGTTTTCGGCACCGCCTTTCCCTAGTAATTACACAAACGTGGGTTGTCTACATGTAAAATGGTAAGATTTCCTCGTCAATGTGCTGGAACTGGTCAATTTAACTGGTCTCTTTAATTATTAGTAGGAAGCTATGACTGTCTTTATGTTCCGATGAAGGCAATCATCTCTTAAGGCAAAATTTATGTTTTTTGAAAGTTAGCAAGGCAGCGTGAGAAAAATCTGCTTTCTGTTTCCAATTAATTAACCAGCTGTCGCCTTGTAAAATTAGGCCGTTTTTTAAGCCAGTTGTCGTCAATATGGCGACGACCGAATCTAGTAATACCCATTTTTTCTTTCGCATTCTTCCGCTTCTTCCTCTTTTTTTGTCTGCCACTTACCCCAGACTTCCGGTTTTCACTTGCGCAAACAAACACTCGTCACAAACTTTAGGTAAATACGCGCATTCTTCGCCCGTTTCCTGTTGTTTCACCATGTACACCACCTAAGCTCGTAGGGGGCCAGGTGGAGCACGACGGCCAGGTCAAATGGCCCTTGGGGCTTTTTTCCCCCGCCACTTGCCTTAGTCATCCGGTTTTGCTTCGGCCAACACAGTCTCCGTGATCTTCCCGTTTTCTCTTAATGGTTACCTTAAACTTTCGGTTGCGGTTATGACGTCATGCAGTCGTGACGTCAGGATTGCGTCACACAACGTAAACAAAACTAAATCATGGCAAATCACACTAACAACGTAGTAAATATATAGAGGATATTACACGGCGGCGCGAAAATATGAAGAGTGTTTTTGCACAAAGAAAGTGTAAAAGCAGGAAATGACGTCATCGATATCCTCACTAGTGAGGATATGGAAAATACTGCATTTTCTCGATTAAACGCCCGGGGCGTTTATTTAAAACTCGGTCTCGTAGACCGGCGTTTATTCGAAACCGGCGTTTATTCGGGGCCTGGCGTTTATTTATTGAGTGTATTTTTCAGCTACCCATTTATTATCATCAGTACTGAAGGTTTATTGAATTAAGAACCAAATTTCAACAAAAACGTTAAAAAAAGTGAAAAAATGTCACCAACTTTGGTATGTCATTTATCAAAAAACATCACTGACAAGAACGGCGAGTGAACTTTTCTGAACGTTAAATTTCTCCGTGAAACACGGAGGAAGTGTATCGGCAACCGCTCGACTGCAAACGTACTGTGCAAGTAATTCAGAGCAAGGTGGTGGCGAGCCGGACGTTCCCGCTCAAGATGATCCTTGCTTGATGGACAGGCACGCAGAATTAGAGAATTAGCTCGAAGTACAATTGTAAAAGGTAGTTTTGGTTTGAATGTCAGTTTGTAAATTGCTTGGCTCCGAAAACGTTTCGTACGTTTACCTTTACCAATTCTAGCTTAAAAAAAACAATACACAGACTATAAATTCAAACAAAATGGTAGAAAGAGAACTAGTGTGCATTAATGACACAATCTTGATTTAATATAGCCATTTCGAATAAACGCCGGGACCTCAAATAAACGCCGGGACCCCGAATAAACGCCGGAGGCGTTTATTTTAAACTTGGCCCTGTAGACCCGGCGTCTATTTGAACCCGGCGTTTTTTCGGGGTCCGGCGTTTAATCGAGAAAATACGGTACGCCGCCCGAGTCCCGGATGTAGTTTTGTATGAACTTTACGAGTGGTCTATTTTCCACTAAAACACTCCTGTCTATATAATAAAATATAATATGTCAACATTCCATACTTATATGACACAGACAAAGCGCTGTTAACCTTTTGTTAGTTCCTACCCACGAAGCATGCGCAAATAAGTTCGACTCAATGCTACCTAATACATTCAACTTTGCCTAAAGCAAAGTATCAATAAATATTTCACCTCGTAATAAAGACGGACTCGTCACATCGTGACCCCGAAGACAATCGATTTTAAGAGCGACTTTCAGTAAAACTCAAGCAAAACCTCAATTTCGCAGGAGAAGTTGAAAAATCGATTTCTTTCATACTTTGCACATAATTAGGTATTGGTAAAGCTAGAAACCTGATGTGGTTCGTTTTCGAAAAAACGAGGAAATCGATTTTTGGGTTCGGGAAGTCAAAATCGCAGGAAATGAATCTTGAAAATCAGTACTATAAACTTGAATCGCGCTGGTAAACTAAAGCGCAGAGAAAAACATAGACACTTTCTATCGACAGAACAAGTCTGTTTCATTAACTAGACAGTTATGAAACAGCAGAAAAAGAACTTTGTCTGTTGATAGAAAGTGTCTACTGATTTTCAAGATTAATTTCCTGTGATTTTGACCTCTCGAACCCGAGGATCGATTTCCTGGTTTTTTTTTCCGAAAACAAAGCGCTTCAGGCGAAAACTACCAAATTAGGTTTATAGTCTTACCAATACCCATTTATGGGCAAAAAATGAAAGAAATCGATACCTCAACTTCTGCCGCCGAATGTTCGATGTTTACTGAAAGTCCCTCTTAACTAATTTTGCTAACTCTCACACGAAATTAATTTGTTTCTGCTTTATACCTTTTTCATTTCCAAACCGAATGTTAGGGCTCGACAGCATCTAAATATAGTCCAAACTTTACAGTTTACATAATTTAATTCAACCTTAAGGTGATTCCATCGAAATAGAAGGAATATTTAAAATTTTCTAAGACTTGGTCCAGTTGGTAATTATGTTTAGAACCTTTCAAAGATGCAATAAAAAATAGGGGTCACCGTGCCTGTTTTTTCACAAAATAGATAGCCATTAATAGCAACTATACGACCCGCAAGGTTTTCCTGAGAAACCCTAGTAATCAGAAATGAGAACTATAATTGCTTTGAAAAGTCATTGCTTGTATTGAAATATTGGAGCAGTTCAACAAAACAGACAGTTATCTTGTATTGTATACTATTTTAGTTGAACAGGAATCAAGATTACGAAATAAATTTGAAAAATTACGGCGAGCGTCCATACCCTGCTGCACCTAAAGACGTGTTCTTTTCGGCTTTTAAATAAAAATATCGCAAAGCAGAATTTTTAACTTTTCTCAAAATCGCGATATATTGTACTAGGCCGTATGCCATTTGAATTTATGTATTAAAACATGGGGGTCACCAAGCTCGTTTCGGAGAAAACGACCATTTATTTCTCTGAACAGCTCAGCTTTCATAGAAAACTTATAAAGTTCCGAAGGTGAGCGCGCTCGTGTGCGCGCTAATCACGCAAGAAATGATGCGCAGAAAGGATGCGTAATGCAATTGAAGGGAGTCACCTTAAGCGCTCTCAGACCCCAAAGGAAACTGAAAAACCGTTTTGAAGTGCTCAGCTGACGAAATACTTTACCGCTTTATATAGGTGGAATCGTCATATAACAAAGAATAGAAACGAGATCTACTAATTTCCACAATTCTCCCAGGTGTTTAGTTTGTTTCGTATTACCTTTTTTCACTTCCAAACCTAATTGGCCGTTTTTAGAAAACATCGTTTCGATTTTCAATTTGACTAAATCATTACGAATCCCGAGTCAACTTATTTACTTTTGCAAGGGAACTCCCGCGTGAGCGAACCATTATCTAATGAGACATGCTTTAACGTGTTTGAGGATGGAGGGTCGATTTCCCCAGACTCTGACTTTACTGCTATAATAATATGCATTTATAGCGCGCAAATTCAAAGTAGGTTTTCAAATGCGCGTTACAAATATAAATTTAAAAAATAGATTTAAAAAATAGATTAAGAAATTAAATAAAATATAGATTAAAAATTACAAATTACAAATATATATATATCTGTACACTAATAAAAAGCTTGTTTAAAAAGATATGTCTTCAGAGCTCGCTTAAAATGATCGATGAAAGTGATCCTCCTTAGTTCTGACGGTAGCTGGTTCCATAATTTAGGCGCAGCCACCGCAAAAGCCATGTCAACAAGGGTAGATAGAGTCTTTACAACAGGTGGTGACAAAAGCAGTTCATCGTTTGATGTCAGGCTATAGTTCGATTTCTGACTTGATAGATATAAGATCAGAAATGTATTTAGGGGCAAATCCATGGATCGCTTTAAAAGTAATTAAAATAACCTTAAAATCAATACGAGACTTAATAGGTAACCAGTGTAGTTCAAATAGGAATGGCGATGTGTGGCAGAACTTAGGTGCTCGAAAAACCAGTCTAGCCGCAGCATTCTGCACTCGCTGAAGCTTACACAAATAAGGGTTAGCACAAAGCAATCCATTAGAGTAATCTACGAGGCTGGTCACAAGCGCGTGAACAAGGGCTTCTGTCGATTGCCGATTTAGATATTTCCTGATTCTAGCAATATTGTAAAGATGGTAAAATGCTGCTTTGCAAATCTTGTTCACATGTGTAGCCATTGTGAAATTACAGTCAAACCACGAACCAAGGTTCCGAACGAGGCTGGAGTTTGAAACCTCTGAAATACCAACCGACAGAGTGTAAATACAGACTTTCGCCAATTGCTGCTTTGTACCGATTAGCACGAACTCGGTCCTATGATCATTTAACATGAGCTTATCTTTGATCATCCATCGTCTCAAGTCTTAACACAGGCCTCCATGGAAAGTACCGCAGCAAGCTGAGTAGCATTGTTATCGGGTTTGAACGCCAGGTAGAGTTGAGTATCATCAGCATAGCAATGTACCTGCGGTAAGTGATGACTAACAATGTCAAACAGTTGACTGGTATAGATAGAAAACAAAAGTGGACCAAGGCAAGAGCCTTGAACAACACCAAAGCTCAAGTCGAACCTATTTGAACATGTATCATCAATGACCACGTATTGGAATCGATTAGATAGATATGATCTGAGCCACGCTAATGCTGTCCCTGTGAATCCAAATCTGGACTAGAGACGCCGAAGCAGCAGAGTATGGTCAATCGTGTCAAACGCAGCGCTCAGGTCTAACAGCACTAACAGAGTCACTTCCTGGTTATTCATGTTCATAAGAATGTCATTACGAATCTTCATGAGAGCGGTCTCAGTGCTATGCCCCTCGCGATACGCAGACTGGAACACTGGCATGAGGTCATGAGTTGTCATATGATGCACCATTTGGTGGGAGACAGCTTTCTCTGTTAACTTTCTGTTAACCAAATCAGCGTTGGGTTTCTTCAGGATAGGTTTAACCAATGCCTCCTGCCATTTGTCCGGAAAAAAGCCATCCTTGAGAGATAAATTAATCATCGCAGTTACAACCGGAAGAAGTACATTAACACAGTCTTTCACGATCGTTGTAGGTAAAGGATCACTAGCACATGACTTATTTGGAGAATTGACTATAAGTTTCCTTACATAGTCAGGTGTCATAGGCTCGCAAGTAGTGAAAAGAGGTCCCGCGACACTAGGCTCGTCGTCATCCCGAAGGCTAGCAGCTGAAACATAGCTATCCAGTTTTGTACGGATATCAGTTATCTTCTTAATAAAGAACCTGCCGAAGTCGTTAGCGAGAGTAAAGGAGTCAGAATGAGGAGGGTAGACAGCGTTTCCAGAACGACCCAACAACATATTTGCAGCTTTAAAAAGCCTTTTTTGATCGGTGTTATTGTCGCTAATAGACACGCCTGGCATTCTCCATTAGCTTGGTGGTACGATTCCGCATCAATGTAAATACACGCCGATCCGACTCCAAACCACTCATCCTCCATTTGCGCTCGTGCTTTCGACGCTGTTGCTGTGCATTCTTAATGTCATTATTAAACCATGGTACCTGTGCACGCACAGTTACCGTTTTCGTGATAAGAGGAGCATGTTTATCAAGAATGCTAGTCAAAGTTGAGTTGTAGCATGCAACAAGGTCATCAAGATTTTGTGGAGTATTCCGACAGAGATCAGAAAGCTCGAGGTCATCTTTGAATGCTTCAAGGCGGACGGCTTTTAATTTCCGAGATGAAATCTCTCTTGCTGTTAAAGAAGGCTTCAGCAATGACAGATTACACAAAACTGTACAATGGTCAGAAAGGAAACAATCAGAGATTGGTGGCTTGTGTACTAAGGAATCAACATCACGCGTTATAATCAGATCCAATATGTGGCCTCGTTAATGAGTGGGATTGTTAACATGTTGAACAAGTCCCATGGAAAAGAGAAGATCCATAAATTTGACACTGTCATCATGATCATGAATATCCACATGAATGTTGAAATCCCCAGCAATCAGCAGAGGTTCAGGGCATAAGATAATAGATTCCAAATAATCAGCAAAGTTATCCAAGAACATGCTGATAGTAACCAGGTGCGTATCCGAGTATGGAGTGCGGTAAACAACAATAAGTCTGAATTTTGAGCGTTTGTATTCACGGTTTACTGAGACACAACAGCAAATATTTCAACGTCTTTGTGTAAACATTCTCATTTGTGGGCGAATTTATATCGAGTTGAATTTGGTTGAATTTATACTCAGTTGAATTTCCTTGTTTTTCAGCAAAATTAACTATTCAAAGCGATAAGACATATGCTGAGTCATCAGAGTTTAACATTACGTCATCCAGTAGTCAAAATATTGTGTCACACAGCCGCACTTTTCGTCACGTCGGTGCGTATGTTGAGCGACGTAAAATTACGGTGTTGACCCACACGGATTTATATGTTGAGTTGCGCTAACATTTGTTAACCTGGGTGTGACTGGGTCAGAACAGCCGGTTAAAATGCCCGTTGGGAAAAACTGGTGTTCCTTTCAATTAGTTAAGCAAACGTCAAACAAAGTATTAGTTATCTAACCAGGACCTTACCCTTCTTATAAGGTGGAGTTTGTTACTGGATTTGACCAACAGCGGACTGTTACATACCACAAAAATGTGGCATGTAACATGGCTTTTTTCTCTGAAAGTACACTAGTGCACTTTTTTTCATGCCGCATATGTAGAATATAATGAAATTACACAAATTTGCTGTTCTGTTTATCTAGTTATACAAATTTCAACTGATATATGTTGTCTAGCAAAGACGTAAACCTTCTTTATAACGTGAAGATCGCTTCACGGGATTTGACCAACAGCGGACCGTCTTAGCGGGAGAATGTTGAAATTGGGCGTTTGGATGTAATCCTGGTTCTGAGACACACAAATATCTTAAGCCGTCATTAGGAAATAAATTGTAAAATTGATAAATGGTTCGGAAGTTTTGATGTTTACGGAGTC
Organism: Siderastrea radians; assembly: GCA_964017195.1. Classification (NCBI taxonomy): domain Eukaryota; kingdom Metazoa; phylum Cnidaria; class Anthozoa; order Scleractinia; family Rhizangiidae; genus Siderastrea; species Siderastrea radians. The sequence goes on from OZ024892.1 coordinate 25,719,164, forward strand.
ACTTTAGTGTCACATATTATAGCGGAGCCTGCAGGCAAAGCCCGCCAGCGGAGCTCCATTGCTAAGCAAATTTGGTAATCTATCGATCCGAAAAATTTTGGTTGTGACGTCAGCGTACGTTCGTCCGTCCGTCCGTACAGACTCTGGGGGAGGGGAGGGAAGTCCCAAGACAACCCGACCGGGGGTGGAGAATGCCATCTTTTCTTGGCGGGAAATCGTGCAGTGCTTTTGGGCAACCGCACTTTCTTGGCGGGAAATCGCATGACCATCGTCGCTTTTCAAAAAGAGGTTTCTTTAAAAAGCTTAATTTTATTTAGCACAACGATTGCTCGACAGTACTGTAGTTTTCAACTTGAGAAAAACACCTTATATCTATAAATTGGAAAGAAAAAGTTCAAAAGAATACTGGTAGAAGGCGAAAAGTTCAAGTTACGAAAGCTGCCTTCAAAGGACTTTATCGCTTTGTTTTCGGCTTAGAAATTAACACTACAAAGTCTGAGGGAATGTGGCTCGGTTGCTGGAAAAATAACACCGAAACGCCTTTCGGCTTTCGCTGGCCTCGGGACCCAATAAAAGTTCTTGGCATCTTCTTTTCTTCTGACACAAATAAAACCAACGAGTTAAATTTTGCAGAGAAAATCCGAAATTTAGAAAAGATGCTAAATAGTTGGAAGAGAAGAAATCTAACACTTTACGGGAAAATAAACATTGTTAAAACTTTTGGACTTTCCAAATTAGTCTACAATGCGTCTGTTCTTGTTCTCCCGGAAAATTTTATCAAGGAAATTGAGAAACTAATTTTCAACTTTATTTGGGATGGAAAACCCGCAAAGATAAAAAACTATAATTGGTGAGAGAAAACATGGCGGACTCAAGATGACCGATTTTGACATTATGAATAAAGCTTTAAAGGTTGCTTGGATACCGCGTTTGCAAACCAGGACTGACGCATCCTGGAAGATCATCCCTGAGGTCGCGTTGGAAAATTATGGTGGACTGTCTTTTCTGACATACTGTAACTACGATATTAATTCTCTGCAAATTAACCACCTCCCGAGCTTCTACCGTGAAGTCTTGAAACATTGGCAAAGCAGAAAACAGGCCTTTCAAAAGGATACATCTCCCCACAACGAAATAATTGGGAACAGTCGCAACATAAAAATTGATGGTAAAGCACCCTTTTATAAGAACTGGTTTGAAAAAGATATTGTGCGTATTGAAGATCTCCTTCACAACGACGGTAAGTCCCTTTCTTTTAATCAATTTCCGAAAAATTTCATCTTGAAACGCCTTTCACTTTTTATTTCGGATTAATCAATGCCATTCCGACTAACCGGAAACTAGAGATAAAAAGAACGCCCCGGCAAAAGTCGGAAAACGAAAATAACATAAACACAATTTCGACTAAAAACGTTTACTCTGTCATGTTAAAAAACGTCTTTTTACCCCCCACTGCGGAAAGCAAAATTTTAAGGCACGGTTTTACCCGAGAAAACATAAACAGAGTTTATAAATTACCCTTCCAGATAAAAAATGACATAAAGATATCAATGTTTCACTATACGATTATTCACAATATTCTTCCAACAAAAGTTAGTCTCCTTAAAGTCAAAATATCTGATAATGACATATGCCCTCAATGCCTCACTGACAGACATTCTTTAGATCACATGTTTTTACATTGCTCTTTAACTTTATCTTTCTGGAGTTTATTTCAAAACTGGTGGGTCAGTAAAACTAAAGAAAACATGACATTATCAAACAGCATGATTCTATATGGAATTTTCGATAACAGGAAGCACATGTTCTCTTTAAACTACGCGCTTCTTATCGCGAAGTACTCCATATACAGTAAATGCTTACACGATGAAAAACTCTGTTTCGACAGTTTTCTATCACTCTTAATGGCAAAAAGTAAAAGTACAAAGAGAAATGGCTATTCAAAATAACAAACTTACTTCGTTTAATGAAATATATGGAAATCTTTTGTAAATTTTCTTGTTTTTTTTCTTTCAAATCAATTTTACTTCTTTTCTATTTTATTTGATTTTATTTACCGTGTGTATATTCTTTAAAGGAGCTACGTCACGGAGACTGCATCTTGAAAAAGCTGGCAAGTTTTTTCAAGTTTGTCATTCGTAATCCATCGTAATCCATCTTAAACTCCCTTAATCTCGTAACCATCCTTGTTTAGTTTTGGTTTATCATTGCTTCTTTGGTGTTTTTCTACCTTAAGAAACTATTATTGTGAGGTTTCCTTCAATGACAAAATAATTTTTATCACATCAGCAAAGTGAATGAAAATACCGTGACATAGTTCCTTTAACTACTAATTTTGTTGTTCCTTTTCTTTTTGGTAATTTTAGTATGGTAATAAATTTATGCCGTGTACATAAAATCAATTGTTATTCACATATATACTTTGTAATATCTTGTAAAACGCCTCTGTTATACGTACATTGTATAGGTAACTGTTTCTTGTTCGCGTTATTACTAATACCCAATAAAATATTTTTAAAAAATCGCTTTGTTTTCTTCACGGCGAAGAGCTTGCCTTGTTCTGAAACACAACCGAGTAAGTGAAGTTTTTAAAGGGTTTAAGTTGCATGATTTTGAGTATTACGGTCAAAGAAATTAGATTTTGAAATGGAAATGTATTTTATGTCATTAGAAATGTGTCATTTACTTTTGACTTTAAAAAATTGTTAGAAAACGCGCTTAGATTTGTGACAGATGTAGCCTTGAATATTTTGCCATGCACAGCCGATTTCACTCGCGTGGACGGACCCACCGCCGTACTGGAAGTGTAACGCGAATTGCATTTAAGTATAAACTTACGGGTTGTCGAATAAACTTTTTCAAAAATGATTTCTCTGTTTATTATTTTGTGTTTGTTTATTCATAACAGTAGGTCAAAGTACAGCCGCAAGGCAACTGCACGAGCATCACTTTACGGCGAATAATTGCTTTCAATTTCAACTGTCGGATCGGTTTGTACAATTGTCTATTTTCTTGTCCTAGACGTTTTCAATGTAATAATCTTTTAAGCGAAGCAGTTGTCAGTTTAAAGCTATTTCATCCAAAAAGCTTCCGAAAAAAGTTCTTTGGGTTCCTCAAAGCGCCGAAGTTTATATAGGCTTACTTAGCATCCGCAAAACTTATGCCATAATTTAAAGCGTGTTTGGTGTTTGTTTGTTTTCAATCTTGATGACATCATAGATGCCATAACTTTTTGACCAGACTAATAGTGGCAGTTCATGTTATTTGTTAACTGAACATCTGTACGCGATGAATATAACCCATTTACTTCAGAGTAAGTTTCACTTTGTTGTTGTAAATGAGCGCCGTTTCAAGTTCATTCAAGCGAACAGCCAATAATCCAAGGAGATTTGACAAGCCTTGACAGTTAATGACAGGGTATGGAAACATTGTAAAAACCAAGCAAGACGGCTCCTGAGTAAAATATGTGTACAGTTTAACGCCCGAAAAAAACATCAAGCTGTGCTGAGCCTCTGTTATGACCTTTCGAGCTTGGGGGACAATTCGGAACACCGTTCGGGCATTGTGAGAAACACTTTTCGAAAGCGAACGAGCCGAAGAAAGCCCCGAAATATATTTCAGACCGAAAAGTTTCACGACTATTTTTGAGAAACGAGCACCAGTTTATTCCTTGACGGTTCCGCTTTTAGGCATGGCTAAATCTATATATCAGTGTTTAATAATACAGAAAATTTTAAGCGGGATTGAGTTCCACTGGCACCAGCCTGGATTAAATTGAAACTCTTTCATTTTTTCATAAATTAACTGGATATATCCATTTTGTGTATTTAAAAATATTTCTCAATAAAGCACTGACTTTAATTCATTCTTGACGCAGCAACCGTTGGGATGCTTACTCCGTGAAATCAAAGAAAAATGGGACTCTTTAGAAATTAAGTCATGTGGCTTAGCCAACGCGTGACGTACACCATGACCACCTGGCTACTTATGTGCTGGTAGACGTCTGACATCTAGGATATCTACCAGCTGATCTCAAACAAGATACATAGTCTGCTTTAAAAATTGTAGATGGAAACGGAAAGACACTATTCACAGATACGTACGCTCAAGTTTTAAAATAGTACTTACCCAATAAAGACTCTGATTGGTTATGTGGCGATGGACTTGGTTGAACAACGTTATATTTATTCTGCGATACCCATGATTTTAAGTTCCTAACTAAGGCGTAGACTCCATACTTTCCAGGTGCTGCACATCCTTGGCCCCAGCTTACAACTCCCTCAAGATACCACGTGTCGTTAAACTCACATACCAGTGGTCCGCCACTATCGCCCTGGCATGAATCAATTCCCCCTTCATCTAGACCAGCACAGAGCATGGTATCGTCAATCTTACCGGGATAAGCACTCTGACAACGTTGTTTTGACACCAATGGAACGTGAGCCTCCATCAGCGTATTTGGATGGCTGCCGCCTGAAGATAGCCTTCCCCATCCAGTTATCCAGCACGTTTTGTTTATACTGTCAAATGGAAGGGCGTATTTCATATCTGGCATGCAAACAACTCCAATACCTACTCCAAGCTCTGCAGGTGCCATTACTTTTAATAGGGCAATGTCGTTACTATATTGAAATGGGTCGTTGTAATCCTCGTGCATAATGATTTTGGCAACTCTGATATCTTGCTCCGTACCCACGCTAACCTCTGTTCTGTGGTGAGCTCCCAATCTGACAAAGAATAAATTGGATAGATTATAAATTTCACTAAATGATTAACTTCAGTTATTTTCATTGGCCCAAACGTGTGGATTATTTTACCATACGAAATGAAAACATGCAAAATAATAATAGTTTAAAGGTTCAAATGAGGTCTAACACTATTGTAAAATGAAAGTCTAAAATCCAAGCTTTCACCGATCAACGGCATCATTAGAGATAAGAAAAATATTCCACGTACGCCTATCTACAAACGTAAAGTAAGATATGTAAAAAATTTATAAAACAATAGGTACAAATATGAATAGAAAACGAATAAAATGGTCTAATGAGCGGGTGTCATTGTACAAAGGGTCTATCGAGATATGTGAAAATAGACACTAGAACAAAAGGTCCGCGAATTCGCTGCATTCCTCTCGGGAGTTGAGGGTAGGTTAGTATTTCCTTATGTAAAATGCTTCAAATAGGCGTAGATTGACGGGGTCGTTTTCTAGTACAATGGTCTTGATTTCAGTGCCTTTGTAGTCTTTGTTTTGGCATGTGGAGATGAGTTTCTTTACGGAGGATTCCAATTGTTACATGTGACTTGGTGAACGGTGTTCTTTAGTAAGCACAATTTGGTTTTGGAGGTGGGGCAGTTGTCCCTGGTGCATATACGCTCCGTGTGTTGTGGGAGAGAGCTCGCCTAAGGGTGTATGATCTGTGCGCGACACGTACTGGTATGCCCTCTTTTTGGAAAATGTTAGTGATCTTGTGGTTTAGACGTTCAGAGTTATATGGAATCTTGAGGTATGACCAATCCATGTCAGTGGGAGGTCGAGTTATCAAATCATTCGCGTGCACTAATGGCCTTCTGTAGGGCAAGGTGTTACCTCCCCCCCCCCCCCCACTGATATCCAGAGGCGATTTAATTTTACAGCTAGAGTTTGAGTTATTGTTAAATTAAACACCCGTAACCAAAAGCTAACCTTATTTTTATGTCAGACGGCGACTTTCCATTCACACAATGAGCAGCAGACACCACCCAGTATCGCTCGATTAGTGAACCTCCACAGAACTGGCGGCCAGAATTGTCCATCAGCATGACCTGCCATGGCCAGCTATTAACACTTGCAGCTGAGCCACCAACAATGCGACCCGCACTTGGTCGAAATCCACAAACAACTAAGGCATAAGATAAACATCATTCAATCAAGTCGTAAAGAAAGCATGTGACCCGTGAAATTTTATTTTAGATCTTATTAGATCTTATTATACTACTAACAATAGTGCTGCTAAAGATCAAATACTACTAACAATAGTATTACTATCAGACGGTTGGCAACATTAAGGAAAGGGAAACATGAACTATAAACTAGAACAGGACCATGAAATAAAGGGTTAGAAACTTCTTCGTTTTCTTGAAGAAAAACCTACTTAGCTAGGTTCTATGCACAATTTATCCGTAACAAAACTATTGGACCCTTCTCAATGTTTGAAATCTTATTGTAATCATTTATTGAATTGAGCAGAGCAGGGAAGGAAAGCTAATTTATTCCTTTTTAAGCCTCGCTTCACCCAAGCATAGCAATCTCAAACTTGGGCGAAAACTGATTTGCAAACATACCCTCCTTGGTAGAGATCACGATCTCTGAAATCCTATACGGTTGGCCAACTTCATCAACTCCGTAGACCTCTACACGGTACATTGTAGAAGGTATGAGGCCCATAATATCCTTCGCCGTCGTATTTCCTGGCACAATTTCCACCAATAGTATAATCCCTTGCACGTTTTTAATGAAAATGACGTAAAACTCTGCCTCACTGATAATGTACGCGTTAAGATTTGCCCACTGCAATGTAAATGTGGTTGCCGACAAATTCGAAGATGTTACATTCCATCCAGAAACCAAAATAGCTAAACAAAAGGAAAAGCATTTCAATAAAATCCCGGTATAACAAACTCTATTGTTTAGCCCAGTAACGGTATGGAAAAGAACCCCGATTTAACGAACCTCCGTTACAACTAACAGCTTTTCTCAGTCCCTTGGCACTTCGTTATATAAAACTTAGAAAAAAAACATTAAAATCACGCAATGTGCTTAAATAGCTAAATTAAAAGTAGTACTAGCAGCAGTTAGATACAAAACAACACCAAAAGCAAACAACCACTTCTATTACTACTACTTCCACTACTACCACTACCACCATAGCTGCTGCCGCACTTATGCTGCTGCTGCTGCCACTACTACCACTGATGCTGCAGCTGCTACTGTTCCTGCTACTACTGCTATTACTATTGCTACTACTATCAGCACCACCAACACCATCAGCACAACTACTACTACTACTACTACTACTAGTAGTAGTAGTAGTAGTATTAGTAGTAGTAGTAGTAGTAGCAGTAGTAGTAGTAGTAGTAGTAGTAGTAGTAGTAGTAGTAGTAGTAGTAGTAGTGGTGGTGGTGGTAGTAGTAGTAGTAGTAGTGGTAGTAGTGGTAGTGGTAGTGGTAGTAGTGGTAGTGGTAGTGGTAGTAGTGGTAGTAGTGGTAGTAGTAGTGGTAGTAGTAGTAGTAGTAGTAGTGGTAGTAGTGGTAGTAGTAGTGGTAGTAGTAGTAGTAGTAGTGGTAGTAGTGGTAGTAGTAGTAGTAGTAGTGGTAGTAGTAGTAGTAGTAGTGGTAGTGGTAGTGGTAGTGGTAGTGGTAGTGGTAGTGGTAGTGGTAGTGGTAGTAGTAGTCGTAGTCGTCGTCGTAGTCGTCGTCGTCGTCGTAGCAGTAGCAGCAGCCGCAGTTGTAGCAGCGGCAGTAGTACTACTACTACTACTACTACTACTACTACTACTACTACTACTACTGTATATAAAGCTGAATAATTGTTTACTGACAGTTTAAAAGGTGGTTTAATTGTTTAATTCTTTGATGATTTTTGCTGAATTTTTTTTTTGCCGATTGCGTTTCGAATGGCCCAGGAATAAAACTAAGAAGCCGAGATGAATTCAAATCGGAAATGGAGGATATAAACTGGGCGCTTTTAAGTTATTTTGGTCTGGCGAGCAGGCTATTATATTTTTTAGTGTACAAGAAATACCCACCCACCTACCCAGTTTTTATACCTGTTGGGAAACCTTTCTTCATAATGGCAAACTTGATTTTTATACTGCTCCTTTGACTCCTTAAGTAAGCTTGAACGGAGATGTTATTCGACTGCCCCAACTGGACGTCCAACAGATTCTCTTCAGCAAATGGAGCACAGCCTCGATGATGAAGAATTTCCGAGCCGCTTCCATCGACAACTTTAGCATATTCGCTGAAAGATGATGAATATGCAAGGAGAGCATGTGTTTTTCAAAGGCTATTTTCAACTTTCTCTCTTCCCTCATAGGTCAGGAGGTCATTTACTATGTTAAAAATGTTTGCGTCAGAGTCTGCAATGCAGAGTATCCTATAACATCCTATATCCTATGCATTTTTTGTGCGTTGTTGCCTTCCGTTTTGCATTGTCGAAATAGTGCGAGTTCTTTATTCAGAACACTGTGGAAGTGGATAAGGGTATCAGGATATTAGAAAACTGGGACGCAATCAAATGAATCCCAATTCAACTTCATCACTTATTCTGGTTACCTGCAAGACTGAAGGTTTAATTCTTTCACGGAGATCAAAGCGACGGCTTGGCTTATACCAGCATTATATATGTTCCAGTGAGGTTGTAGGCAGTCATCCCTCGAAGCGTTCAAGTCTATTTCACCAAATGTTTTATTTAAAATAAATGAGCAACCTATAGAAAAAAGGTTAAAAAGACCGTTAATAATTATTGTGGAGAATTTCATTTAAAGTGGTTTTTCATACGCCAACGTAAACTACGCCTGGTCATTGAATTGTGATGCATTGTGCCCGCACGTTGATGCACTTTATTTTTGTTTTATTATGTTTTTGAGGTCTCGTATGGCCCTGTTGGACAAGTTAGGAGCACATAATCATTCGGCCTGTTGAGACTACAGAAGAGGCCGGAAGGCATCGATTCACTAAATTTGATAGCAATTTAAAAGACATAATTTTGACCACTACAACGAGTTATTCAATGACAAACAGCTAACTAATGATAAGCCAGTCAGTCCTGTTATAACAGTGAGTCTACCTAGTTAAAACCTAATATCAAAACTAGAGCGTGTTGCGAGGCCAATTGCTGTCGGACTGGACCTCAAGGAATAGTTACGAAAAACAACATGACCAAACCCTTTTAAGAGGAGAATTAAGTATATTAGTCACCTCACGTGACCTGGTATATCGAGGTTTACGTTCTGTCATATCATGCGCTTTTATTGGCTAGGACAAATTGTAGCTTTAAACAAGCCAAAAAAAACAACTGGTCTTATCTTTGGGGGCAACCTTTGGAGCAACCTTGGCTTTTAAACCAATCACAATGACATTTGCATTATCCTTTTAATGACACCAACAAGACAGACATAGCTCTATTAGTTTTATAACCGTCCAGATAATAATTCCACTTAATCGTATTGAAGCATGCTTGGTTTTCGATTAAAATATGTCAACAAAGTTTTATCCCGTTGAAAAGAAAAATAGCCAGAGATGACTATGGTTTGACTACGAATGGTGTGAACAGAAGCAACCAGATTGTTAACATGTTTCTATTAACACCGTGATGACTTAAAAACTTTATAGAACTGAAAAAGTGATGTTGTTTGTTTGTTTGTTTTGTTTTCGATGTATATCATTTATTTATCATTTTTGTAAATACTTCTGAAAAGCCCTGTAATGGGATGAAGTATAATTAACAATTATTCTACGAGGGCGCGGTGGATATCGAATGATGGATAACCAACGAGGCGCGTAGCGCCGAGTTGGTTATAATCATTTGATATCCAGCAAGCCCGAGTAGAATAATTGTTTTGTTAAAAACAACCACTATTAAAAAAGTATCAAGAAAGAACGGGAAAAATTAGAAAAGAAATTTAAACGGAACAAGAATCGCTCACATGACTGAACGAAAAAGGCGCCAAAACCTTGCGAAGTGTTGCAGCGTTTCATTGCAAAGCTGAATGAATCAATGAAAACTGCTCGAAAGTGAACAAAGAAGCACAAGCTTTGGAAAGAAATCTTCTAATTAGTGGCTCTGAAATATGGTACATGTTTGATATTCCCTGAAACATTGTTGTTATCATCTTTCAAAGCGGATTGAAGCTGTACAATTTCACCATATTAGCTGCTGGAGTTGAAACTGAACAAGTTTGTAATTTGTTCGCACAACGGAGCCATCATGTGCGTGTTTCATCGAACTGAAGACAAAACAAATTTGAACTTGAAGAGGTAATTTCCAGAAGCAAGATTACTGTAGTGAGGAACATTAGAAGTCACCATCATAGTTTGTTAAATGCAAAGTGCAAAATGCAGTTGTTCTCGGTTTAGAGGTTGCGGACGGAATGGTAAGCTTAAAAACAACATTCAAAGCGATTCAACTCCGTTTACATGGCATCCGGTTTCTATCTGAGCATTTGGACCTGTTGGAATTGCTGGTTTTCACGTGACGTCATAAGATTCTAAAATCATAAATCGCGCGGTCTTCAGATTTTACATCCCCACCAGGTTGAAGATGACTTAAAAATATATCTTTTCACAAATTTTCAGCTCGGTAGCGTCTTTCGTTTTGAAAATACGGAATATTAAATTTCTGGCTTTTCACCCTACGTGACACCAACACAGCGTCCGTGACAAAGCTTTCTCCTGTGCGAAAAAGGACTCTCCTTGTGATTTTTAGCAGTTTGGACAGTTAAAGCATTAGGAGAGAAATTAATGTGGTTGTATAGTAGTTCACGAGAGAAAAGTAATCGCTGGAAGAGCAGAAGTGAATTCCAGATGTTTCATTGATTTCCGGCGGCCATGTTTGTGCCCCTCCGAGGGACACCAAAATGGCGATATCATACTGAGCTCTGCAAATTTCAGTCGAACGTTTCGGCAAATAACTGAACAACGGAATACCATACAGATCTGAGACTTGGTGAAGTCGTTTAGTTGTGTATCCTTTATAACATTACAAATTCTTGGCTTCTTTCATCACTTGGTTTTGATTTTAATATTTTGTGGCGTGACAGTGAAAACCAAGAATACAGAGCTACAACGAGTGCAGGTAAACCAGTGTCAATTTTGCGTGTTAAAGGCGAAAAAAATCTCGCCCTTCCTTCCTTCTTGGTAGTTTGCCGCTGTATTTTTTTAGTACTTGTTTAGACTGCTTCATGATTTTCGCACCGACTCGCCATGAATGTGTGATAGTTTTCATTAAATGCTCCTGCCCCATTTCACTGTGTTTTATTTTATGTCTTGTCTTGATATTTTGAAGTGGAAAGCTTTCCTGATAAAACCTACCGTGTTCAATTTCAATGATCGACGTGACGATCGATGAAAGAAATTAATTGTAAACACGACGCTTAATGCTTAGATTTCTATTTCTGCACAGTTTCTTCAAACAATTTTGACTTGTGTTAGACGACGCTGTTGGTGATGCTTGTTGGTGACGATGTTGGAGTTTCTGCTTAATTTAAATTCGCTGCCAAGTGATTTTTCTCCTCCATTTTTCTCGTCGGGTTGCTCGCGAGCAAAAAACGTTCAGCTCACTTTGTTGTTGAGTGTTCATTGACCATATTTGTCGCAGCAGGTATATGAGCTGATAGCCTAGCTCCGTTCAGCCAATCAAAATGCTAGAAATCCAATGTACCTAGTCCAGTTTTTAATAATAAATTGTATGCAGTGTGTACGTTCTGATACTGTCATCTTAAGATCAAACAAGAACTTGCCGCACTGTGCCTAATGTCGTACAAAGGGATGAAAGGAGGACTGCCGTGTGTCAGCTACCAACTAAAACATCTCGTTTAATTGTTCATTTACAATTTTGTTCAATACGTAAGTGACGAAGAACGGAGGCATAGGCGCACGAATAGTGGGCGTATGTTTTAGTCACCAGAGCAAACCAGTCTTACAACAAAATAACAACTGCGAAACATCTTGCTCGCTTAAAATATAAGCATAAACAAGAAAAAAACAAATAGAGAAGTAAACGTGGTATTTCGGTCCTTATTTCAAGACCATTATCAAACTTATAAAAGATTGCAGTGCACTGAACTTATAAAGAAAGCTAAGTGTGAAAGGGACAGTCTCACGAGGATTTTGCTCACGTTTGTAATGCTTTGAAATGCCAAATGTCGCATTTACTTGAACGAAAACCTTAAATAATGGTCAATTCATTGTTGAGACACCATACTAATCAGGCAGTATAACTATTAATGTCTTTGGTCACGGATGGCCAGGATGGAAATGGATTGCAACGTTTGGTTCGTTTGTTAGCTTGTTTGTTATTTTTCAATTACAATTATCACCGTTAATTCCTGGAGACAAACTTAAAGGGATGTTTAAGTTTAATTTGGGTGTGTGCTGATATTGAAAGACAATACTTACTTGGACAGTTCCCTTCGGTAATGGATACGTCATCAATAGCAATATCTCCAGTGAAGGAGCTTCCAGCAATCCCCTCAAATGTGATCTGAAGGAAAGAGCGAAAATGGCAACTGAGTGGCACGAAAAATATATTTTTATATATATTATATTTTCATCATTATATTTTTATGAATAATCATGAAATAAATTCGGTTTGTTTTCAAAATGCTTTGGAAACCGCAAGTAGCTAATACAACATGATGTTAACGGTACGTACCTGAATTTGTTTGTAAAGACAGGCACGCGTAACCTAATAATTTATTTGTTGTTATCTCTGTGATTGTCCGGTTTTTTGTTTTTTTTTCTTTTGTCAAATGAAATTTCTACAGCCTGCCCTAAGGAGAAGCCATAAATCTATTAAGCCCGACGTTTGCAGTCCTTGTAAACGACTACAACTCACGTTTCTTTCCAAAGTCAAGGAAACCTTCTCGGCTAACCAGATGTTTCCTTGATTTTTTGATATATTGAGAAACAATGAGTCCCCATTGTAGACGTTGAGACTGTTTATGGTGTCGCCATACATGTGATAATAAAATGTGAGACAGGAAACTTTCCCAACATCAGAACTTGGAACTAAAAACTCCAGTTTTGCCTTGTCTCCATCAGAATGCGGCGAAACCTCAATATACATGTAGTATCCTGAAAACCGGGAAGGGAAAGATAAAGGGAAAGATAATCGCTCGATGAATAACGTTATAAACATGCATTTCAGAATTCATCAAATGTTTTTTAGTGCCAAACTGCTTGACCACGCACCCTATCAGCATGATAATTTGCCATAATAAGTTGTCTTATTCTGGTTCTACCGCAGTTTATGATCCCATAGCTCCACCTCTTTAACCCTATTCAGACCGTGAGGGGAAGGGAGCGGTTGGGTGGGGGGGGGGGGCAATTTACTCGCACGAACTTTGGACGTTTAAAGATTTTTGAAATGCAAGCTTGAGCCATCAAATTTGCTGACTTTTTCTAACATGTCGTTGTTCACCACATTTGACATAACATGGCAACCGTACTTTGACAGGCAATTGTTTTAAAAGATTTTTTGAATTCTCCTCCTTTCCAAATTTCAAGAAATCCAGGATTGCGGATTTAAGATGGCCGCCTTTTGAGATAATTACGCCATAGGCTTATCTTACGGATATTAATGTAAGAAAAAAGCTCTCAAAATTTGTAAATTCTCCTAAAAACAATCTGGAAAGAATTCGTAACTATCATGAACTACGATTTCAGGGAGTTTCGTTTTCATAGCTTTAAAATGCTGTGGGAGGTAAAGGGGGGCCCAACCCGCAGGCTCAGCAACTCCAAAGGAAGAACGCTGAATATTGTTTGCCATTTCAAGTATTTTTTTCTCACTGAATTCACGTCTTTAAACGTTTTTTCTTGTTCCACGTTTCAAAGCACCGAAAAATAAATTAAAAAATGGTGTCGGCCTCTTTTTTTAGTCTAGTCGTTTGGTTATCGTGTGGTTTAAAACTCAAAAAAGGAAGCAGCCTACCTGATCCGCCATGATCTGTGGATGGTCCCGTTGACAAGGACGGAGTCGGACCAGAGTGAAGTGACCAGTCAAAGTCATCTAATTCAGATTGGGTCCATCCGGGGCATAGTCCCTGATCAAAGGTACAGGAGACTAAAAACAACAGAATGTCGAACAGTTTAGGTTTCCTCACACCTCTACTACTTTAATCGCATTTTTTAAGATCGTGATCTTGAACGCACTACATGATTGCACAAAAATATGACACATAAGGACAAAAAATTAGTGGACATGTTTATGTTTTTATGTACACCAGGTACAATGGGATGACAGGAAAAATTAGAAGGTAATTTTTTCTATATACCTATAAATAGAGGATATTAGACGACGGTGCGAAGATATAATAATAATAATGATGATGATTTATATAGCACTGTTTCTACAGGGTATCCAACAGCGCTTTAAAATATTTAAAATTAAGTGATAGAATTGACAATATTTACAATTAAACAAAATAATAATAATAATAATAATAATAATAATAATAACTGTATAATGCATTGTCAATTTAAAATACGCTTAAAAAGAAAGTAGTCAAGGACTTGCAGCTCCTCATATCCTCTGGAAGAGAGTTCCATACCGCTGGTGCAATACATGAAAATGCTCTTTGACCATACGTCTTAAGATTGCATCTAGGTATTACAAGCGAGGATTTGCTAGAGGAGCGTAACGTTCTGGAGGCAATATATGGCGATAAAAGTTCACGTAAATAAAAAGGCGCCATGTCATTTAACGATTTAAATTTTAACATGAATTCGTTCGGCCACTGGAAGACAATGTAACTCTCTCAGTATGGGTGTAATGTTGTCATATTTCCTAGTACCAGTGAGGATATGTGCGGCTGAGTTCTGGACATAGTGCAGCCTCTGAATCTGAATTTCATTTTCGAGTGGTAAAAACAATATTTTACGAAGGAGCGCAGCGAGTGAGTAAAATATTGTTTTTACCACGAGAAAATAAAAATTCATATCTTCAAGCCCCCTTGTAATTTTCTTTTTATTATATAGACAAGAGTATTTTTGCACAAAGAACAGTGTAAAGCGGCAAATAACGTCATCGATATCCTCACTAGTGAGGATATGGAAAAATACGCCACTCGAGTCCCAGATGTAGTTTCCTATGAACTTTACGAGTGGTCTATTTTCCACTAAAACACTTTTGTCTATACGATGATATAGATATATTCGATGATACAAGATATAAGTGGAGTCTATATTTTAATTAAGCGCACAATGCATATCTTTCACCTTGGCAGCTTCCGTTGATGATTTCCACGCCGTCAATGGCAATATCTCCTGTGTATGAACTTCCCACTACTCCCTCAAATGTAACCTGTAGGTGTCGAGTATATTATTATTTTATGTCGCTGTTTAGCTTTGACACTCATTTAAGGGCTAGGCAGTTGCACATTAATCTTACAAGCTTTCAGCGAAAAATACATCTACTTATATTCTATATTGTCACATGAGCTGCAAATTTCGATTCGTACAGATGGACAACTTGGTACGACCCGAGAAAAAAGAGTTGTCGCTCCGAAAAGTGCATCTCATTTGCAGGACTTAGAAACATTGCAGCTCATCTCTTGTGGCTCGTACGAAAGGAGAACACCATTCACGACCTGAGTTCTAAAGTGACATACTCTGAATTTGCTTCAAAATTCGACAGTGAAACTCTTTAAATTTTGCATTGGGGCTTTTACTTTAGTAAGCTACCGAAGGGGAAAATTTAACACAATTCTGTAGGTAGAATAACGCAAAAAACCAACTTTTTTGAGAATTCGCTGTTAACTTCTTTTTCTTCCTAGACATTTTTTTTAACTCCTATGAAACACGGTTTAGGTAGATCTGAGTTAACTACCCAAAAGGCAAAGAGATTTACCAAGCGGAAACGGAAGTGTGGTCTTCGGAAAATAAAATATTACGGTAAATATTGCTTGTTAAAGAATGTTACATCAGTTGTTTTCAAATTGTTGCATCATTCGGACCAATTAAAGTGGGAAGTTTTGTTACTCGCGTGGATCGATTCTATCGCATGAAAATTTGTCGGCGATTTGCTCAGAATGGCGACAAGTGTGTTCTTTCACACCTCGGGAAAAGGATTGTGTAAAAATCCCGGTAAGACATGAATACAGTTATTCTGAATTACGATCTGTTTGAAAAGCCTATTAAACTCCGAGGAAACAGCTTAACCTGGAACGTTGGCAGCGATTTGTTCAGTGTCACGTTTTCGAAAACGATGGTTGATTTTAATTTACGATTGCTTTTTATGCTTATATATATTCAGAGGTCAACGACTCTTAAAATCAACAAGGGTTAGAAACGTAATGGACCAAAGTCGGATGTGCTTTAAAATCTTCACAATAGGAACGGTGTTTTTAAAATTGTACTGTTGTAAGGTTTTCCTTCAGGATTGAGCAACGTGTGCTTCTACACCCGTTTACAGGAACTTAAGAACAGAATTAACGTTAAAAAGGCTAAACATTTGTTTTATTGAGTAATAAAACTGGTTTGATTTCGTCTCGCTGTCGAAGTCAATTAAGAAACGCTTCGATCGAAGAGTTGAGAAATTTATTGGTTGTAAGTAAAACGAATAACAACATTTTCACTTCAGCAAAATGGGAACCACTTCTGTTACACAATGTAGAACTTTGAGTAAGAGTAGTTTGCATCAAACGCACTACAAAATTGTTTTGAAATTATTCTCTAGCTTTTTCTTCGCATTAAGCTTATAACGAAAATTGAATTATACTACGACCAAACTATTCACTATAAGACACTTTTTTTAACTGAAAAGCTGGAGTATTTCCCGTCAAAGGATCTTGTGAAAAAAAGTTTTGATTTTTTTTCGATAAAAAATAAAGCGCGCAGATAATTGTTCTGAGATTCCCTTGTAGACTTCTTTTCGCAGAAAATAGATTCACAGTGAAAACAAGATTGACACTATCTCTTCAGCAAAATAGAAACAAATTTCTCACCTAATTATTTGTAGTTATTTCTTTTAGCTGCCCGCTTTTCAATTTGTCATTATTTGCTCAATTATTGCTGTAATTTATTATTTGCTCTTTCCTTTATTATTATTCTTTCTTGTATTTCATGACGTAAAGACAATAGACATCTTTTATTGTAATTTGTCCTGTTTTTGCTTAAAAAAAGAGCCAAACAAAATTCCCCTAAAAATGTCCTCTTGAACAGGTACGCTGGCATGATCATAGCAGCCGATGAAACTGAGAATCGCGATAAAAATTGTCTTTTTGGAGCTTCCTATACTATTTCAGTACAAGGTAAATTGACTTTTGTAACCTCCGTCCACCCCAACATATTTCGGTTGCGAATTTCGCGAAACACTGCACTGTCTCTCTCAGCCCTAAAAGATTTAGATTTTCTCGGTAATGGATGGAGACCAAATTAGCCTCATGGAATATTCAGACTAATCATGTTGTTATGTTTTCATCAAGGATGAAAATGCAGCTGAGGCACACACCTGGACTGACTAAGACTGACAAGAAGGCTAAATATTATTCACGCTTTACATGGATTTAAAAGTGGACATGAGATGAGCCTACAGACTTGAGATTATGTTGATTACTTCTTTTAGAACAAGTAACTAGACACACAACTTGAACAGCCGATGTAGCTCTCAAAGTCCTGTTTATAGATAAGATAAGATAAGATAAGATAAGATAAAAACTTTATTTATCCTGAAGTGCCAATCAGTGATCAGTAGATCACTGGTATTAACTACAGTGTTCTAGAAAAATGATACTTCGTTGGCAATTCTCAGTCAAAACAAATTAATGTGCAAACCTAAGCTCGTCCCCAAAAGCCATGCATTCATATAGGCAGTAAGTAAAGGCTCCGATCCCTCGAACGCACTCATATATATGTGACTTGACTATCTCAGCTACAAAAAAATGACATGACTTAAATGTTTATCTATGTTTACCTAAATGGTGTCGTTTTCTTTTCTTTTTTTAACATGTGAACACCAACAAATCACGAAACTGAGCCTACTCAATATGACAGCTGCAAAAACATAGCGCACAAGTCTAGCGCGACTAGACAAAAGTGCAACTCAATACTTGTTTGTTTCGTTTTTTTTCGAGTCATGCAGGTAAATTCGAACCCAATCTTTGAGCGCCAAAGAATTGTTTCGAACCACCGTTAAAAGCCAAAATAACGGACCAGTTTTGTTTAAAACTACTCTCCTAGTGCACTAGAACTATAAATAAGTGTCGTTGGTCACGGATGATCAGGATGGAAATGGATCGCAACTTGGAAACAATCAGGTCGCTTTTTCAAGTTTACCCTTGAGTCCTGTAGTAACCTTACAAACTGGTTATCTTTTCTTTTCCTTTTAAGAGTTCACTCGATTTCTACCTCTTGTGGCTGTAAGACAATTTTGTATATAAGAAAATGTCCTTCGTTTAGTCTAACTATAATTTTGAACCGAAGACATTAAAATACGCATGACATAACGCCTTTAATAGTCCATTTTACAGTTGTGTGCTTAGTGACCTGGCTTTGAGTGGAAGCGAGGCTGGAGTTGACCTTACTTTGATACAAACCTACCTGCTTTTCATATGTAAATACAAACTAGTTAGCATGAGAACAACATGATTTACATGTGAAAAGGAGGGTCTTTATCAAAACAAGGTCAACTCCAGCCTCACTTTCACTCAAAGGCCAGGTCACTAAGGACACAACTGTAAAATGGCCTATTGATAGTCAGAGCAGAAGTGAAAACCACTTTTGGAGAAGTGCATTTCGGCTCAATGAAGGCAAACTACTTAGAACAGAGTAGCTATTTTCTTCTCTAATAAAACTGTTGTTGAAGTAAAAGACTGCATGTCTATTTATTCTGTGAAGTTACCAAACATTGCTCGTTTCCTCTTATAGTCAACTTCGATCACCACAGGTCACAGAAAAATAGGATACGAGAATAAAAGACTTGTCAGTGTCAAGTAATTTGGTTCTATTGATTCAAGTTTACTCCTGGGGCATTTTAGGAAACAAAAATCAATTTTTAATCACTTACCGAACTATTCAGATACACGTTCGCTCTCTCTCGTTTCCATCTGTTTCCCGGATTTCCAGAAATTTGAAGCACTTTGCGGTCTCCACTGAAAAGAGTGAGTGCTCCAATTGTGTCACCAAACATGTGATAGTAAAACAAAAGGCACGACGTATCCCCATTAGGTGAGATAGCCACTGAAAGTTTTGCCTTTTGTCCAGGCTTCCTCGGGGAAGATGCCTCAATATACATGTACTTTCCTGTCTCAATAAAAATAAAAATAAAAATAAAAACAAATAATTTCTCACACACGCGGGTTCATTGTCCATCTACTTACATGTAGGGGATACGTGCAATCCAACTTATGGATTCCCTGGCCGGGAAAAGAAAGCGTGATGACGGGAGTTGTTATCTTATCTCCAGCATACAGTAAACAAGAAAACCTGTGGTTTATCAAAGACGGCTCTTACAAGCTGGAGTTAACTTGTGAGCCACTAGAATGGAACCTCTGAATTCTCCTTCAGCCCTCATATTTTCAGTATTGAAAATGCCATGCATTTTATAAAATTGCGGTACCTGTATCACCTCCTCCACTTTAAGTGACTACTTGCGGAAAGGTGATCCCCAACTAACGAACTCGGTTGAAGCGTAAGCTTGTTTTCAGCGCCAGATTTTTTTATTTTAATTTGGGTAGAAATACATAAATTGATCAATCTGGCCTCTCATTTCAGCAAGACTCGAGCTGAATGTCAGTTTCAAAAAGTTAAAACATGTATAAGAATTACTGATCTCTAACCTGCACCCCCTTGACCATAAGTCGGACCTGTAGAAGAGGATGGAGTACGACCTGATGCCAGAGTCCAGTCAAAGTCATCTGACGATGATTGATTCCACCCAGAACACAAGCCATTGTCAAAGCTACACCACGCTGCAGAAGGAGTAACAATAATGTAGCCAGTGTTGTAGTCACCGAAAAGCAAAGGGAGAAGGAAGTCTTTGTCAGCACTGATCACAAAGAAAGGGAGGAGGCGGTGCATGCTAACACGCTATTGCTTTCGCCAAAGCCTTATCCTAACCATGACGCGAACGTGGGTTGTCTTCATGGGAAATATTGAGACTTTCCCTCCCGATGTTCTGCAGTTGGTCAATTATTTCTGTTTAATTATAGAGAGGTAATTGTTGCTACATCTGTTTTTTCTTCCAATGAAGACAGTAGTTGCTCAAAGCAATCTTGTGTATTTTTTAACGTCAGCAAGGCAGCATGAGAAAATCTGATGTCTGTTTCTAATTAATCTAGATTTAGAATGATGCAATTAAGTACCTAAATACGCTGATTCAATTCTAGCCAGCTAGACGTAATATATCAAACATGAGAAAGACTGTTTCATCGGGATATCCAAACATCGAGAAGTGGGTTGAAAAAACGAAGCGCTTAATGTTTTCAACCGACTTCGAGATGTTTGGATATCCTGATGAAACACTCTTTCTCATGTTTGATGTAGCTTCTCAAACCATCCCAACCACCGTCACAGTAGTGATTTGCTTTCTTTTCTCTTTATGAATTATTGATGAGTTTGAGAACAATTTATCAAGTATTTGAATGTCGCGAAATTGTTTCTGACAATTTAGGATTTTTACATCCACTAGGCGAGAAAAATAATAACGAGGTGGCATGCACAACCTTCTTCTACTCCTCGCACGCTCCAGTTTTGTGAACACCTTTCTCCTCAGTAACATGGCTTTTTCTCTTAAATTGCACAAATGCACATTTCACACGCCAGATGTGTAAAATGAGCTACACAAAAATGCTGTTCTTTTATCTAGATGTACAAATTTCAAATAAAAAAGGTTGTCCAACCAGGTCCTTTCCCTGGTCCATCCATCGGGTGGAGTGCATGCCAAGATTGTTCATTATCGGAGCGTCTTCGCTGCAAACGGTTACATTTGAGCGACCAAATTTGTAATGAAAGAGAGACATCCCTTCTTCTGCGAGCACCAAACTATTTTTCACTTCCTCAGAAAGAGTTCCCTTAAATTAACTTCAATTTCACACCCTCTCTTGGACCTCTCATTTATGTTCAAGTTTGGATTTAATCCAGGTTTTGAGACACAAAATTAATTTAAGTCTTCCTTCTAAAAAACGTTTTGGTTCTATGCAGCAGGTCTACAAAAGATTTTTTATTTAGGTAATGCCGTTCAGGGGCAAAGGTTTCGTCAAAATCGACTTATTTTTAAATCACCCGCAAAGGTCTTACACGAGACCTGTCTCATCTCCTTGCCTTGTCTTGGGAAATAAACCATTAAACTGGTCAATGGTTTTGATGTTTTTATGTTTAAGGAGTCTGAATTAATTCCTTCTCAACACAGCAACCATCAAGGATGCTTACTCCGTAAAATCAAACGGAAAATGGGCCCCTTTAAAAAATAATTCACGTGGCTTTGCCAACTCGTGATGCACACCACCTGAATAATTGTCTGGTGGTAGATGAATGATTGTCTGATTCTAGAGAATCAGCTGGTAGATGTCCAACGTCTGGGACATCTTCCAGCTGATTCTCTAACAACGTTTTAGTGCCTTCAAGGTAAGTGGTCAGCTATTGAAAATAGTAGATGACAACAGAAAGACACTACGTACAATTATGTACGCTCAAGTATTGAAATACGGCTTACCCAATAACGGCGCTGATTGGTTCTGTGGCGATGGACTTGGTTGAACAACGTTATAGTTATTCTGCGATACCCATGACTTTAAGTTCCTAACATAAGCGTAGACTCCATACTTTCCAGGTTCTGCACATTTGTAGCCCCAGCTTACCACTCCCTCAAGATACCATGTGCCGTTAAACTCACAAACCAGCGGTCCGCCACTATCACCCTGGCATGAATCAATTCCTCCTTCATCTAAACCAGCACAGAGCATACTATCGTCAATTTCATCAGGATATGCACTCTGACAACGTTGTTTTGACACCAGTGGAACGCGAGCCTCCACGAGTGTATTTGGATGGCTGCCTCCTGAGGATAATGTTCCCCAGCCCGTTATCCAACACGTTTTGTTTATGTTGTCAAATGGAAGGGCGTATTTCATATCTGGCATGCAAACAACTCCAACACCTACTCCAAGATCTGCAGGCATCATTAGTTTTATTAGGGCAATGTCGTTACTATATTGAAGTGGGTCGTTGTAATCCTCGTGTATAATTATTTTGGAAACCCTGATATCTTGTTCCGTACCCACGCTAACTTCTGTTCTGTGGTGAGCTCCCAATCTGACGAGAAATAAATTGAATAGATTACAAGTGTGAATTCCATCAAATTAATGATTCGCTTGAGTATTTTCATCTGATTTAGGACGGCGTTAAGTTTCATTTCGCTAAAGGAAAATTGAACCTTCTTTCGGATCAGCTAACTTTTTAATATTTTAACATAAAAAAATGAAATGTCGCAAAATAATCTTTTATCTTTAGTCGATTCTTGTTGTTGTTGCTTTTTTCCCTCATTGTTGTTGTTGCTGCTATTATTGTTTCAACAGTTTAAGTTGGAAAATGACATCAGAGAGCGAACAGCGAACAACTGATTTTGCGGTTTGAAACAAGTGATGATGAAAAGTGTCAAAATATTGACAGAATCGAAAGTAAAAATGCAGATTTTTGCATTTTTAACGTTTTGCATTGGTTTACCCATTGCTAGAGATACAGCAAATTTTCAAAGGTTTCTCGACAGTTATATCCTTACCAATTAACTAGTAAATTTAAGCCAGAGCAGAGCTTGCGACGCTGTTTTATTTATTTATTTTTTACCCTCTGTTTAATAAAAGCATCGTGTTGTGAAAAATGAAAAGGAAACACATTTGGCCGTTACGTTTGTGACGTCGTTTTCAATCTAAAACATAAAACTGAAGAACAGGAAAATTGATTGATTAAACTTAACATCTTCTGTTCTTCTTTTTTCAGGGGTAGTTCTGCAGTTGACATTTTTAAAATTGACGTTTTAGACAGTAACTTTCCTCTGAAAGATACTAAAAATTTCTACAAAGAAACGATGCTGCTTTATTAGTTGATGTTACTTTGCAACCGCGTCAAAGACACATCATGCTCCAAGACAAGAAATGAGAGTTACTTGAGTCATACATCAACTCAAAATGCTTATCAAGGAAAAACGCACGTCAAGGCAAAATGCAGGAAAATGTGTCCTACAACTCATCAAGAGAGTTAACATTTATGCAATATATGAAAGACGTCACAATTCATCAGTTCAAACGGGTGAACTAATAATGGACGTTGTGAATGAGGGCGTCCACAGGGTGAAGTGTTACCTTTTTCCCTGATATCTGGAGGCGATGTCATTTCATAGCTAATTATTCCTGAATAAAACCTCCGTAACCCTATAACCAAACCTTATTTTGATGTCAGACGGCGACTCTCCAGTCACACAATGAGCAGCAGTCACCACCCAGTATCGCTCGATTAGTGAACCTCCACAGAACTGGCGTCCAGAATTGTCCATCAGCATGACCTGCCATGGCCAGCTGTTAACACTTGCAGCTGAGCCACCAACAATGCGACCAGCACTTGGTCGAAATCCACATAAAACTAAGGCATACAATAAACAGCATTCAATCACGAGATAAAAAAAACATGCGACCTGTGAAGTTTTATTTTTTTAAAGTGTTTTTAGTTCATTTTTAATATTATTTATGAGACCGTTGTCAATATTAAAGAAAAGGAAATATGTGCAAGGACACAGCATGGCCGCAAGGAAAAAAAGGGTACGTAGGAGAAAACAAATATATAGGGCCATGAAAACAAGGGCTGGAAACTTCTTCGTTTTCAGAAAGGAAACCTACTTAGCTAGGTTCCGTGTCCAATTCATCCGTAACAACAACATTGGGCCCTTCATAGAATTTACAGCCCAATTGCAATTATTAATTAAGTTAAGCATAGCAGAGAAACTGTTGAAGATATAAAAAGCAGTTCGTGTTTATCTCAGTTGCCAATAATATAAACACTAGCTAATGTATTCTATTTTTGAGCTTCACTTCACCCAAGCATAGCAATCTCCAACTTTGACAAAAACTGACTAGGAAACATACCCTCCTTGGTAGAGATCACGATCTCTAAGGTCTTATACGGCTGGCCAACTTCATCAACTCCGTAGACCTCTACACGGTACATTGTAGAAGGTATGAGGCCCATGATATCCTTGGCCGTTGTATTTCCTGGCACAATTTCTGCCAACAGTATAATTCCCTGGACGTTTTTAATGAAAATGACGTAAAACTTTACTTCGCTGATATTGTACGCGTTAAGATTGGCCCAGTGCAATATGAATGTGGTTGTTGACGGATTCGAAGATGTTACATTCCATCCAGTAACCAAAATAGCTAAACAAAAGGAAAAGTATTACAATGGAATCCCGATATAACGGACCCTTATATAACGAACAGCGCAGTATAACGAACTGTATTTTTCAGCCCAGTATGGAAAGGAACCCCGATATATTGAGCCTCTGTTAGAACTATAACGTTTACCCAGTCCTTCGGCACTCCGTTATATCGGGGTACACTGCAACTTTAAAACATAGAAGAAAATTGATACCAAATAATGTGCTTAAATAGCTAAATTAAAACAAGCACTTGCAGCAATTGGATAAATAACAACACCAAAAGCAAACAGCTACTTCTGTTACTACTTCCACGACTACTACCCCCACTACCATTACTGCAACGCCTGCCGCTACTACTACTACTACTACCACTACCACTACCACTACTACTACTACTACTACTACTACCACTACCACTACCACTACCACTACCACTACCACTACCACCAACACCAACACCAACACCAACACCAACACCAACACCAACACCAACACCAACACCAACACCAACATCAACACCAACAACAACACCAACACCAACACCAACACCAATACCAATACCAATACTAATACTAATACTAATACTAATCCTAATGTTAATGCTAATCCTAATCCTAATACTAATACTAATACTAATACTAATGCTAATACTAATACTAATACTAATCCTAATGTTAATGCTAATCCTAATACTAACACTAACACTAACACTAACACTAAAGCTAATGCTAATGCTAATGCTAATGCTAATGCTAATGCTAATGCTAATGCTAATGCTAATGCTAATACTAATACTAATACTAATACTAATACTAATACTAATGTTAATGCTAATGCTAATACTAATACTAATACTAATACTAATACTAATACTAATACTATTGTTAATGCTAATGCTAATGCTAATGCTAATACTAATACTAATACTAATACTAATACTAATGTTAATGCTAATGCTAATGCTAATGCTAATACTAATACTAATACTAATACTAATACTAATACTAATACTAATACTAATACTAATACTAATACTAATACCACTATCACTACTGCTTCTGCTTGGTTTTGCAACATTTAAGGGATATTTAGGCCAAATTTCGCAAAAATCCGCCAAATTTTGATACCCCATTATTAATTCATTTATTCATTTGATTGAGGCGTGGTCATATTTTCCCGATTGTTTTACAATTTTCTTTTGCGAATTTAAAAACCCGGCAATTCATAATTTTTCCGAAATCAACATTTCTTAACCTTTCCAACAATATATAGTTTGCCATGTTTTCCTTTAAAATGGTGCGCATACGAATGTTTCCCGGAGGACTCCCAAAGGACACCCGCAAAGGTCCGGAGTAACCTTAACTGCCGGATGATACACACCTGATGAGAAACCCTTCTTTAAAATGGCAAACTTGATTTTTATACTACTGTCTGGACTCTCCAGGTTTGCTTGAAGGGAGATGTTATTGGACTGTCCAAACTCAACGTCCAACAAATTTTCTTCAGCAAATAGCAGACAACCTCGATGATGAAGAATGCTGGTATCTTTTCCATCGGTAATTTTAACATATTCACTGAATAAATGAAAAGAAATACATACATAAATAAAAAACATAGTGTGCGCATTCGATGGCTGGTTCATGGCCACAAGGCATCTAAACTGTTTTACTGAAAGGGCACCATTTGCGACAACTATAATGTCAGGTGGTAATTTGGAATCTTGCCCGCCTAATGTTGCCCGCGACAAACGTTTTTGAAGGCGGAAAATGATGCTGTGCATTTTTTTTTTTTTTGGGGGGGGGGTTCATTTTTCTACCACTTCTCCATCGAAGGAGAGGGAATGAGCGAATCTGTCGAGTACATTCTTTTAATTCTTGTCACTAGCCAACAGGTGTCCGGTTTCACATCAAATGTTTACGTGGTTATCACTAGTTTCATTGCTGTTATGGAAAGGACTCGTATGCTGGTAAGCCTAATCTTCCTAATTTTTGTAGAACTCTCTTGTGTTTTCTTTTTGTCTATTATTACCTCGAATGCCAATGTTCCCCTAAATGATTTAGATTCTTGGCAAAAACTAAATTCATTGTCCCCCTCGTGTACATGATCAGCAATGTGAAAGTGCAAAATCATGACGTTCACTTTAAATGATTGGTGGGGAAGATTTAGACATGCGATGCCACTGTGGTTACGTCTGTTCATTGCAACTTTGTAGCGCCTGCTTCTCACGTCCTTGAAAAAGTCGTGAACAACTCGCATCACTTGTCAGGGCTACTAACTACGATCGCCGTAAGGTTTTAAAACATGTTTTAAAATCCTACGACTTTTTATGTCTTGAACGACAGTCGTGAGCAAGTTGTAGCCTTACACGAAAGAACTATGCCTTGCAGGCCATTTGTATGCATGTCGGCCTTTAAAGGTTTGTTCTCCCCACTTGATAGATTAGTCAGTAATTTACTGTTCTTTTTAGAGTCTGCAAATCTTCCTGCAGCAACAAGAACTAAACACGCACAAAAATTAGTTTGGGAAACATTCTATTCGATTTGCAATGCTAGGTATGTTTAAACGGTTGGAGTGCATTTCTTGAAACTCCTCCCTACGTATTCTTGACCGATTCAGGTTCTTCACTCGCTTTTAGTCCATTATGCTGCAGTAAAAATGTCTAACTTACCTGCAATACTTGAGATTTAATTCCTGTACAGAGATCAAAGCAACTGCTTGGCTAATACCAGCAGTCTGTATGTTCCACCGAGCAAGTAGGCAGTCACCACTTGAAACATTAAAATCTATTTCACCATATGTTTCATTTAACGTAAATGAGCATCCTTTAAAAAGAAGGAGAGGACAACGATTAATGCTTAGATCGTATTTACATACAATTCCATCTGGTCATTCCATACATGTAATCGTACTTAGTTTGGAATGGATTCTGCGCACAAGTGTACGCGTAAGTGCGCATATGGCCCTGGTGGGATACGTTATCCATTTTGGCCATAAGAAAATTGGGTGCACATATGACCAGCTAGCTCTAGAGCTTAAAAACATTGTTAGCAACCGATTTGGTCTCGTTGGTTAAGGGGGGAACACTCTAAACTATCATATTGTTGCTGTGGAAGAACTTAATCATCATACCTTGAAAACCTCAACTTCGAGAGCTTAGCTGTTTGGCCACATTTGTTCCATAGAAAAGGTTTCCAAGATTTTAGAGTTACAACTATGTTTAAAAGGTCACGTGACCTGAACGGAAAAAGCCTTAAACACAAACGGCTTAACAACTAACTACACACGCACAATGTCGATTTTATAATTCAGATGTTCATCCTAATATATTCACTAGTCCAGCGGCACAAAACGCGGTAAAGCAGCACATGACAAGATATCACCCACGAAAATCATATGGAGGACACACTGTCCGATTTGCTTTTCCTCCGCCGATGCTGACAACGAGAACAAAGCAAACAAATACGTCACATGTACGGGTAGGGCATCTGCATCTTAGTCCTATCACAATTTTATTGAAATTTGCATCTACATTATGTCAGACAAGACAAAAGACTTTCTTTCAAATTCATAGTAGTACTTTTTACTGCATTTGCATTAGTGTTCCACGAGAAAAATATGGCTTCGTTTGTTTGTTTGTTTAGTTCTCGTCCAAAAACTCAGGCGAGGGACAGAGCTCGCTTCCTGTCATCTCAACACCCTAAAAGCTTGACGCACTGTCTCACTATTGATTATCAATTATGCTCGTATAACGTCCCCGCTCGGGGCAAATTTAACCCCATAGATTTCAGAGTCATGAATATGTGTTTTGTGTGTGTGGGGGGAGGGGGGGGGAGTGGTGGTTTAGGTTGGAGATACTTGTACTTGTACCACATATATCCTTCTCAGGATGCTGTCACGCAAAGAAAAATGTCGTTATTTGCCATGTGTTTCAAATATTACATATAGAAGCTCAGACAGCACCATTACTAGTCAAGTTAGAGACCTTAATTTGAAGTTAGTCGAAATGAGGAGTTTGTTGATATTCATTCAAGGAGAATACTTCATGCAACACAGTCCTTATACCAATCCTGCAAGCCTCTTTCTTGAACTGCCATAAAAATGATCATTGTCAATATTGTTGTGTTTCGGAGGGTGAAGATTTTATAAGAAATGGGACAACAAATCCGATTTTGAATTAGCCCCTCCTCCCCAAAAGCAGCTTAGAATTATAAAAAAAGTGTTATGCTACGAACTATTATGACAGGATATAAAAGACAAAAAGAACACAGTTTGAGTATAGGGCTTATTCTTAATTTTTTGGTAGTCAACCGAGTGCAAGATTTGTTGCCAAAGTTACCAATTAGTGAATCCTTCTAAGATCAAAAGAGCCTTTGGGCGACGCTCGTGTCCAATTTACTAGAGCTGTGATTACGTAATTAGATTGTAGCATTTCTGGTCTTGTAAGGCAGAGATTTCAATAGTTCTTCTCACTCTTAGACCAGGACCGAGCGACCATATGAACACGATATACACTGGTTTTATTTTTTTTTCAAATGCTTGACGCAATCTCGGTAACACAAATATGACTGCTATGTGCTCTTTTTTCCCTCTCTTTTGTTCAAAACATTGTTTTGCTTTCCTATTGTTCTGACATCGACTTACTTCCACCATAAACGTCGCTGTTTTGAACAGCGACATGTTTATGCTGGACATGTTTATGCATGTTTCGTCAGTGACAATTGTATACTGCTAACCGCCAAAACAGCAAATAACACAACATCAATATTTCAACCTGCCAAGAATTGTTACGAGCGTAAAAAAAGGAATATCAAGCATTAAGCAATATTAATAGCTTTACCTCGATTGTGACATAATCAAAGTAAATAACATTTCAACGCTGTCATGGCATTTACCGGGAACATGATTGAAAAATAGCTCGTATCCACTGTATTGAACACTACCGTCTGAATAAAAAGATATCACAGCATAGTGCCCAGTTACAAGAACGCTTTGCCCAGTTTGGTTACCACAGTACGTTCCAATGGTTCGATTGTTCTCATTGCCAATCTTCAAGTAGTCATACCTACACACGCAAAAACAAGGTCAATAAAGTTCTAGTGAATAAATATTTTTTCCAACTGTAAGGAGTAAACATTGACCTAACAGTTTTCGTCCCAAGGTACTGGAGACCCTAGATGAATTCCGCGTATATTCCAAAAATAAATCCCAGTGGCCGGCGCTTCCCCCCAGATTCTGGGAATGGGAATATAAATTTTATGACAACGAAAACTATACGACAGATAGCATGTCCAAAATTGATTCCTTTGAGATCCGTTCCATACCCTGATAGGGTCACATAACGTTATAAATACGTCATCATACGACCATCTTCGACCCGTCATCTTGAATTTCTTGATTTACCCAAACCTCCCAGAATCGGTAAAATTAACGAAAAAATAGTCAAAACCAAACAAAGAACCATAAATTGTCTAAAAAATGTGGAAATTACCTCAAGTAAGTTGTAAGGTTTTGTTACAAAAAGAAAATTCAAATATCTTAAAAAACTGCGCGTTAAAATATGGTTGTCTTTGTCCTGGACAAAGACATTTAATTCCACAAATTTTCGGAGTTAAAAAAGGCTGTAAACGTCCAAAGTCCGTGCAGGGAGATTTCACCCCGCCCCTCTCCTCCTTCTGAATAGGGTTGACATCGAGAGACCAAACGCATTACACGCACTACTCCCTGCATAGAATGGATGTAACCTTTTTGCTAAGTATAACTAGTAGCTGTTTTAAATCCCTTATTCCCTAGTTTCTTTTGAATCCCATGTGAATAGTGTTAACTACCCCTCGCTCAGTTGGTGAAGAGGAAAGAAAACGCAAGGTGACCCTTCCAGAAAACAAAGGATGACATTGACATTGAACATCCTCCTTGGCTGTCACTGGCGTGTTATTAAGAGGTTATAAGTGGACTCGGAATAGAAGTCCTAATCTTGTTATAAGTTCAAATCATTAAGTACTTGCTCACTTTGAACAAGTGCGCTGCAACTATATCGAAACAAACTATATCGACTTTCTTTCTTACGTGCAGGTTGAGGAGGGTTCCAACTCGAAAACGTTAAAGTAAATTTTCAGCACCATGTATTGAGGAATAGGGACCCAGTAGACACAATCAGTGTCGCTTGGATAATCGCTAGGATATCCGGGACTTTTTAGTGTGTTGTTGACTACGGAACCACAACCTGTTGAGGTAAGAAAAAACACATTATGGCTCGTTTAACAAAAGTGGAACAAGATGTTTATTTATGAAATTTTGTAAAGGTATCACCAACACTATCCTCTTCAGAATATTTGAACTCGAAGCAATGGTTGGCAACAAAACCTCCAGAAAAAATGACCACTTAACTGAAAAGCTTTTAACGAAAGTGGGACGAGTTGTTGGTTTGTGAGTGTGGGAATCGAGCATCACTAACACGTTGTCGCCATTTCAGTAATATTGCCACTCTCTTGGCGATTGTTTTTTATCTATCTTCAGTGAAATTTTTGACATTTGTTTTTTAACAATAACGGGGAAAATTCTAGCGCGTTGATTCTAGCACGTGAAGCTGACGCAATCAGCGATAGTTTTGTAAAACTTTTCAGCGCTGCATTCTCGGTGTAGCGATAATTGTACCACCTGTATTCTTCAATGATAAAATCATCTAACATGCAAGGGGTGAAGCTGACGAAGCAACTGTAACCTTAGAGCGAAAAGATGAAGATGTTTGTTGAGGATTCAGACCCGCGATGAGCGGGAATTTGTGCTGTCCATGAAATTAATCTGAACCGCATTTTATCGGAATAAAGGGTGGCTTAGCAACTCGACGTTTTCATTGTATTTCTGGTCTATTCTAACTCAACTTTTGATATACGAGCCTGTAATTCTCCGCTGCGGTGATTTCATCTTGTATTGTCTCTTGCATTTCTTTCCTTCGTTTGAATATTAGTGTTGGCTTTTTATTACTGTAAAAAACAAATTGACGTCAGTATTTTATGCGTCTGTCCTCTAAGTGGTGATAAATTTCGTCATAACATTGTCAAAGTTTGTTGTTATGACGCAATTTATCATCAATAGGAGGCAGACGCATAAAAAACTGATGTCAATTTGTTAACTATAATCCACCTATTTTACTACAATGAATTTATTAAGTTCTTTAGTAGGTAACGCTTCTGTCCCAACCATCAGGAATGCGCATATTACCTTGTAAGCAACCAGACGACAATCATTCCATGGGAAATTGCGCAGAAGGGCGCCTTTGTTGTGAAGGAATTTCATGTCAATTCCGAAATATGCACTTCTTCTAAAGTATAATATACCCGACTGGTGTTTCCAATAACTAGAACTAATGTCATTTCTCCCTTTTACAGGTCTTCAATCATTTAGTGTTAAACATAAAAATAATAACAATAACAATAATAATAACTCGATTGTCTTTCTGTGCTTGTTATTTCTTATTCTAAACCACAGGACTGTTGGGAAAATGATTAGAGAACTCTGTTTGCTGGGACAATTTGGAACTTTTTAACCAAGTTATTGAATGTACTGAAAAAGTTTTAAAAACGAATGCTCAGGAACATAACATGTGTTGATTAATAACAATGATAACAGGCTCACTGTATACTGCTGTGTATACTTTACTTACTTTGATCTCCTTTGGCCAGCTTCAGAAAAATTAAAACTATAAAAGAAAAACATACATAACCAGAATGAACAAGTTTATTTGCCCATCCATCAGTGTACCTTCTTTTATGCTACCAACAGTGTTGCTTGTTCTGTACAATATACTTACCTGGCGTATTCTGAGTCACTTCAACCAAACTACCCCATAAATTCCATTGATAAGCACTGGGCTTATATTTGTCCGAAAAGTTTTCTTGCTGGGCTTATTTTCGCTTGGGGGGTTGGATAAATGGTGGGAATGGGAGCCTATTATTGGATGGAGTTTGCAATTCAAAAGTGGTTCGGCTTTTGCGTATGAAAATGCTGCACCGGAAGGAATGTCGATACAAGGTGGAGTTCTTTGCAAATACTATCTGTATGCTGCCAAAAAATACAAGCACAGTATAACGAATGCAATGCGACAAAGGCAATGATCCCACGATTGAACTTTGAGGAAGATCGCAACAGGTTTTACCCTTGTAGTATGAAAACTAAACTTTGCATAGAAGGCAAAGTTCGATTTTCTTGATACTATACCATCTTATCAAGCTATGACCGAAGTTTATTTCTCATTGGTTTACTAGCGCAGGTTTCACCATAGCAACGATAACGGACAACTTCATTTTAAATAAATGTCGATTTATCTTCAAGTTTAGTCAGACACCTTATTTCCGAAATTTGAAGGATCTGAACTAAACAACCTACACAAATGCAAACAGTGCGTGCGCTTAGAACTTCATGGTCTATTTACCTTGTTTTAACTCAGTTGATTTCGAAATGATGTATTATACCATAGCGCGAGTGCTTTCATAACATCAAAATTCGAGAAAGCAGTTTGTATGTTAATTAATTCCTTTTTCGCTTTTTTTCATATTTATTTGTTATCGCTTTTAAATGAC
Organism: Siderastrea radians; assembly: GCA_964017195.1. Lineage (NCBI taxonomy): Eukaryota > Metazoa > Cnidaria > Anthozoa > Scleractinia > Rhizangiidae > Siderastrea > Siderastrea radians. The sequence continues at coordinate 25,751,864 of OZ024892.1, forward strand.
AACGCTTCTGCAATTGGGTGTAAATATATACTTAAAAAAATTTTGTATCCACAAAATGCTTCCATTCGCTCGTTGATGATGTTCATGATGTTGGCTTAGCTAAAAGCTAACATCTGTAAAACCATTAAACAGAACAAAGAAAAGTAAACAAATAACATTCAATCTGTTTTTAAGTCATTATGCTGTATGGATAGATATTCCTTGTCAGTTCTAAACAAAGCTTTATTAAGAGCCAGTGTCTGTAAATATCGAAAACCCGGCGCCAGTTGTGAAATTTTCGATTTCTTCATATTTTGCCTAAATAAACCCTTTAGTAAGTTACTTTCGAAAATACAATTAAAAGTTCCTAAAGCGCTTTAGTTTTTTCAAAATCGAGGAAAGACTGAAAATCGCCATTTTGGCTTCCCACCGCCATCAAAAAAGGGGTAAAATGGTGCATTTTCTTTTCGCTCGTACAGCTAAACGCGGTAATGTTTACCGATGTACTTTAAACAAATCATAACACCATTCCTGCTCTTTCCAAAACTGTAGTTTATTTGGGAAAAGTTTTTAAATTTTATATCTTTCTAGCTGTTTTATCTACCCCGCTCTAAAGCGCTTCAGCGGATAAGCAAATTTTAGCTAATTTGTAAACCATAGAAAGCCCACTGGTACATTGAATTTCAAGCCGAAACTACGATGGTCGTTAAGTTTATACTTCATATTATGCTGTGTGAAAATTTCTTCCGCGGCCCGACAAAAGTGTCCCGTTGAGAGACCGAAACGATGAGTCAATTTCGGCAACGCGACCAATTTGTACTGCAAACAAACGTCATTATAAATAAACCCAACATCAATCAAAAATCAGCTCAGAAAACCTTCTACAGTTCAATATCAGACATCATACACATTGTAACTTAAAATACTTTTTGTTTTGATGAAAAAACATCCTACCTTTGGGTATTCGTCGTAAAATAGATGCTAAAAGAAGAAGCTTTGATTCTAGCTTTCGTTATCCGACACCGAATAAATTACATCTCAACCACAGGTCGAAAAGTCAATGCAATCATCTGTTCGTCACACAAGGGTCGTATTTGAGTATTTCCCTCCTTGTACTGCAAAATAACATGTTTTATAGCAAGGAAATTAACTTATTATCTTGAAAAGTTAACATTTGTGGTACTTTAAGCGTTGTTAAAAACAAACATCTGTTTCCACTCGCTTACATTTGCGTGACAAGAATTCCCTTGCTGCTAAAGCAGCAAACTGTATCGAAAAGATAAAATGCAGTTTTCAATAGATTAAAACTGCTCATCGTAGGGAATATATTGCAGAATTTGCGTTGAATAGTTACTGGCAGCGAGGAGGACTTAAAGTCCTAAAAATAAAACAGTGACAGAATGGTGAAAGCCAGTCATTTGAAATTAATTTCCAGCCAGTCTGTCCAACTGAAATACCCCCCAGGGGGGTACTCGAAGTATACATGACGGGGGGGTCCGACGTATTTTTTTGGGTTGAAAATTTACACGTTCGGTATTTTTTTGGGTCAAGAGATCTGTCACGTATCTTTTTAGGTATTAAAAAAATACGCGTATTTTTTTGGGTCTTATCTCTGAGCGAACTTTTCGTTTCGGGTTTTCATTGCGATCAGAAAGTATTGAGGTATTTAGGTCTTGTATTTTTTTGGGTTGGAAATTTTGATGTCAGGTATTTTTTTGGGTCTAAAATTTCAGGCTTGTGTATTTTTTTGGGTTTGCAATATGAAGCTTCGTCGGACCCCCCCGTCATGTATACTTCGAGTACCCCCCCTGGGAAATACCCTTATTCTGAGGAAACACAACAAAGTCTAACATGGTTAAACTTACCAAGGTGGTTGAAGGATGATCAACTTGACTGTTAGTATTCTGGTAAAATAATAGGAATGTGTTTCTTGCCTAGCTAGTACTAAAAGTTTTAAGACGGCCATGTCAAAGAGCCTGTCGTGACAAAATGTGTTTTAGCGTGATTGGGGATTGGGGCGAACGCCGGGGAGTGGGTCGGGGTAAGGGGAAGGTACGGCTTTCGGAGAGAAAAATATGCAGGTGTTACACTAAAGGCTACATTACTGAAATGATATGAATAAAGAAAGTTACAATGCACATTGATATTTTTGTCTGTATTCCCGTTGTTATTTTTATAATAACGTTAATCGACAATGATCCCTTAACCAGTGATATAAACAAAATTTATATTTTAAAAACCTATTTGTATACATACTCTGTCAGACTAACTGTTTTACTGTAACCTGAATCGAAAGTAAGAAATAATGTGTATAAAATCATTTCTCTGTCGTAAAACCCTTCCTGTTGCGGTAATATTTGTTTTTCGGCCCACGGCATGAGCTTTACAAATCAATCTTGCAGTGTTATTGTGTGGTCTTTTTAAGTGTACTCCACAGAGCAACTACAACAATCTACTAATTGTTAAAGAAGAGAAATGTAGGGTACATTCCTCCGCACTGGCGGGGTTGGTGCTTGAAGTTCCAAGGCAACCACACCTTTAACGTTTACATTTCCTCAAGAGAAAATAAGGAAACAGAGAGGGACACTGAGGGCGTTGGTTGGGATATGTCAATTCTACAAAAGTTATTTATATACTGGCTTTTCAACGGGTCTGTTTCCCGAAACGTCCGCTTAAATACCATTTCCCTTGTTTTTCGAAGTCGTTTTGATCAACAAAACGTAACACCACTTGGTCCGCCATTACAAGCAAAATTTTGAATGGATCTTCAAACGCCATATCGAGGTTGCCCTTATGCGGACGTCCGGAAAACAGACTTCCGTTCCAAAATTGCCATCTAAAAATAACTTTACCGAGCTTAACAAATCCCAAAGCCTAGACTGACAGTGTCCCTCTCTGCCCCCCTATTTTCTCTTGATTTCCCGCTTTAAACTAAGGCACACAGATCGTACTGATCGACAACAATAGGGTCGGTGATATGAGGGGAGGAAAGCACGGTGTCTCTGGCTGTAGAGAAGTCTACTTGCTCTTCTACGGCAAGCACATCTTGCTCCGTCACCTGCACCTTTAGCTGACACGCTTTCGCTGCCAAACGAGAGAAGAAGGATGAAATTTGCTGGGCAAACAACCTCTCACCATTTGGGCCCTCGAGCTCGACGCATGCCTTTGGCGACAACATCGGTGTCTAGTTTCTTCCCGGTGCCTTGCCTCGGCTTTTAGGTAAGACGTAGGTAAAACATTGCCTGACTTTGAATTTATTATTCCTTGGAATAATCAATTGCACAATTTCGAGTTTGGCGATGGGGAATTAAATGTGGTATGGCGAGCGTATGGCATTGTTTCAGGAAAGCGTTTTGTGGTAGACAAAAATACAGGTTAGTCGCTTTACAGTTGTTATTTTATGATTTTAGAAAGGTAGTATGTTGGTATTAAAGGGCTCTATAACTGTTTTATTTACGAGAAAACGAATTTTGAGATGAAATTTCATACAGAAACGTCTTTATAAATTCAAAGTCAAGCAACGTTTTACCCTAGGGTGTACAAGGGAAGGGGCCTTGGATGGCACTCCAACGACATTTCAATTTTTCGCACTCTGTTATTTAAATTATTTATTCTTTACCATTGGTATAGTAATTTAATCCAAAGTTGTTATTTTATCTCAGATGTAAACTAAAGTTGGTTCTCCGCTCCGTTTTCAAACGGTCATCTTAAAATGATATCCACGGTCAGGCAGCCTAGGCAATCCAGCACAGAAACAACCGATGTTCCTCAAGTTCGTAAGACTCCTGCTTTGCCCAGTACTGGAGATTTGTTCTCGTGTCCACAAGAGGGCTGTGTACGTGTGTTCCAACGACTCTACTATGGAACGGCACCTTTCCCTGGAAGCCTGCGAGCTGTCCCCTGAAACGTATTGCATCTTAGACCTTGCAAAACAGGAGTACGCCTCTCACCTTCAGGAAGGTACAGGCCTTGTGCCTTCGTTACAAGTCCCAGCCTCGTATGTGTCAGCCGACAACGACCAAGGCTACAAGGACGACTGGGCCTGAGGCTGAAAGATTTAGGGACGCGCAGAAGTCTTAACTGGCACCGGGAAGAAAGTAGACCCCGATGTTGCGCCAAAGAAATGCTTCGTGCTCGCGGTCCAAATGGTGACAAGCTGCTTGCCGTAACGGAAATTCTATTCGCCCAGCAAATTTCATCCTTCTTCTCTCGTTTGGCACCGAAAGGTTGTCAGCAAGAACTGCAGGTGACGGAGCAAGATGTGCTCGCGGTAGAAGAGCAAGTTAACCACTCTACAGCCAGAGACACCTTCCCTCATATCACCCACACTATTGTTGTCGATCAGTACGATCTGTGTGCACGTGCCTTAGTTAAAAGAAAGGAAATATAAAAGCTAACTGTGGGTTTGCCTTGGAACTTCAAGCACCAACCCCGCCAGTACTGAGGAATGTACCCTACATTTCTCTTCTTTAAGAATCAGTAGATTGTTGTAGTTGCTCTGTGGAGTAAATTTAAAAAGACCACACAATAACACTGCAAGATTGATTTGTAGAGCTCGTGTCGTGGGCCGAAAAACAAATATTACCGCAACAGGAAGGGTTTTACGACAGAGAAATGACTTTATACACATTATTTCTTACTTTCAATTCAGGTTACAGTAAAACAATTAGTCTGGCAGAGTATATGTATACAAATAGATTTTTTAAAATATAAATTTTGTTTATATCACTGGTTAAGGGATCATTGTCGATTAACGTTATTATAAAAATAACAACGGGAATACAGACAAAAATATCAATGTACATTGTAACTTTCTTTATTCGTATCATTTCAGTAATGTAGCCTTTAGTGTAACACCTGCATATTTTTCTCTCCGAAAGCCGTACCTTCCCCTTACCCCCACCCACTCCCCGGCGTTCGCCCCAATCCCCAATCACGCTAAAACACATTTTGTCACGACAGGCTCTTTGACATGGCCGTCTTAAAACTTTTAGTACTAGCTAGGCAAGAAACACATTCCTATTATTTTACCAGAATACTAACAGTCAAGTTGGTCATCCTTCAACCACCTTGGTAAGTTTAACCATGTTAGACTTTGTTGTGTTTTCTCAGAATAAGGGTATTTCAGTTGGACAGACTGGCTGGAAATTTATTTCAAATGACTGGCTTTCACTAGTCTGTCACTATTTTATTTTTAGGACTTTAAGTCCTCCTTGCTGCCAGTAACTATTCAACGCAAATTCTGCAATATATTCCCTACGATGAGCAGTTTTAATCTATTGCAATCTGCATTTTATCTTTTCGATACAGTTTGCCGCTTTAGCAGCAAGCGAATTCTTGTCACGCAAATGTAAGCGAGTGGAAACAGATCTTTGCTTTTAACAACGCTTAAAGTACCACGAATGTTAACTTTTCAAGATAATAAGTTGATTTCCTTGCTATAAAACATGTTATTTTGCAGTACAAGGAGCGAAATACTCAAATACGACCCTTGTGTGACGAACAGATGATTGCATTGACTTTTCGACCTGTGGTTGAGATGTAATTTATTCGGTGTCGGATAACGAAAGCTAGAATCAAAGCTTCTTCTTTTAGCATCTATTTTACGACGACTACCCAAAGGTAGGATGTTTTTTTATCAAAACAAAAAGTATTTTAAGTTACAATGTGTATGATGTCTGATATTGAACTGTAGAAGGTTTTCTGAGCTGATTTTTGATTGATGTTGGGTTTATTTATAGTGACGTTTGTTTGCAGTACAAATTGGTCGCGTTGCCAAAATTGACTCATCGTTTCCGTCTCTCAACGGGACACTTTTGTCGGGCCGCGGAAGAAATTTTCACACAGTACAATATGAAGTATAAGCATAACGACCATCGTAGTTTCGGCTTGAAATTCAATGTACCAGTGGGCTTTCTATGGTTTACAAATTAGCTAAAATTTGCTTATCCGCTTAAGCGCTTAGAGCGGGGCAGATTAAACAGCTAGAAAGATACAAAATTTAAAAGCTTTTCCCAAATAAACTACAGTTTTGGAAAGAGCAGGAATGGTGTTATGATTTGTTTGAAGTACATCGGTAAAAATTACCGCGTTTAGCTGTACTAGCGAATAGAAAATGCACCATTTTACCCTTTTCTTGATGGCGGCGGGAAGCCAAAATGGCGATTTTCAGACTTTCCTCGATTTTGAAAAAACTAAAACGCTTTAGGAACTTTTAATTGTATTTTCGAAAACAACTCACTAAAGGGTTTATTTAGGCAAAATTTGAAGAAATTGAAAATTTCACAACTGGCGCCGGGTTTTCGATATTTACAGACACTGGCTCTTAAGTTGCTGAAGCATTTTGTATCAAAGTGTCAAAGCAAAACCCGCGTATTTTTACTGAATTACATAATTCGACAAAAGCTGATATTGTGGTTAACTCGGAACAAAAGGCTCTTATAAAAATAATTAATTCTTTGCATCATTAGATAATAAGTAAAAAAAAGCGTCTCAACTGATTTCACCGACGAGGAAGACAAACTATTCGTGCGGATCATTACACAGTAGCAGCTCATGCAGCCACTCACGTAAACAGCAACATCACATTTATCTTTAAATACCACATTATGTACAAATTTCGAGGATATATCTGAAATCAAAGACTGAAAGTGATACAAAAAAAAAAACTTAGCTTATATAACCTATTTCCACATTTGAATTTAAACAGCAAAACTTTTGCGATTGTCATTTCCATTCTCGTTTCTTTTGTTTAAGGAGCAACTGCGCAGCACGCAACTGATAGCAACAATTCATTAAAAGATACAGTAATGTGTGCGTGTTTTTTTTAACAATCCCAGCACACTGGTTTACCCAAAGCTTTCACTGACTAAAAACGCAAGAAACGCTTGAAGATATATCGATGCAATTTGCATATATATAAGAATGAAAAAGACAAATAAAGAACAGTCTCAGTATTCAAAACCTTACATTGAGAACAACTCGTTTATCAGGTCCACCTTTTGATATGCTGCGTTAAGTACCTGTGTGAGTATTTCTGTGCAAAACAGTTCGCTCATTTCAAACGTTATTCTGTTAGCAAGTTCGTCCCAGACCGGTAAAGCGTATATAAACGGCTAGTTTCATAAAAGCACTAAGGAAAAACGTTTTTGTTACACAGTGAGTTTGATAAATAAGGTCAATAGTAAAACCAGAACATTCTTCCCTTAAGTTTATTTCTAACCATCTGGAATAACACAGGCTTAAAATTCCCTGGGTGTTCGATCGTGAATAATATGCTCGCGAAACTTCCGTCTGCAGCAAAGTTTAGCAAAGACAACAAAGAAGATGAACAGCACTATGTATTATTAAGATTAAGACAAAAGAAAGTATGTTCTTACCAGACAAGAAAAACCACATTTTTATGCGCATTGCCTTTCTGCCAACACTGTAACATTCGTCGTTCACAGGAAGCTGTTCCTTGAGACGTTTCTAACATTCGCCTGAACATAAGTGGCAGAGTGAGACGCAAAGTGCATCACGGAAATCTGACCTACTGACCTAGTTTCAGCAATAGGAATGACAAATTAATATATAGAACTGTAGCAATCACGCGATTATAATGTTACAGCTGATTTCACTGCCATGTGTAGACCCAGGTTTGTGAAGCACGATTCGAAGGCCACGATTCGCTTGTCTTGATTCTCTTGTAACCACAAAGCGATGAAAGAAATTAGCAGACACTCTGCTCTTTTAGGACTGTTTACATCTCGGAAAGTGTGTATTTCTTCTTAAACTCATTTCATTCACAAATTTCCATAATTATTTCGTGACGTTGTTCGAATCAAGGCGGATTCGCCTCAGGACACGATTCGACCATGCCACGGTCATGAAATAATACTGGAAATTTGCGAATATAATGAGTTTTCAGAAGAAATATTAACTTCCTGAGATATAAACAATTACAAACAAGACAAGCCCCAGGGGCATTACCCCGCCGTTCCCCTTGGGGTGTAAAAGATATTATGGTCACTCAAGATACACACTCTAGCCTGTGTAGCAAAAGACGCGACGATAACCTGTGTAGCAAAAGACGCGACGAGTATGTTTGGCCGAGCAAAAACCGGAGGTCTGGGGCAAGTGACCACCAAAAAAATGGAAAATAATAAAAAAAACGGGTATTACTAGACCCCGTCCTGACGGCGGGGTAAAAAAGCAATAAAAATTTTTCCGATTTCCTTCATCGCTTTGCAGTTCTGAGAGAATCAAGACGGGCTAATCATAGCAGATGAATCATGTTTTATAAACCCGCCTTAGGTTAATTTTAATTTTGTTTTTGAGGTTAGAGGTCGGTAAATGTTATTGTTTGTCCGGTTTTTTTATACTTCTTCGGTAATGTTTGTTGGTACTTTTTTGCCGGTTGGAGCCAATATAAATCGCTTCGTTGATTTTGTTTAGGTATTATCGCTGACCGCTATTTCTCATTCCCCATTCCCCATTCCTCGTTTTAGTAACATCCTTTGTCAGTGTTTCAGTCTTAAGAAAAGATCATTTGGTTTAGAAAAAAAATTTCCGAGTGGAATTTTTGGTTCATTATTCTTTTTTCAGATTACATGTGGTTGTTTTATAAATTCTACTTCACTATTTAATGTTCAACCACGGATGTCTCATTTAATAGGTGAGCGGAAGCTTAAATGTTAAAACTTTTGCAGTTTTGAGTAGTTTGTGTGTTAACTGGTTAAGCCATTTGGTGCTTTAAGTTTAAATTTTCACTATTTTAATCGGTTTACAGAAAGAATTTCATGAGATTTCTCAACAAAACCAAGAAACCATTTACAAGTTTTCCAGTTTTCCTTAACAAATGTTAATACATGATTTCTCAGCGAAGCGTTTACAGCTATACCATAACGTTAAATTTCATCCGTTTAACGCCGTTTTCTTTGAATTGGATTTTGTCATCAAACGTGTTAGTTGTATCTGGGTAACGCTGTGTCAAATAACCGTCCCATGGACCGGGAGATCTCGTGGTTGTTGATGTTTTCTTTCTTCTTTGTTTGATGGTTTTTTAAACTTCTACAAAGAGAGTTTTGTATTTTATTTCACAAATGTGTTTCTCTCTGTTAATCGTTAATCAACAAGGAAGTTTGAACTGATTCTACAACTTTCTTTCTCTTGTCAGTCTTTCTTCCCGCGACTTTTTTCACATATAAATTTTGGTTTTTCGTTACTCGTATCTCTTGTTAGGCTGATAATTGAAAGCATCTTCTTCTTTACCACTTACTCTTAGATTTACACCTATTATCTGGTCTCCATTTTCAAGAGGCACAGCCGAGATAAGTTATGGATGACCGATGTAAATAACAGTAGGATCGTCTTACGAAACAACCGGCAAGAGTCCATAGACCAGAGATTTCATTCGATTTTACGTATACACGAACTGATAAAATTAAAGAATCTGTAAATGCTCGGAAAAACCACATTGGTTGCCCAGAGCGTAGTAGACCAGCTAAATGCAGCTCTAATAAACCGTTCATTATTTTTCATAACAAATAACGCAATCAAAAATTAGGTAAAATTATACTGTACCGTTTTTAGAACGGTGAGTAAAGACAGTAAGGCTACTTACGTTGAGCACTACCTTAATTTAGCCCTCTTAACATCAAAGTAGAATATTAAGATGCCTTCTATGATCGCAGGGGTTAATAGTACAAATTATTCCATTCGTGTTTCCTATTTTCTCTTGTTAAAACAATCACTTTTTATGTATCTCTTGAGAAACAATCGCCAGTGGACAGAAGCCACAAAAGGTGCATTGAATGTCCCAATACAGAATTTCCAGTCACGTCAGCAAAATCAAACATTGTACCGTACAAGATCCCTGATTATGTATACGTAATCGACTGTTCCTATTCACTGTGTATGCATCACAATCAACACAAGTATAATCGCGATATGCTTCTGACAAAAATATCCTAAGAACACATCGCTTTTCGCTGTGATCTCACGCTATTTCTCTTAAATTTTACTGCAACATATTGAATACACTGAGCATGAGATTAATGCTTAACGACACGCGTTATCACTCTAATAACCTTGGTTATCTGATATATCAGCGTCTAAAAATAACGAAATAATTTCCCACAAGGCCCGAAAACACAGTGACGTTACTCTCTTGGGAATACCGAACATCACACGAGCAACACCGAATCTACACGACTTCTTTGGGAAATAACCACAGGAATGCACCGCTGTGATCACATAATCTCTTGATTGTTATCGCAATCACGAGATAAAAAACAAGGAAAATTAAACGGGACTACATTTGCTTCCAACTCTGGCATTCTACAATTCAGTTCGGAAAATGCCAAAATCGTACAGAACATGTAATGAGTAAGCATTGTTCACGGCTACGAGAGGTTTTTCCAGAAAGCAGTTTTCAAAGTTCCAGAACATGTATGCATGCAACAGTCGTAAGCAAGTTGTACCGTACTATAGCATATTACTATTTTCCCCGGAAATGTTCGGTAAAGGGAATGCAGGCTACCTAGGAAAATCATTTCAGTCTAGGTTTTTTAGCAATCTTTTTCACGAACACTTTGATTTGATTTTGACTACTACTTATTAAATCTCTATAAAAGAGAAGTGTAATAGTTCAAATATTTATTGCATTCAATATACGCAGATGTTTTTGTCTTGAGTGTTGCCATGGTAAAAACGCTGTTCAATTGCCTCCAACGCTTCCCGCCAAAAGACTTGGAAAAAATACGGGCACCCAAAATACTCATGCGCCACACTTTTTTATTTTTTAATAACCACTCTTTTAAATATTCAATAGCTTGTACTTAAGCTAATAAATAATTAGAAATTGACAGCAATAAAAAGTTTAATCAGTTGTTTCAATTTCATGAAAACAATTTTCTTCTTTATTCTTCTTTATTCGCTCTTTAAACATCTTGTTTATCTTAACGATGCTTTTCAATCAGTTAAGAAGAATCATTTAACTAATTAAAAGGTGTGACAAAATCTTTCTTACTTAACATATACCAAGCCTTTCGACGGATTTTTTTTCAATCCCGTGGCAACATTTTTGGTAAAAAATTTAAGCGGACACCCTTTAAAAATTTTTTGGTCGCAAAAAAGATTCAGAGTATCCTCAACAAATTTTTGGGGACTAACGTAGAACAACTCGTGCAACGAAATCCAACGAATTTTGTTTAAGTCGAGTGGAAAAGTATCTCTTTCGAACGGATTAAGGGGCCGATTACATGAGCCGGGCTGGCTCGGTAGAAGGACTGGCTCTGTCTGCCGAGATGACTGCTCAGCCCGGTATTACATGAGGCTAGCCAGCCCGCCTGCGGCTAAATTTAGGAGCTGTCGTGTGAAAAGATGGCTACATCGAAGAGCATGAATCAAGTGGTTTTATTCTCGCTAATCCATTATTTTGGCGTATCATTTTCAGTTTTACGTAGCTTTATGGTCTGATAAACCTTTATGTGCTATATAGAAAGAGAAATTTCGATCTTCTGGTGAGCCATTTTGCTCTGAAGCGAAATTTTCTTGGCCTGAATGTGTTGGCCCGGCAATCGTGATTACATGGTAAGTTTTCATCCCGGCTAGCCGGGATCCCGACATCGCGATGCCGGGATCTCAGCTAGCCGGGCTGAAATTTTCCCATGTAATCGCAAAGTTGATTTTTAGTGTGTTTCACAGAGGTGCCGATATCCTGGCTAACCGAGCCTGCCCGGCTAAGCGGGCCAGCCCGAAATGTTGTACACACGGAGGATAAGAAAAGCAACTTGGCAAGCTATAAAATCTTTGTGAAAAATTTCATGTACAAGGATAACGTACTATCAAGAGAACATGAGGGGACAGAGAGGGAGGCTTCCAGTCCAGCCCTTGGGATATGTCATGTCCACGAAATTTATTTTTAGACGAGCGGAAGTCTGTGTTCAAGCGGAAGTCTGTTTTCCAAGACGTCCGCAGGCAGGCCAACCTCGGTCTGATGTTTGAACGAAAAGCAAACATTACATGTAATGGCGGACGAAGTGGACTTGACGTTTGTCGATGAAAACGACTTTCAGAAACGCGGAAAATGGTTTTTCTGGTCTGATAATTCCGGCTGGGAAATAAGGTCCACTATTTCAGAGGACACAAATGATTCGCTGGCGGATATCAGTGAATTAAGCGGAGAACGCGAGTCAGAAACGAATAGCGAGAGTAACATTTCATGGCATGACGACAGCAATGTTAGCGAACAACAGTTGGATGACAACTACACCGAGGAAGCCTCAACATCTTCTGGCAGCAGAAAAGGAAAAAGAAATTCTGATACAACCAAAACCAAAGCAAAAGTGAGCTCTGGCACCCAGAAAGGAACACGTGCAAAAGGTAAAAGTACAAGGAAGACCGCGTCGAACAACAAGAACGACAACACAAAAGGAAAGCCGCGAAAAACACGTGCGAAGAAGACAAAGGGAAATCGAAAAGGAAAGGCGCTAACCCTAAAGGAACTAGACGATCTTGTTAAAAAGCTCGACGAGAAACGTCCAATGTGTTGGAATTTCGTTTGCGAAGGACTTAAAAACCAGTACGTTGAAAAACATTTCAAAACACACCGCGAAATTATTCACGAAATTCTGGACCATAAATACAATGAACTGCGCGACCTCGTTCTTCACATGTATTCATCGTACATAACGCTTGTGTCTGCAGTTTCTAAAGATGTGAAAAAAGACAGGAAGGCTCATTTGTGTTTGCGCTGGGTGAGAAGTTTGAATTCTTTCCTGGATGGATCATCTGAAAATTCGAATGTGTGTAGATCTGTGTTTGCCGAACTTGCAACTAAGTATTCGTCGAGCACGATACGAGCAGTCACTGGAATTTTGCATTCCTTAGTTTACGATTTTGCTCAAACAGAAGCATACAACTTTGCCCAACCTAAAGATGCTCCACACATTGTTAAACCTGAAGATGATGTGGCATTGTACCGCATGTCCGGTGCAGCTATTTGCCAGATGATGAAATTGAGGAAAGACACTTTGTCTGAAAAGAAGGGTAAAAGAGGAATGACATCTGCCAGCAGAGATCAAATGGAAATTGAGCTAGAATTGCTGACTCATCTGAAAGAAACTGATAAAAGCCACCTCCCAGCCGCTCTGCGAATTCTTGAGGAGGGTCATCTGACATTCGCGAAGAAAGAATTTCTCAACTTTGTGAGAGAAGCTGATTTGAACATTCGTGAATATGTGAATGAGCGCAGCTTGAAAAAACACAAGACTAATTTTTTAGAAGTTGTTCATTTCAATGTATATAATGACGAGGAGTTGTTGAAATCCTTTAAATGGTCGGCAGAAAAGTGTGGAGCGCCAGTGAAGGATACAAGCAACAATGTTATTGACAAGGTTTATAATGACATACTCCATAAACTGTGCAACACCAGAACTAAAGAATTCTTCAGGGGGAAATTTGAAAGGGATCTGGCTACATCTGGTAAAGTTGTGGAAGCTGATCAGTCGTTGAGAGATAATCTCAAAACATTTAGTGTTGCTAAAAAAAGGTAGATTATTGTATTACTATGTACCAGGCTTTTAGCCAGGGATTAAAAAGTGGGAGTCCAAAATTTTTATAACACCTGACTTTGTCTCCATAGATGGGCCTGAGCAGCATGCAAAGTGTTCTTCTGAGGATAAATGCTAAAAAAAAGTCTGTATACAGTTATTCATATTAAGTTTCTATGAAAAGTGGCCGTCTATTAGACTCCTGGTTTCCCACCTTGCTAAAAGCCTGGTTAATGTACATGTTCTAATCAGGGACCTAAATCGGAGTCCCAGAAAACACATACCCAACCCAAAGACCAATGTCAGGTATAGGAGTCCTACGGATTGGAAACCCTAGTGGATCCAAATTATGGGCTGGTTACATTTCAGCCTGGTGGAGCAGGCTAAACTATTGTTGCAATTACATGACAAATTTCAACTCAGCCTGAGAATGACCCGACTGCACATGCACGCATTGCCTTTTCAACCCGGGCTGACATTACATTTTGATAACATGGACTTTTTTAATGGAATTTACAGCCTGTGTGCCCAGGCTAAAAATTCTAGCCCGGTTTCTAAAACCGGTCTAGGATTTTCAGCCCCGGCTGAAATTCAGCCCTTTCTGAAAGCTCCTCCATGTACAGTTGAACCCCGGTAACTCGAAATCTCAAGGGAAACGAAAAACAGTTTGAGTAAGGGGTTTTTTGAGTTACCTGAGTAAAAATGACTGTGAAGTCGGTCCAAGGGAACTAGAACTTAGTCCGAGTTAGCAGGGTTGTTTTCGAGTTATCCGATTTCACTTTACTGGGGTTCTACTGTAATCCCCACTTTCATTTCAAAAGACACAATTCACCACCTATTCACCACCAGATTTCAATACCAGCTTGTAAAAATAAACATGTATTTTGGTTTTCTGAGAAAAACCACTTTTGTAAAAAAAATGTGTTGACTGAGATGTATTAATTAAATATTTAACACAAGTTCAATAACTAGCGGACCAAATTGTCCATTGTAGGTTTGTAAGGTATACACTTGGAGGCAAATTAATTAATTCAGTTTGGGAAATCATTAGGTTTAATTTAATATTTGACAGTTATTCTTGTTAATTTATAACAACTGTCTTTCGGTGTCATCCAAAATGTGGTAAGCCACAGGGCATCCTAGAAAAGAATTCTTAGGTGTTCACGGTTTTTTGGATTGAACTATTTATAGCGGAACTCCTCCGCGGCCGTAGGCCGCGGGAGTGGAGCCCCATAGTCATACTTAAAGGCGTGCTGGTAATTTTTTATGGTCATGGCAAGCGGAATGGCTCGCGGGCGCGTGCGCCGTACATACATACATACATACATACATACATACATACATACATACATACATACATACATACATACATACATACATACGTACGTACGTCGCATTTCATGACATTCTTACATGAGGCAATTTTCGCTGGAAGAGCAGAGACGAAGGAAAAGAGACGGAGATAGAGAACAACAACGGAAAAGAAGGAGAAACGCCACTGAAGAACAGCGTCAAGCACCCGGTCAAGCAGAGCGGAAACGAAAACGAAAAAGACGAAGGAACAGTACAGCAGAGAGATAAAGGCAACTAGAAATAAGACGGAACGGTACTGAAGAACAACGCCAGAGGAAAACTGAGAGACGCCGACAGAGAACTGTAAACATGTCGGGTACAGTTTTCTTGATTTTTATCTATTTGTGATTGGAAATAATTTTGTACCACCGACTAATTTACGTCTACGTTTTTGTATTTTATTCTACAGATCATCAAGGGGAAAGAAGTCGTAATCGAGAACGGAGAAGAAATTTACGCCAAGGACAGCATGAAGTTACAAGATGTTCAGTTAAAATCAATCTCCGTGCTTTAGCAAAGTTTGTTTAACAAAAAAAATGCACTGTTACAAAAGTGAACTTTTCGTCAAAACTTAAACCGCACCTTTTACGGTATGTCATTTAATACTACTCATAGAAAGTGAAAAAAAGAGGAAAAGAAACAAACCAAAACAAAACGAAAAAAGGGAACGCAATTTGAGGGGGTAGTGCAAAGGTGATGGTATCATGTTACAAGATTTCGCAATCTGGCCGCGCGCGTGGCTGAGAACGAGGACACAATACCTTTTCAACGTTAGAAATGAAAAGATAGGCTAAAGAAACTCGACTGCCGGTCCTAAATGCCTATTAAGTGGAATATGGATGTCTTTATTGAGAGGAGAAATATGGATTGCTTTGGCCCGATGCTTTAACTGAACCAGCGTGAAGACCTGCTTGCTGAGTTTCCCGGGTGAGTTTCTCGGAATTTTTCAATCATTTCACAGAATATTACGGTATGGGAAATTCGCTTTTATTTATCTCAACTCAACTGGCTCATTTCCAATTCCCCGTTATCTCGAACAAAGAGAAATTTGTCTTGGCTCAACTCGCTTATTTCCAATTCCCCGTTATCTCGAACAAAGAGAAACTTGTCTAATGGCTTTGGTCATAAATATAATATTTCCAGTTATTTACTTTTACGACGATAACCCGCTTTTCTCAGCTTTGAAGAATACCAGTTTGTTTTGTTTTCACGGAGCAAAGTGTAGCCAGGCAAAGGAGAAAACAGCTTATGAAAGCATGCAGTGAAGTAAAAGGCGAAAACAAGTACCAACGCGAATCGTCAAGATGTTAACTCATTGACTAAACAAAAGAATAACAAAACAGGACATAATTGATATATGCCTCGTTCTTTTTAACTCTGAATCCAGTCATTGTTTACAATATCCTCGGCACAACCCCTACCAAAATCCATGCAAGTAACGAATCGATGAAAAAGCACATCCTCATTTATGTATCTACTGAAGTAGGTCTTAAATATTTTTTGACTCTTATTCTGATTTCTGAATTGTTTGCTTGAATTTCAATAATTTTATTTGGCTTCACTTAAGCTCAAGACCAATAAGCTTATGTGTGAATTAATTGTGTTTATCACTTATGAATTGTTTGCTTGAATTTCAATAATTTTATTGGGCTTCACTTAAGCTCAAGACTTAAGCTTATGTGTGAATTAATTGTGTTTATCACTTATGAATTGTTTGCTTGAATTTCAATAATTTTATTGGGCTTCACTTAAGCTCAAGACTTAAGCTTATGTGTGAATTAATTTTGTTTATCACTTATGAATTGTTTGCTTGAATTTCAATAATTTTGTTTGGCTTCACTTAAGCTCAAGTTAAGCTTATGTGTGAATTAATTTTGTTTATCACTCAATATTATGCATGGTCCAATTCTACCTGTTACCATCCCCCCCTTCCCGGGCCTACCCCCGGGGATTTGCATATTTTTTTCTCACTTGGCAGTCTATTCCCCAGCCCCGGGCACACAGAAAGAGACGATTCCCCAACCCCGGGACTCCTCATCGACCACAAATACGTTGTTTTGTGTACAAAACCTAAATGACGATATTGATTTCCGTACAATAGCAAAACCAGACGTTTTGACAAGAACTTAAACGCTTTTCTAGAGTTTATTGAACGAAGGACACTACATGCATAATATAATAAAAACATGAACAGAAAACTGAAGAAAAAACTCTACCTGCACTGGCATACAGCTGGCAAGTAAAGAAATTTTCTTCGCCACGTTTTATTCTAAATATAGTGCATACGCACAAGAGGCCCATGAACAAATTGATGGCAGCATTTAAGGGAGTTTTTCTTAGCTTGTTTCATAAGAACACTGGACTGAGATCTCTGTTTAACATAAAGCTGTGCATCCGTTTTTATATAGAGTCTATTTAAGTCGTCTTATTATAAATATAAACACAATGAAGAAATATTTCTTCGTTTGTGACGACCACCATTCATTCGAGTACACATCAAATGCACATTCGTCCAACAATTTATAATAAACATACCGTCAAACACAGATTTTAATTTTGAGATATTATTCTTCTCTAAACAGTCTGCTACAAATACTAGAGATTTTCACTGGAAATAGGCAATCTTCTCCACGCGGTCTGGGGCCGTCATATCAACTGAGAAGTGACGTACTTTACAAGAACAACAATAAGTTATTTTCGATTTGCCCCACTCTTCTACCCCCAGGACGAGACCACTTCAAACAATTCCCCACCGCCGGACTCGAGGGCTGGACTTGTCCCCGGGGTTGCCTGGTGGGGGGATGGTAACAGGCAAAATTGAACCATGCATTAGTTCAGAAGGCGACTGCAATTTGCCATTTTTTTCGATCTCAGTTAACCTACATGTATGAAATAAAAGCACTGCATTGTGGAAAGTGCTTCTTACTATTTGTCACTAATAATGGAATGTTCATGTTTTAGAAAGTTCAAATAAATACTGCATGCATTGTTTGGTTTTCTCAAAAACCACTGTATTCCCAAGGGGGGGGGGGATCCAGATGTAAGCAAAGGATTTTTTTTATGCAATTGACATATTTGTACTGATGTGTTTTTGCTTCCTAAAGGCAATCTGGCTTGTTTAACTGACAATTGTCTGCTGGGATTAGTTAGAACATGTTTGATTAATTGCAACTGGCTTTTTACTGAGTTAAGCAAAGGAGACTGGAGATGATTGAACATCCAGTAAACTTAAATGAGGTCCTGCCATTTTGTTGCTCATTCAATCGATCGATATTCAAGTGCCTTACCCTACCTGTATTATAGCAATGAACCGTGCAAAGGGTGGAAGACATAACCACTTTTTAGACAAATGGTTAAAAGAGTTTGGATAGCTGCAAATGAGGGGTTCAGGCGATGATTTATTAATCATTTGTCAGGATTCCACAAAAGCTGGAAAGAAGAACACTTTCACGGGTGGATGCAAAAATTTCCAACAGTAGGCACTTGTACGTCTCATGAATCAGGTGGATCACAAAAGTAAAGCAAAGTATAGCTTCGGCAACAACATTTCAAAGCTGGAAGTGACATTATGCTAGCAAAGTGAATGACGACTCCCTTAATAATTGACACTGAGTATAATTACTATTCTGTTCACCCATTCTTTCTGTTCATTAATGTCACATTGCTTTAATAATGTATGTTACATACAATATTAGTTATTTGATGTTGTCAAAAGAAAAACAATAAAGTTAATATTATTTTAAGGATGAAAGTAATTTGCCAGGCGCTTGCTCTCACGAATTTGCACTCCAAGAACAGAAAATTTTCTTCAATTGATGAACTTAGAGTTGAGGAGGGGAAATAAAACAGAGATGCTCCAATGAAAGTCTAATTTATTTGAATTGTAACTACAGTGTAACTTTTATCTGCAGTCCTCTATCAGGCCTTTAAGCCTTGACTTTTAGTGGCCCTGGTCAGTTTTAAATCGCCACTGGCGACTGGGCGACTGCCAATTTTTAGCCCTGAATTTGTTTTGTTTTGTGTTTTTTTTTTTCACTGATCCTTTTTTTCCGTTCTAGGCATATATGCCAGCAGTGATCAGTGATGCAGCACTTTCTTACAGTGAAGTTAAGGTACGTGGAAGATATCAGTTATATAATTAGCCCAGCTTACGTATCCAACTGTTCAGTAAATTGAACTGGATTGAATGCAGTCATTGCGTTAATTTGGGTTCGGTAATTGAACACAATAATTATTAACCAAAAATATGCCTATATATACAGCTGTGTTTGATTCCATTCAATTTCTGAACCCCGGCAGTCAAACATAATTAAACAGTTTTAAAATCATTCAAATATATAGATTTAGAGGATGCAAAATTTGAAGCAACAGTTTCTAGAAATTTGCTTTATTATGAATATAAAAGTTATGACGGCCAAGCACATATCTTTCTATATTTTTGTGCTGTACTTCTTCTATTCTTTGTAAAAACAGTAATTGCATGCTTCGGATTGTAAAGAAGGGTGGGGCGATTCGCCAAAAAATCGGAACTTTACTAGTTTCCTCTTAGTTTTACTGATTTTCTTTTTAATGTGCGGTTGGGGACTGGCAGTAGCCATGCACGCGCAATGTTCAGTTGTGGAATTCAGATGTTCTTCTTCATTATTTCACCAATATAGCGGCACGAAATGCTGAAAACAGCGTATGACAGAATACCATCCACAAAAATCCCCTAGGAACAATGCGAGATCTGTAGTTAAGAATCTCCCTTCATCAAGTTACAAAATCCTTTTTCCATGGTGATGTGAGATTTATCTGGATGGCTATATGGTTAATTAACTTAATGCAGAATGAATCAAATAGTTACACCATGTTTACATGATACCGGTATGAACTCACCCAGGTATGGCTCGCACTGTTATGAGATTTTGTGCTGTAATCATGTAACAAATACAGAGAAGCAAGAGGGAACTGGGGTGAACTTGTATCAGAATGAAAAGCATACAATGAACTGGTGTCATGCAAACACCCCCTCAGACTAAAGTTGAGCAGCTCTCAAGAATGTTTAACAACATCCTCAGATACCCAGCGGCAGCGGCAGTAAAACCCTGATTTCATTAAAGCACTGTAAACTCAGACTGGTGCAATTTCTGGTGCAGTCTGAAATTCAGACTGGCATAAGTATTTACATGAGACCAACCATCTCTAAAAATACAGTTTACCTTTTGTCCACTTGGAATGTTTCAATGCCACTTGTTTAAATGCACATGCTTAAAACTCAAAACAAATACTGTAAACTGCCGCTTATAAGCCCGCCTACTTACAAGCCCCCCCCCCCCGGGCTATAGGCCCATCCACCTGTAAACAAAAAATACATCCGGTAATAAGCCCCCCCCCCCCGGATATAAGTTCTCCTCTAGTTTTCCCTGTTTCCTTAATATTAAGCACTCTCACAGAAAACTGCAAAGATTAACTCTGAGCTTCTGTTTTGTTATGTTCCGGTTATGTTCGTGTTGTTGCAGTTTTGATTTTGTTGTTAAAATCGAAATGAATTTGACTTATTATGACATTTCAAAGGTTAATTACAAACTGGTACATTAAAAATGTATTCCGATCAACACTGCTGTGGCTCATTTCGTGACGTTTTTCTTACTCCGCTTATAAGCCCCCCGGATATAAGCCCCCCGGATATAAGCCCCTCCATTTATAAGCCCACCCAAAACCCTTTACAAAGTTGTATCACCCTAGGGCTTATAAGTGGCAGTTTACAGTGTCTTAAAACATTTGGGGTAGTTTTTCATGTGAGCGTGCATGCTCAGTGCATGACACGGCATGACCTAATGCCAATGTTGTGAATTGTGTGCGCAGTATTGATGCGTAGAAAAAAATTGCGCAAATATCCTTAGAACGTCCCTAAAGCCATGGGCTTACTTTTGGCAACTGAGATAATTAAACATTTACTCTGCTTTGTTTTCCATACAGGTTTTTATTCCATCAACCTGATGTCAGAAAAAATATGGCAGTTTATTGTAAGGATTTGGTTAATAAATTTGTACTCTTAGCTACATGTATGTTCCCAGGCAGACATTATCAATTGAAATAAAAAATTTTAAGAGCAGTTTTGAAATAAGGTTTTATATTTTTGGTTTTTCTTTGCAAATTTTGATGTTGGTGATTAGTTTGACTGTATCCACATACACTTTATGTTCCCTCAGTAACACATCCATACACGAGTAGCATTTATTTGGAAGTAACCCTACTCCCCCCCCCCCCACACACACACACACGCACACACACAACTAACTTCCCAGGAATGATGATTCGGAGTTATCTGACTGAATTCACTTGACAGGGAAAACTATTTCAAATGATGGATTCACCACAGTCTGATCCCCTCTTGTCAGTTCATTACATGACAGGTTTCAGACTAAATCCTGAAATGATTTATGAAGAGGCTTTCTTTTTGTTTCTCTTTGCTACCAGATTATGGCAATCAGTAACATTGCTCATTGGTGACATTAGATGCAGTGTAAAGGCTAATGATCAAACCAAAAACAAATTAAACCACAAGATTTACTACCATCACAGTCAGGGGTAGTAACATAGTGAGTCATAATCTGTGCATCAAAGTCACTTAAGTGGTTACTGGACCATTTGTTATTCGTGTTGGCAACACTGTTAGTCACAAATTTTTTTATTGACTGATTGACCGATTTATCAACTAAGTGGTTGAGTGGTTGATTCACGACTGATGGGTACTTAAAGAGATTGATTTTAATATAATAGTCCCTGGGCATCAATAAGAGTAAACAAGGTACATTATTATTCCACTATAGCATCAGTTTATCATATAAGGAGAAAACACATACACGAGAGTATGAGAGTGCATTGCACTGTAGAAAGCGTATTGCACTGTAGTGTCCCGGTTTCAAATCACTCATTGAATAAATCATTTAAAATGATAGGCAAATATTGTAGTGGAATAATAAATATCATTCAGTGGTTTTACAGATAATGGTCAAAGACATTTTACCGGTACTCATTGCTCGCATTTTTCCTCGCTCTATACCACACAACTTATCTGTCAAACCATTGAATGAGGTGGAGGTATTTTTCAATTAGTACCTTGTCTATACAATTTGACAACTCTGCAATAATGTAAATGAATTAAACCGTAGACTTGTGGCAGAGAAAAGGCCGAGGTAAGGTGAACAAAAATAATTATTGTGCCCAATATTAAAGTTTACAACCTAAAACTGGGGCTTATTTAGAATTTTGTAAAACAGGTTCATACCTGCCATCCGTCCCCATTTAATGGGAATTGTCCCGATTTTTGAGTTTCAAAACCTAAAACAATCGGGACATTCCGATTTTCCAGAAAAAAAAGACAATTTGGAACTGGATTGTTAAAGACGGGTCTTCAATGACTTTTCTACATCCTATCGTTTTGTGCAATACATGTGGTGCTTGAGACCATTAAACAACACCTGAGAATTCTAATGCTAAGACAGTACAGTACAGACAATATTTTCTAAAAATAATGCAAAAACCTTAAAGCAACCTAGATCCTGCTCAGTGTTGGGGGGCAGTGGGGGCAGGGCACTACCCCAGGACTGGGGTGAGCATGGGGGGTTGTCCCTATTTCTGATTTTATAAGGTTGGCAGGTATGCACATTCTAATTTGATGAGAGTGTATTTACTAATAATATTGCTGTCAGGTACCACTTGAAATAATAATTATAATGATAATAATAATAATAATAATAATAATAATAATAATAATAAATAAATAAAATAATAATAAATAAAATAAATAATAATAAATAAATAATAATTGGAGTTCCGCTTTTAGGCTTGGCTAAATCTATATATTATTAATAATAACTTCTAGAGGGAATGATAATGTAAAAAAAATGTTGTGCTAGATTAGCAATTAAAGTAGAACAGTCAAGTGAATCTGGCATTGTGGTTCTTTATATTAATTTTAATCAAGTTAATTCTCTAGTCCAGTACCTTGAAGAGAAAATAGCCGGACCATTGATATTCAGAAAAAATATTCTTCAATTGATTATTATACATACATGTAACAAATTCACCACTAAGGAAGCTCTGACTGCAAATATCTTTTCAAAAACAATAAACAAGCAAATGCATATATAGTCCCTTGAACAAAAATTTACAATTTGCTTCTTTTCCTACAGAAACCAGATTGTTTCACATTCATACATGTGCACCATGTTCTTCAAAAGCAAGTCCAAATAATGTCTCGTTATTTAGGTACAATCGTATGTTACAAATGTAAGGGTACACAAACCCAAAGCTCCATTAAAGTACTTTTGTACCATCTTGGAAAGCCAAGAGACAATGTTAGTACTACTTGTCGGGCCTTTTGGAACATAAGAAATTATAGCTCCAAACTGAGCATGCATGTGAGAATCAAAAATAGCAAAAGCCCCAGACTCCCAGATCAAAAGTGCTACACTTTTAAACCCAGAGATAAAGACAGCTGCTTGCCATTGATGACGGGTAGCTCGTGCTTGTAATGTCTGAACCAGAGGTGACAAGTCACCGGAGCGCAAGTCAAATCCAATTGGTTGATCATAACTAGCAATGTGCAGGTCATTTCCACAGCTCTCGACGGCATCCTCAATGTCGAGGTTTCTTGCCTCTCCATCAAACAGAAGGTCATGGAGAGCATTTCCTGTAAGCATTGAATCGACAAGAACATCAAACCACTGACTTGATAAGGTGCTCAAGGTTAACTCTGGCAGGGCTAGTTTGACAAAATGATATCCAACAAGTGCCACTATTATTGTACAGGCATTGCTTCCCTGACGGCCACCAATAGTTGACTGGCTGAGGTTTGCTGAAAGGCAAAACTGCTTCATCTCTTGTATTCCAAAAGGATCGTACACCAGCCGAACAGAGTAGGATTCCCTTGATTCTGCTGGACATGTACTTGATGTGATTGATCCAGATACTAGGATTACATCATCACGGTAGCCACGCTCTGAGTTGCTATTAGTAATGACCTCTCTACCAGTAATGACTCTTCAACGAAAAGATCCATAGTTGCTTGCTGAAAGGTTACCACCAGCTGTGAATTTAAGGACACTGAAAATGGACTCAATGGCACTGCCATTGATGCGCAGTGGACTGATAAAATAATCAGGATAGGCTGTTAGGAACCAGTCACTGAATCCAGGAAGCCATACACCATCAATCGCAAAAGGTCCCATGTCTATGAAAAAAAAGTAGCATTAAATAAGCAAAAGGTTGTATGAAATACTCTTTATTGACTGTGGAATCTATGATTATTTTTATTTTTTTACACAAACATTCATTTACCATTTGCCATTATTGAGGCATTATAAAGTTTACCAAAACATAATCCACTGGGTTAATTGTATAACATACATCAAAATTGTTCTTTCTTACTTTATAAAGCTGTAAAATAAAGGCTGTATGCTTACAGGGTAATAAAACAACTTCTTATTTAAGGCTGGAAAGGGACACCAGCTTTACAAAAAAAGGATCATACACTGATTGATAACATTGAGCAGAATAGCTATAATTATAATAATTCTGTGTTGTTTTTAATGTACAATAATAACGTGGGTGTTCTACCTGCCATGCTAAGAACTTGCTTTGTCTAACTTTCTTGCTGTTATCAGGATACTCTGAAGTAACAAAAAAAGAATAATGGGAAACATTCAAACAATTTCTTCTTATGATTTGCTATCAGAATGTATCTCACAGCACTGTAGGTCAGAGCTGCGGGGTTATCTGGGTTTCGTTAGGGTGAATCAAACAACTCTATAAGTATTTCTACTCCCCTGTGGATGGGATGCTAGGCCATCTGCAGGGTTAACCCAAGCAGTAAATTTGCCGATTAACCTGTTTATACACCTGGGTGAAAAGGCACTGAGAGCAAAGTGCACTAGCCATTAGGCCACTGTGCCTGCCTATTACAATAGTAATACTGTGAACTAATTGCAATATTGTGATATCACACAAGTATAGTTAGAAGAAAAAACATTTTACAAGTATAATTGGACTCACAAAATGGGGTGTTATATAAAATGACTTATAAGTTTTTGCCTACTGTGTTTGGAAGGGACTTTTCGTAAGATTAATTAAGCCCCTCTGGTCCTTACCCCTTATCCATTTGGAAATTCCAGTTGTCAGCCTTTGTTATTCCCACACACCCCTGAGCCCCACAAATTTCCGATCTATGGCTGGCTAGATTATGGATATATCTAGAACTTTCACATCCACGTTGAATGAATAAATTATTATAATTAAAATTTATTATTGTTGTGCTGTAGTTCTCTTACCAGTATTCTGGTGACATGTGGACCAATCTTTAAAGAAGCAGAAGCCTTCAATGATGTTTTCAAGAACTCGTTGATATTTGGGTGAAATAGTCATATGGCTCAATATTCCCTTCTCGAAGATAAGATGGCAAGCTTCCAAGTAGTTACAGGTCATCTCCACCATTGGTGCATCCACAGGCAATGGAGGCTTTCTTGCATGTTCCTGTAGTGCACTGATCATGTATCGTTGCTTTGGGAACATAATACAATAAATTACATTAAAAAATGCAGTAAAGAAACATATTTATTTACAAATACAAAGACACACCAGTTGGGTTTCGTAGTCTTTTGGGCTTTCAAGACATTCCATGACTTTTCAAGACCTTTTCCATGGCTTTACAAAAATTTTCCACGATCTTATTTTGACCATAGAAATTATCCAGGAATATCTTGATTTCCCTTTGATTGTGTCTTATTTTGCAAGAAAAGAGCTGTGATTAGATTGTTTATTTTATGCAATTAACATCATAAATTTTCCATCCACAGCACATGCACCTACCTGCATGATCTTTGCTGGAAGTACATTTAGGCGAGTCCAGCTGTCTCGGTGAACAAAGCTGTACCGGAGTCCAGGAACTCTTCTTGCCAAATCTTGTTCAGCTCTAGTCTGGTCACGCTCATACTGATCAATGATTGGTTGCCAACCAAACTGGACACCATCTTTTTGGAAATATTTAGTACCCCTTGCTCTTGAGCTATACAGGGCAGCAATGTTGTTCTTGAGCTGTAAAAGAAAAAAGTTAGTCAAAAATTGCAAACTGATAACAAAACTTGTTACTGAAGCTTCTTTTTGCATGTTTACATTTAAATTGAAAGACATTGATTCAGAAACAAATTTCAAATGAAATTAATTTTTGAAAAAAAGGAAATACAATATGTTGTAGGCACCAACATTTTCTGACTACTAAATTTAGAGTTTATATCTATCCACAAAGAGTCCACTTTTAAAGTGTGATTTAATTCCATTAGCAGTGAATTATATTTGAACAAAGAGTACTCAGTATAGGCTGGGGAATCAATATAATGTTGTTTTTGAGTTGCATGACAACCAAAACAAGGTAATTGTCATTATGTGTGTAACACTAACTAAAGTTACTTTTAAGTTGCTTACCTATTTCAAAGTTCAGAACACTGATCTAAAAATCCACTGAGGATTTAATTATACATGTGAACATGCAGTGTGCATTGAGTGTCAATGTACTTATGCATTTGTATAGAAAATGTTCGCATTTTCTAAAAGAAAAAAGAACTAATATTTAAGTCAAATTACCTGGTCAGAAGGGCAAATTACAACAAACACTCTCTTGTCCTCATCATCCTCATATGTGTTTTTAAATGATGCAGAGACTGCAAATGGGTCCTCACCATCACTCAGTGGAAGCTGCTCATGCTCATAGCCACACAGCAGTTTGATAAGTGCGAGGTTAGATGATGCTCCATCACACACAAGGACTCGAATTCGAAAATTATACAAAGTAAAGGCTTCTATCGTCCTCATAACACACTCCAGAAGAAACTTGTGGTCCCAGGAACCAGCACATGTAAAGTACGGACCAATGACATCAAAATTGGATGTTAGGTCCCTCCACAAAAACTGGAGTATGTAGGAGGTTTTCTGCTGGTCGAAATCTTCTCCTACACTCATGAATACATCATGTAACCAAGGGAGTTCGTCGGGACTCGTGGCATACCCTTTGATTGTAGAATTCATGGAATTCCACACAACCTTGGACTGCACCTGTGTGGTCAAATATATCAAGAGAATGCGAATGTGTGTGGTCAAACATACCAAGAAAATGTGTTTTACAGAAAGATCTTTAGCCTGGATTGACGAATTCAAAATCACTGCATGACCCTAGTGTAATTTTTCAGCATCGAACTAAAATTTGACATGTGCTGAATTTCAGAAAATATTTAAATTTGAACAGATCTTTTAATTTTATTAATAAACAAGCAATGAAAATACAGATTAGGCAAAATTAAAATTCATTAAATTTTTATCTCAGATGAGTAACAATTTCGATTCATGAGTATATTACGGCTTATTTGTAAAACCTACTGACCTTCGTCTCATCAAAAATCAGAACTCCGATTCCAAGCGGGCTTTTCCCTCCAGGGGCTACTTTACTTCCACAAAAGGTTTGGTAAGTTTCGCTTTGATTAGCAAGATACTGCTCGTGGATTCCGGGACCATCTGCATTGCGGCTAACAATTCGTTGAAGCTCTTTGCAACATGGTAACTGGAGTATTCCAAGGCTACGAACTGCACGAAATGCAGCAGGGCTTCTGGTGTAAATAGCCAAAGCTGTTAAATGAAAGGCACAGTAAAAAAATAAGGCACTGGCCATGCAAGAGCTGCATTACATTGCACATATGATAGAATTTTATTTGCCACTGGGCCAGCTTGTTCCTGCCCTAGTCCCTTCTCAGCTCGTCGATCAAATCGGGAGCCTGCTCGCAGGCTACCACTGGGCTGCGAAACATAGCAATGATTTCAAGTTCAAAAAAATATCCATGACTCTCCAACAGAAAAGATGGACATGCATGCAAGATCCCCACTACATACTAAATTATCTTTTTCTGTGGGGAGATGTAAAGTTAATTATCAATATTTACATATTTATTAATTGAGCGCCAGTCAAGAAATATATTTAAAATCACTATAAAATATATTTTTACCAGGCCTTTATAGATTTCTACCAGGCATTATTTTCAGGCAACCAAGCTAATGCAATTACATGTTGTATTGACTTGAAATTATTAAAATTCATTTCATTTCTTGAGAATAATAGCATGGTAACAGAACATTTGTGTTTGAAAAAACAGGAACAAGTTGTACTGCTTGTCTCAAAAGTCGTTGTACTGCTTGTTCAAGCTTGACAATATTACTGGATTTGCTTATTGAGTCTATTATTCGAATATTAACGCCGCATCATGATGCATTTATTCGAGGGCGGCATTTATTAATATTTTTGCTCTAAAATGCGGCGTTTATTCAAGGGCGACGTTTAATCAAGGGCGGTGTTTAATCAAATAAATATGGCATGGCACTTAATCAATGCTTACTAAAAACCTACCAATTTGGATTGTTGCTGATGACCATCTGTTGCCTGGTCTTCCAGTCTCTAAAAGCCAAACAGACAGAGAAATAGGTTAACGATAAAAGTAAACAAAGGACAGCAATCACAGATTTAAACTAAGAAATACTCACACATATTAAAAGATGGTTTGAAACTTTTGTCAAAAAAGGTAAAGAAGAATACTGACAAACAAATCAATACCAAGGAAAAATAAACATGTACATTATTTATCTCCATGACCTAACTGAAAATGGAAATCATGTTTTTTGATCTCTCTCTACCAGGCGAAAGAGAACACATTTAATTTTAAGTCTTTCACGATATATACAAAATCGATTGGCAGTAAATTAAAATCAAAATCTTATTACCTCCATGACCTAATTGAAAATCTCTGTCATGTATTTTGATCTCTCTCTACTCGGCGAAAGATAACACATTTCAAGTACAAAGATTTTACAAAATCGATTCACAGTTAAATGATGAAAATCAAAATGCTTTAGCTTACCGTTCTTCCTCTGGTCTTTAAAGAAATCTTCTTTTTCCATCTGCCACATTTCGCTGAGTACTTTTCCGGTTCCAGGCTTGTGGTTTTCAGCCTCTTCAAATACTTTCTTGAGCCCTTCTTGGCCTTCTTTGGAAGATTCCAAGCACTCAATAAGCTTAACAAGCTCATTGTGTTGCTGCTCGTTGACCGTGAATGACGTTCGCTTGATCATTCTCTCCGCCACTCTCCGGAAGTTCTTTCTCTCTCTTCGCACATTATCCTGTCTCGCTTTTTGGCTTTCAGGGCTCAACACGGACAGCCTAACTTTGGAGGACGCTTGTTGTCTTTGCAGTCGTTCGTTTTCGTCCATGCTGTTCCTATTTTGACGTAAAACAAGCATCCTTCTACGAACAAACCTGCACTCTCCACACATGTTTTCATCAGGCATTTCTTCCTGTTCGCTAGATTGCTGCTTCCGTGGTTTGTGCCAAAGCTTACATTTTACCGCACTCGCGCGTCGCCAGGGCCAAAGCTCTACTTTCACATTCGAAGGTTGGAAACGAATGTCCGACATTATCGCGTCGTAATCCGCTAAGCCAGGGCACAACACAAAGCCAGAATCAACTCTTAACTTATCTATCACACTTTTAACTGCCGCCTTGTCTCGTAAATCAATTGTTCCTTCTTCGAGTGTTTGATAAATAAAGACTTGGAACTTATAATGTCCGGTTGGGCTAAACAGTAACCGGACCGGTTGGAAACTTCCCAGCTGTTCGGTGTAGCTTTTCTCTTTTCTCGGATAAACGCTGAGAACTACACTGTTTTGGTGGCCCGTAATTGCTTCCAAATCGCAATGCAGGGAGCTGTTGAGACTCGAGATACATTCTTCTAGCCCTTTCAGCGTTGTCACCTCTTTGGATTTGTGCAGGTCTTCGATGGCTTTTTCCTGCAAACGATCTTTGGCCTGCTTTTGTCTTTTGACTAAGACTCCTCTTAGCGCTTTTAAAGCCAGTCTAGGACTTCGTCTTGGCTGCGGACTTCTTCTTGGTGCCTTTTGGACGGGAGACTGAACAGAAACGGACGTATCCACGTTGGCAGTGCTATCGCTGTCGGGTGAGACATCTTCGATGGTTCGTTTATTTCTAGAAGAGGGTGGATTTTCGTCAAAATCCAGGGTTGTTCCGCTCGAAGTACTTTGGAGCGGGTATATTGCCTGTATATTGCCTTTTGAAAAGACATGATGAATATAAATATTCATCAGCCTTCCACGTGTGCCGCCATTTTCTCTTTCCACTAAGAACCTGAGAGCGAAGCAGGGCTGCGGAAGTCTGTTTTCCGAGACGTCCGCATGCAACAACGAGACTTCCGCTGGGTTAAAAATAACTTTCGTGGACATGACATATCCCGGCCAACGCCCTCAGTATCCCTCTCTGTCCCTAATACTCTCTTGGTACTATGTAAGTTTGGGTAAAGATAAACGTCCCCCTCGTTAAATTCTCGATCGTTCCTCAGTTTTGATTATTTTTACCTTGCAATTTTGCTTGTCATAACAAGGCTTTTTCTGACGGTAAAAGTTTTTGTAGCACAGGAAAAATTAAACTGGTGTGACCTAAGAACTTTGTGTCTAATCAAAAATAGCATTTGCTTACATTTGAAGCAATTGATGACATTCAGTAGGTAGTATAATTGCCTCCATGTTCTGTTTGTTGTTTTATGTACTAGTTAAATTTGGCCATACAACTGAAATCTAAAATATTTAGTCTTGTGCTACATTGCATGCCAGCAGAAAAAGTATTTTCCTCCAACGCAATGACTATAATTAGCGTAAGAGCTAGTACAACCCAACCTCCGGTCCTCGGAAAAAACTCAGAGTGTTTCAAGCCTTTCTCCTAAACACGCGTCTTTTTATGGATTGATTATCGTCTTTTTATACTACGTAGACATACTTATAAGTCACGCGACCCGTTTTGTTGGTTTGTTTTTTCTTGTTTGTTTTGGTTTGAATTAGGAATTTTTCCTAACGATTTCAAGTGTTAACGATAAACAGGATGATTATGTAGAAAGACATCTTGGTTCATTTGCTACAAATTTGTTAAAAAAATATAAACATTATTGCGATAAACAATACAATGCCAACCAATTCAAGTCCCTAGATGGACCATACTTTGTCTCGGTTGCCGTTTCAATTTATTTATCCAACAAACTTCAAGACAAGTGCAAGAGAAGTGTAAAAAAATGTGATTTAGTGTCTCATAAGGCCTTTTTTTAAGTCTTGAACATTACTGCATTTGAAATCAAAGAACGAGAGTCGACGACAGCTATTCTTCGACACCCTGAAAACGGCCGAAGAATCGTCCGTTTTGGCAGAAATAAAAGCCCCTTAATTTGTTTTGTGGTCCGTACAACTGGTCCATATTGACTCACCTTTAGCACAAACGTCCCTCTGAACCAGACATGCTCATCAGGGTTTTACAGGAGAACACAAGCACTTTTCTAATATTCATTTCCTTATTAATATCCGTTCTATGCGATTACTCCAAAATATGAAACAGGAGAATTTTTTAAACAAACTTAAGATTTACAATATAGTTTTCATTGGATTTAATAACTTAGATACAAACTTAAATAATTAAATAACTAAATAATTCTACTGGCAATTGAACATTTGATATGGCGATTGCGTGGATATTTCTCTAAGAAGGCACTGAAAGTCAATATCATAACCGTAAACACAATTCAGTGTAAATCACACGCTGCAAGCCAGTATTTGGTTAATACTTTCAACTCCAGTTTCAGACAAACCTCTTGTCATTAAGGATGTTTTCGCTCTCGAGTCTGTGGATAAACCCACAGAGTGATCGTTTAAACGAATGCTATCAAGAAGTGTTTCCTGTTGTGCTGTGGATGGAATCCTAAACATGGACCATTCAAGAGCCTCATTCAATGAAAGGTACCGTTTATTATGCAGTACATGGTGGTTTAAACCTTTGAATCTGTGGATGAAATATCCGTGTGTCCATTCACATGAAAGCTATTGAGCAATACTTTAACTCCTTCTGTCGCAGTTTATTGTGTCAGGGGTTACCCACTATGGCATTTGGTCAGCGGTTACCCACCCTTCAAATCCATGTCTTGACCTCATGTATCCGTCACGAAGAGCTCCATGATTGATATTCTAATAAATGCCACCCTAACATGTTAGCCCACAAAAATGTGACTCTATTGAGTCAGCGGATACCCAACCACTACACGGCCCATTTCTTGACTTCGTTTAAATGAAACGCAGTGACCACATCAATGATGTTCAACTGGACGCTTCCCCACGATATTAGCCTCCAAGTCTCTGACTTTACTGGGCATTGGGGTACCCTCCCCTTCCAAAGCCTATATCTTGATTTCGTGTAAACATCATAAAGTGTCCCTATTAGTAGCGGAGCCTGCGGGCAAAGCCCGCCAGCAGAGCTCCATTGCTAAGGAAATATGGTAACCTATCAATCCGAGAAATTTTGGTTGTGACGTAATAGTCACGTGACCGTCCGTCCGTACGTCCGTACATCCGTCCGTCCGTCCGTGCGTCCGCACAGACTCTGTGGGAGGGGGAGGGGAGTCCCAAGACAACCCGACGGGGGTAGAGAATGCCATCTTTTCTTGGCGGGAAATCGCGCGGTGCTTTCGGGCAACCGGCGTTTTTCTTGGAGGGAAATCGCATGACCATCGTCGCTTTTGAAAAAGACGTTTCTTTAAAAGCTTAAGCTTCTTTAGCATTTCACGATTGCTCGAGAATACTGAAGTTTTATACTTGACAAAACAAACATGTAATATCTATAAATGGAAAGAAAAACTTCAAAAGAATACTGGTAGAAGGCGAAAAGTTCAAGTTACGAAAGCTGCATTCAAAGGACTTCATCGCTTTGTTTTCTTCACGGCGGAGAGTTTGCCCTGTTCTGAAACACAACCGAGTAAGTGAAGTTTTTAAAGGGTCTAAGGTACATGATTTCGAGTATTACGATGAAACAAATTACGTTTTGAAATGGAAATTTGATTTATGCCATTAGAAATGTGTTATTTACTTTTGACTTTAAAAAATTATTAGAAAACGCGCTCAGATTTGTGATAGATTCTTGAATATTTTGCCATCACTTGGCTCAGCCGATTTCACTCGCGTGGACCGACCTACGATTTTGGAAGTGTAACGCGAATTGAATTTAAGTATAAACTTACGGGATTTCGAATAAACGCTTTTCAAAAATGATTTCTCAGTCCATTATTTTGTGTTTGTTTATTCATAACAGTAGGTCTAAGCATAGCCGCAAGACAACTGCACAAGCTTTGCTTTCAATTTTGACTGTCCGGTCCATCTCTTTGTGCAACTGTCGATTTTCTTGTCCTAGAAGTTTTCAATAGTAATAGTCTGTTAAGTGAAGCATTTGCCGATTTAAAGCTATTTTATCCCAAAAGCTTCCGAAAACAGTTTTGTGCGTTCCTCAAAGCGCCTAACTTTATATAGGCTTACTTCGCATCTGCAAAACTTATGCCGGCATAAGTAGTAAAGGGCGCCCAGATGGCTCCCAGACTGGCTTCTGATTGGTTCTCGTGGTTGCTAACCGGAAGTGCTAACCGCTGCCCGTGGGTTGCTAAGGGGATGGCGGGCTCAAAACCGCTGACCAATTGAAAAAAGGGATCGCGGGCTCACCGGAAGTCACGTGGTTTTAGGAAACCGCTGACCAGGTGGAAAAAGGGATCGCGGGCTCACCGGAAGTCACGTGGTTTAGGAAACCGCTGACCAGTAGGAAAATTCGATCGTGGGCTCAAACCGCTGGAGAAACGCGGGCGCAAAGTCCAAAGTCCAAGTCGGGCGGCGGAGGTGCCCCATATATGGGTTTGATATGGTTTTGATATGGCACCAGTCCAACTGGGGCAGCGGGGCAAATATAAAAGGGGTAAACCCTAAGTGAGGGCGGCTCCGTTTAAACAAGGCCGAACCCTTCAACTCTCCCGAAAAAGCCAACGAACATAAATAAAGATCACAATAAAGTGTCATGGAACATTCTTTATTGGTCCTTCATTTTTTGTTGACAATAAGTGAGAAAAAATAATGAGTCCAAGGTCCTTTTACGAGAAACTGATACAGGTTTTCATCCGTGAAATGGCTTGGGTTTTGGTGCGCCCCAGAAAGTAGAGGGTTTTCCGGTGGGGCTCATAGGGATCGCGCAGTTCTCCCCAGAATCCTTGTAGGGCGTTGCCGTCTTCATAACAAACACCATACCACACAGGATTGTCTTTCCAATCGGTCTTGACATGCTGGACAAACTCCGGGTCTTCTTTCCATTCTTCATGGAGGACTTGAAGGACGGAAAGAGGAACGACGTGTTGGCAGCTAGGACATAGGAGGGTCTGACGTTGCTGTCGGCAGAACGAGTCCAATTCAGGCACTGGGGGAGGTATAAAAAGGCAACCCCATGAGTTAGGTGGTTGTTGTCACCATGAGTTTCTACATCACCCTCATCAGTGATCAAGCGCAAGGCAAGGGGCAAAAATTTACCGCTAGACTTCCCCATTTACACTATCTGGTAGAAGACGATTGGGAAGCGGCCCTCGTGCATATCTCATACCCTGGTTTTAATCAACAATTGGAAGATCAAACCAAGCAGAATTGGACGCAAGAAGATAGTGCAAAACATTGGATGAAAACAGATATCAAATACATGCCAAAACGTGCCGATGGAACGGCACCACTTAAAGTCACCAAAATCATTAATTAAATCCTGGAGCACGTGGGACCTAGCCCGGTTAGCTCCAGAACAGGCTAACTACTTAGATTGGTTTTTGAAAGGGGTGGGTTTCCTTTAGTGAAGAACCGAGGAAAAAAAAGGCTTACCGCTATCCGTAGGTGTTGCTTGATATTCTTGCTTGCTTGCTTGCTTGCTGCCAGTTGTCATCTCGTTTGACTCACCGCGTTACAGTCACCACATCCTTGGACTGTGGAAAAAAGAAATACGGAGAGAGTAAACAATAAAGGAATAAAATAGTCTTTCGGGTAGAAAAGGATTTTTTCACAACAACGCGGGGAATGGGAAAACATTGCGAGCTAAACAGAACCGCGATGGTTCGCCAAGGTTTTTTCGAGGCGACAAAAAAAAATAGATCCATTGGAAAAAACAAAAAGAGGACTAAAAAGCACAAATGTGTTTTGAACGGAAGTTTGTTTTTGTGTAAAAAACGCTCAACACGTTAAAAACTATGTTTTAGCGGACAGTAGATGCTTACTTGGCGTGGAGGTTTGCTTGTTGTTGTTGTTTTCAAAAAGCCGCTCGCTTTCTTCTTCTCGGCGAAAATACGAGTTGTCATTTCGTTTGTCTCACCGCGTGACAGGCAGGACATCGTTGGACTGTGGAAAAAAAGAAATACAGAGAGAGTAAACAATAAAGGAATCAAATAGTCTTTCGGGTAGGAAAGGATTTTTTCACAACAACGCGGGGAATGGGAAAAAAATTGCAAGCTAAACAGAACCGCGTCGGTGTTCAAATTTTTTTCGAAGCGACAAAAAAAAAAAATAGTTTCATTTCCAAAAACAAAACTAGTAAACGAGTATTATAAGACACAGTGTTTTTTAATCGAAAAGTTCGTCGTTGTGGGAAAAACAGGCTAAACACTTCAATATTTTTAGCCGGCAGCAAAACACAACACTTACCTCGTGTTAAGCTTTCGCTGTTTTCAAAACATCCATTCGGCGGCTTTTACAGATAAAAATCTCCCACATTTTTTCGCTGAAATCTTAGCTGTCATCGTTTTGTTTGTAAAGCCGAGGGCTGCTGGGGTAAAGCGATGAATAAATCTGTGAAAAAACTGTCGTAACTCTCCCTGACCTTCCTCCATCTTGAAAAAAGTGAGAACTTGGGGGTAATTTTGCTGCTTATATAGCTAAACAGTATGACCTTATTTGGTTAGGATTGGTTGTGATTGGTCAGTCCCAGTCAGGCCATGGTCAAGGACCAAGGCCATGGTCAAAGTATCAGCCGATCAGAAGCAGAGTTTCACAACAACGCGGGGAATGGGAAAACATTGCGAGCTAAACAGAACCGCTTCGGTTTTCCAATATTTTTCGAGGCGACAAAAAAAAAAAATAGAGCCATTGGAAAAACAACGAGTGTTATAAGACACTGTTTTTTAATCGAAAAGTTCGTCGTTGAGGGAAAAACAGGCTAAACACTTAAACAAATATTTTTAGCTGGTGTGTGCAACACTGTGCAATAATCTGTAAACAAAACCAAAAGAGAATTTCTAGTAGTTTCGAAGCGAACATGCGTCTCCAATTACAAAATACAAAGCGACAAATAAAATAACAGCAATCAAAACAAACGAAAAATGCCGATAAACGATTAAATGAATTTGCCTAGCGAACTTAAAGTGAAAGTACAAATAGATAAACTAGATTTGCTTGAATCACGAAACAGAATTATAACTCTAAGTTTATACTAAAATGATACGCTTAATAACAGGAAACAAGATTAATTCTGGAGAATTTATAGGCGGCCGATGGTAACCGGTAGATATGGAGTTCCGCTTTTAGGCTTGGCTAAATCTATATATTTTTTTTAGCTGACAGTAAGAAAAAATGATGCTTAATTTGTGTGGAGGTTTGCTTGTTGTTGTTGTTTTCAACAAGCCGCTCGCTTTCTTCTCGGCGAAAATGCGAGTTGTCATCTCGTATGTCTCACCGCGTTACAGTCAGCACATCGTTGGACTGTGGAAAAAAGAAATACAGAGAGTGAGTAAAAATAAATCAAATAGTCTTTCGGGTAGAAAAGGATTTTTTCACAACAACGCGGGGAACCGCCTCGGTTTTCAAATTTTGTTTCAAGGCGACAAACAAATATTTTTAGCCGGCAGCCAAAAAAAAAAAACAACAACAACAACAACACTTACCTCGTGTTAAGCTTTCGCTGTTTTCAAAACATCCATTCGGCGGCTTTTACAGATAAAAATCTCCCACTTTTTTCGCTGGACCGGTACTTGGCGGACCACTTGCCGCGAATCCAGAAAGAGGACCAATGGGACACAGTCTTGTATTTTTTCAAAGAAATGCTAAGACAAAGGGACGAACTGAAACGACTCGAGGATATGGAAAGGGAAGTGATGGCTGCAGTCCAACGCTGTTTAGACCTGTTTAGAACATTGAACATTTTTTATTCCTGTTGAGTTTATTGTGAGTCAAGACTGCTGTGCGTCAAGACCAACTATTTATGATGAACGTGCAAAACCAGTGTTGTCAGTTTTTTATTTTAATTAAAAAGAGTGGATGTTTTTTTACAAAGAGTTGTCCGTGTTGTTGCCACGCGGGGTGGGGCGTTCCGATTTACAAATTGAAAAATAAAAACTAAAAAAGGGCTATGTACAATTCAAAAACTAAAAACTAAAAACATTACAAATGAAAGTCTTCGAGTTCCAGACGTAATTGATCAATGTTCTCGGGGAGACAGAAGGTGCGGTTGAATAAGGCTTGAATCTCGGCTCGGGTTTTCTCGTCCACATCCCGGGATCCCACGATAGCACTGCTTTGATGAAGGGTGGGCTTTTTAGGTCCCCAAGGGACAAATTGACTGCCTGTGACCAGGGTGGCGGCATTCTCGTTGACTTGGTAGTAATGGTCCGAGCGGTACCACGTTTGACTGGGGATGTCAAACAGGTGGACGGGTTTGCCTTGATCCATGGCCAATTGCACGGTCCAACCGGTGCCCCCTTTCACGCGTTTCTTATCCTGTTCCAAAATGCCAAAGGCATAGATCGTATGGGCTTTCTTGGCAATTTGATAATTGCGTTGCAGCAATTGCAGGGTGTAAAAATGACTGGGCATCCGTTTCCCTAGTTTCTCTGCCGCCTGGTGAAGATGGGGGTTGGCCAACATCAGGACTTCCACGGTAGAAGGGGTGATGAAGGTAGCTCGAGGATGGTTCGGGGGGACTAGGACTTCGATTTGCATCCCAAAGTGTTTGGCTTGTTCTTCGACGAGTGCATCCGTACCTTTGGCTCCCCCGGTGTAGACCACATGACCATGACCAATCTGCAGTTCCAAGGCACCGAGATCTTGTTCTCCAATCATGGCGATGTTGGGCGGCATTTGCTCTGAGAATGACGATCGAGAGACCAAGGGACCCTCTTAAATAGGAACACCTGACCAATGGGAAGACAAGAGGTCCTTATAAGGTCATAACAAGCTGACCAATGGGAAGAGGAGACGTCCTTATATGGGTAGGGGAAGCTGACCAATGGGAAGAGGAGAAGTCCTTATAGGGTCATGAAAAGCTGACCAATGAGAGCCAAGGGTCCTGGGTATAAAAAAGGCAGGGGTGGGTGAAAAATCGTGAGCACGATGTCTGTGGATCGGAAGAGAAAGTCAAGCGACCCTCCTTCGGGGAAGAAGAAAAAGAAGAACACCATTCAAACGATGACGCCCGTGGACTGTGATCCGGTGGTGCGCGAAGTGGTGGAAGATACCCGAGCCGCGGTGGAAGATATGATGAAAGAATTGAATGACATGGTGGAGCAATCGACCCCAGCATTGACGCCTGTGTATGATCCTCCCAGTTCGGTGGACTATATGGTATGCCCTTGCCATGATGTGCGTTTGGAGGCACGAGAATCTCAAAAGGAATGGAAGTATGTGAAATGTCCCATCCAACCCTGTTTGCTGTTTTGTGGCCAAGATCAAGCTCTGGAGTATATGAAAGCCGTGTATAGTCAACCTCATCTAGAAGTGCTGGACATGTGGACTTGTTTGCAATGCTTTTGCCGTGAACCCGCCACGCTGCAACAGAGCCATTCGACCCAGAACCCCGATCGTTTGTTTCTGAATTGTTCCAAGAAAACGTGTGGCTTCTTCCGATGGGCCGATCAACCCTTGGGTCCCAAGTACTGGAGCTGGTTTCATGACCATCCCCCCAAGAAAGCCGACGCCCTGGCTGAACCACCCACCCGTGATGCTCAAGGGTATCCCAAGCGTGGCGTGGACATCCCTGGACCACTGCCCCCTCGAAGGAAAGAGGATCGCCCCCTGACAGACTATGAGAAACAATTGCTACGAGAAATTCAAGAGCTCAAGAACCGTCAAGAAATGATGGTGGCCCCGGCGCCACCACCCCCCAAGTACAGTGACAGTGTGGAGAACTGGCAGAAAGATCTCGAGACCGTCGCCTGTGGTCGTCTAGGTCTCTTTTAATGTATTAAAAAGGAGTAGGAATAAAATATGTTATCAATGTGACCATGGAGTCTGTTGTGTGTTATGCGTGGGAGGCTCTCTTGTCCCTGGTGGAATGGCAATGCCATCAATCCCTGTGCCAAGTGTTATATGATCATCAACCCGGGGCCAAGATCCCTATTCCCCCATGTCCCGAGGACACGCATCCTCTCCACGTCTTTGAAGAAACCCACGTGGACCGTAACCTGTATCGATGGGTGGTGTTTGTCGTATGGTTAAAAGGGCATCCGGACGCCTGGCAATGGTATCGAATCATTCAAAAGGCGCATCCCCACACGGTCCCCACCATACCGAGCTTATGGGATGAATGCCAGAACGTATGGCCCCTCGAAAGAAAAAGGTCTCCCAAGCATGGTTGGGCCGTTACCACGATCCTCGGGCCCCGGGCAGTTTAGGAGGCGTTCAACGGTTTGCCAAAGCCCATCGTCTCCCTTTGAAAAAAGCCCAACGGGTCTTGGAACGGGATTTGGCCTACACGTTACATAAACCGCGACGTCGTCGTTTTCCCACCGTCCCCGTAGTGGTGGGAGGGTTGGACGATCAATGGGTGGCAGATTTAGTCGAAGTGCAACAGTTGGCCAAATATAATCGGGGCCTACGCTACTTGTTGACGGTCGTGGATGTCTTGTCCAAATACGCGTGGGTGCAACCCTTGAAAGACAAAACCGGCGTGGCCCTCGTGAAAGCCTTTGAGAAGATTTTGAAACAAGGACGACGGCACCCCAACCGATTGCAAACGGATCGAGGGAAAGAATTTTACAATCGGACCTTTCAACGATGGCTCGACGAGCAAGGGATTCATCATTTTTCGACGGAAGGGGATGCCAAAGCCAGTGTGGTGGAACGATTTAACCGCACCTTGAAAGAACGGTTGTACCGTTATTTCACCGCAGCCAACACCTTACGCTTTGACGATGTCTTACCCGAGTTGGTGCAAGGCTACAATGCCACGCGTCATCGAAGTATTGGCATGGCCCCTCAAGATGTGACATGGGACAACGAAGAAGCCGTGTGGAAACGATTGTACGCCAAACGATTGAAAGGCCAGAAAAAACCTAAATTCAACGTCGGCGATCGGGTGCGTCTCAACAAGATTCATCGCACCTTTGAAAAAGGGTATTTACCGGGTTGGACCGAAGAAGTGTTTGTGGTGCATCGTGTGATCCCGGGCCCCGTGCCTACCTATAAGATTCACGAATGGGATGATACCCCGGTCCAAGGTACGTTTTATGAAGAGGATTTACAAAAGGTGCATGTGTCCGACGTGTTTCGCATCGAAAAGGTACTTAAGCGTCAAAAAGACCGTTGGCTGGTCAAGTGGAAAGGGTGGCCCGGCAAGTACAATAGTTGGATTGCCCGCCGAGACGTGACCTCTCTCCAACCGCCCAAGAGGAAAAAGACCCAAGAGACAAGTCCACCCAAAAGGCGACGCCGTGACTAAAAAATGACGTGGGTGCCCAACTCATCGTTTTACGTGACGTTGATGAGTCATGCGAGTACCAAGGAGTTTCCTGGCAACAAAGCCCATCTGTTCCGAAACCGGTTGCCGAAACCCATTCGATTTATGGGTCGAGGATGGATGGTGGGTATGGTGAGTTTATCCTTACCCACCATTCCGGTGGTCGCGGAAGAAGGAGGCGTGGGCGAGTCCCATCCTCTGTTGTATGTACGATGGCACGAACGGGTGCATGACACAGACGATCAAGGAGACGATGTCTGGTGGCATCAACGTCGCGAACTCTTTACCTACGGTCGAGATATGAAAAAGGAATTGGCCTCGTCGACGGGATCGCACTTGTTTCATCAACTGGTGTACCGTTACGAGCAAAGCCGTGCCAAACAAACCAAA
This sequence comes from Siderastrea radians, assembly GCA_964017195.1. Classification (NCBI taxonomy): domain Eukaryota; kingdom Metazoa; phylum Cnidaria; class Anthozoa; order Scleractinia; family Rhizangiidae; genus Siderastrea; species Siderastrea radians. Next base: position 25,792,754 of record OZ024892.1, read on the forward strand.
CCCCTCAACAAATGGGCAGAGAACGATGGCGTCAAATTGTACCCGACGTTTGAATGGACCTCCGAAGGGGATTTGGTGTTGAATACCGTCAATGTGGATTACAAACGACAAGTGGCCCGCGTGGAATGGGGCAGAACCTTGGCCTTGAGAATGGGATGGATTGAACAAGTGTCGACGGGTGTGTATCGATTGGGTCCCAATATCATTCAAGAATTTCATTCGGACTCGATTCCTACACCGTCGGATGTCCTGGATGGCAGCAACCAACCCGCCTTTTGGAAAGTGGATGGGGATTATATGAACTTGAGTGTGACCTGTAATTGGCGGTTTGTGAATTTGAACGCGACCTTTCGTCCCTCGTCGGAATTTGCTCCGACGCGTCCTTTGCACGTGTATTGCAATGTAGGGACCAGCAGCATGGTAGGAGGTCGCATCACGGATCTCTTGCGAGAAATCAAGTACCAACCCCAAAACACCACCCACTTTGAACCTCGTCATATTCAATATGTCCCAGTACGCAACGAAGTGGTGGAAATCGTGGAAACCCAGATGGCCGAAACCAATGGGGATCTCGTCCAATTTGGGGAAGGGCATGCTCTCCTCACCCTGCACTTTAAAAGGGAGGTGGTGGTGTGAAGAAGAAGACAAAGATGTCGTTCTACGTGACATTACCGAGTCATGCCAACCGACGTGAATTTCCCAACAACCAAGCCAATTCCTTCAAGATTCGTTTACCTCAACCGTTACGGTTACAAGGAGGTGGATGGCAAGTGGGCTTGAGTGCCATTTCCTTACCGGACACGGGGGTCAACATTTTTAATCTGCTGCCGGCGGATCAGTTCGTGTTTGGCACCTCTTGTTACCGATTGACCTCCTCGGGACGTACAGTGAAAAGCTTCAATATGAAAATGGAGGATTTGAATCAGGATGATTCCATTGTGGATGGCGTGACCTTCATGAAAGCCTTTTTGCAATGGGTGAGACAACGTATGAACTATGCTTACTTGAACAACTATGGCGCACCGAATACGGAGCGGGGAAAGAAGACGTGTACGACCTTTGAGTGGGACGGCGAAGATTTGGTGATGAACAATCGCAATATCATGCGGTACAAGTACGTGCTTCCATACACAGACAACACGACGATGTTCGTCCCTCACTTTAGCATTCATCATCTCATGGCCGAAAAAATGGGATGGTTTAAAAAGAACGACCAAGGAAACTACGCGTTGCGACCCAACTTGAACATGGAATTCCGTGATGACAAGGTTCCCAACAATAGCGACATTGAATTAAGAACTAGCAAGAATGTGCCGGAGTATTATCAAGTGACCACAGATGGTGGTGGGACCACATGGATTTGGTTGAGTTTCAGTGTGAATTGGCGTTTCACCAACTTGAATGTGGCGTTTCGTGCCGTGGTGGGGGATCCCACGCGAACGCTCCATGTGTACTCAGACGTCGCAGGCAGCACGGTGGTGGGCAATCGCGTGACCGATTTGTTGCGTGAAATCCAGTACAAGCGAGAAGGACGTGGCACCCTGTACTTTGAACCGTTGCACATTCAATACATGTCTCTTCGTAACGAGGTGATCGAAATCATTCACGTTCAAGTGGCCGAAACGATTGGTAGGGGAGGCGACTTGGTCAAGTTTGGCAACGGTCATACCATTGTCACGTTGCACTTCAAAAAGGCATAAAAAAGAGAGACGAGAAGGAACCCCAAGTCAATCATGCCTCCGAAACGACGACGACGGCGAAAACAGCGTCCCCAAGCGGGGGAAGGGATCAACGCAGTGATTGCGGGAATTCCTAAGGCCGCATGGTCCATCACCAAAGGGATAGAAAAGCTGGCTAAAAAGAATGCCAAAAAAGCGCATGTGAAACGCATGGAGGAAATTCGAAAAGGAAAACGAAAACGCTATGCGGGGGAATCGTGCAACCTCATGTGAGTATAAAAAGAGACGAGCCCCCTGTGAAAAACAACAAAAGGCATCCCCGGTGAAGAAGAAGAAGAAGACACCATGCGAGGGGGAAGTTTGACACGATTTCGGACCGACGAGTGGTATGATCAACATGGCAAAGGGTTGGTGACGGATCTCTTGCGTGGGGGGTTCCAAGGCCTTAAAAGCACGCGAAATCCTTTAAAATTGCCTAGTAATATCAAGAGAGGGTTGACAACAGGTTTGACACGTGGGATCAAACGCAAAGCCGAAGACGTCCTTAAGAAAGAAATTACCAAACAAGCCAAGAAAGCCTTGAGCCATAAGAACGTGAAACAAGCCGTACGGGTAGCCAGTGCCTTATTTCCCAAGCAAACCAAACGGGCGCGAGATATTTTGGGAGTCTAAACATGGACCCCGTGCCTTCACGACCTCGACGGATTCGTAGTGATCGGGGCTTGTCTCAATGGGGAGGACTGTATCCGTTTTGGAAACTCATGCGACGACAACGTGGCGGTTGGTTGAGTCCCGAGGTGATGAGACTGCCCGGGTTTGATTTGAGACAACGCTTAGCACGACGACGACGGTATAAAAAACCCCTCACGACGACGACGTGCCACCACTCGACGACGACAACGTTAACCATGCCGAATGTGATGTCACGCGTGAAAGCCCCTACCCACTCGGAAGGGGCTGCCCCAGCGCATCCACGTTCCGAAGGGACCGTCAACCCCGCGTTACGACTTTTCCAGGTGCCACCCACCGACATTAGCATCAATGCCTATCGCATGGTCACCGTTCAACCCACCACCACGGGCATCAATCCGATGGAATTCATCATTCCGGGATTAGACGATTTTGTGGATTTGGGACGCAGTTACTTTACCATGGAATTGAGATTGAAAAAGGATGATAACGGGAACTTGGTGGCCGATCAGAAATTGTGGCCCGTCAACAATTTGGCCCATTCCATCATCAAACAAATTGACTTGCATTTGAATGGCACGTTGATCAGTCCTCAATCCGACACCTACCATTACAAAGCCTACCTGGAAACCTTGCTAAATTATGACCGAGAAGATGGCAAGACCGTGTTAGGACCCCAAGGCTGGTTCAATCAAGTGGATTTCCCACCCCAATGGACCAACAACAACACAGACAAAGCAGGAGACCATGCAGCCTGGAACGCTCTGACGGCTAATCATAAAGCGGCCTATGAAGCCATAGTTGCTGAAGTGAGGAAGTATGCTGGAGGCGCCACCCACAGTGTGGTGTTTACCCCCCACTTGGAAGTGTTTCATACCGGCAAACTGTTGGTGCCAGGCATTGAAATCAAGATGAAATTTCATTTCAATGGTCCGAGCCTGTTTTTGAATGGGGTGGCTCTCGCCGGCCGATTGATGGAAGGCGATGTGAAACTACGGTTTCATCTCTGTCAACTGCGTTTGAATGATGCCATCTACCAGAGTTTGTCTGCCAAAAGACACAATCAAGGCCAAGTGGCTGCCTACCCGACCGTCCGCAGTGAAATCCGCACCTTCAGCATGCAAGGCAACCTGACCCGTTTTGATATCCCCAACCTGTTTCAAAACAGAATACCGGACCGATTGATTGTAGGGTTGTTGGACAGCCGCGCCTTCAATGGGGATGTGACCCGAGATCCCTTCTGTTTCCAGAAATTTGGTCTGACCTCCATTAAACAGATTGTCAAAGGAGAAGAATACCCTTATGAAACCCTACACTTGGTACACAACAATGGCACCCGAGATAATCTAGGGTACTTCCGGTTTCTGCAAGCCAGTGGTGCTTGGTGTAAAAAGAAAGGCAATATGGTGGAACTAGGAGATTGGGGCGAAGCGAAAAATTGTACTTTGAACATGTTTGACAATGTGGCCAATGGATGTGCCGACAGTCAAACCCTCAACCCCAAGCAAACCGGTGATTTACAGCTGGTCTTGGAATTTGGAGCTGCCCCCGGTACCAATATAACGGTGCTCGTCTATGGAGAATTTGAGAACTTGCTGGAGATTGACAGCAACGGAGCCGTGTTGTACAACATTTACCAACACTAAAGAAAGAAAGAAAAGATGGAACACGTGGCCTTGAATAATGTGCAATTGGATTATTTAGCCCGCGACGACCCCCACTTGAAACCGATGTTTTATGGGACGGTGGCCTGTGATCGATTACCCAAGCGTCCTGTCAAGACCCAACGCCAAGGGTACATTGTGAACACCGACCCGCACGATCAACCCGGACAACATTGGTTGGCGGTGTGGACGGAGGGAAATGTGTGTGAAGTCCTCGACAGTTATGCTTTGCCCATGGACACGTACGTGCAAGCCGCCCCGTTACGAGATTGGATTGGCCAACATTGGAAGTATGTGGTGACCAATGGCAAGTCCCTCCAAGCCATTTCAAGCAAGAGTTGTGGGGATTACGCCTTGTTGTACTTGAAAGCCAAAGCCCGTGGACGGACCTTGCAAGACTTTTTAAATGAGTTTTCGGATCATGATTATGTAAGCAATGACCATCAAGCCGGTCAACGTCTTCAACAATTGATTGTAGGCCAAGAAGCCAGATGGTATCAACTCTGTTGTCATCCGTATCATCAACGGAATGTTTAAATAAAAAATTCGTTGGAAAACAAGTGTGTCGGAGTCGTAGCTCAGTCGGTAGAGCCTTTGGATCCCCCCGGATACATGAGGAGATCGTGCGTGGGTTCGAGTCCCACCGATTCCAATAAAAAGGTGCCTTTTTTTCTAAAATGGGTATTATCATCATGCAAACGGGGAAACCGTTTCGTTTTCATACCCCCTCCTCTATCTTGGTGGTGGGGCCTTCGGGATGTGGCAAAACCGTGTTTACGGAAAAGCTCTTGGTAGACAACCCCGAGTTGTTTGAAAGGCCCCCGACGCAAGTGCATTATTGTTATGGGGCGTGGCAAGATCGATTTCGAGGCATGCAAGATCGTGGGGTGGTGTTTCACGAAGGGATTCCCGATCATCAAGCCTTGGTGCAATGGTTTCCTCAAGGACAGGGGGGCCTGGTCTTGGATGATTTAATGGATGAAGGGAGTCACGATAAACGCGTGCTGGATTTATTCACCAAACATTCGCATCATCAAGGGGTGACGGTGCTCTACTTGTGCCAAGACATGTTTCCCGTGGGGCGCTATGCCAAAAGTATTTCCCGCAATGCGCATTACATTGTGGCGTTCAAGAATCCCCGGGATCAATTAGGGGTACGCAATGTCATGCTGCAATCGTTTCCGACCACCTGGAAAGACACGTTGGAGACGTTTCATCAGGCCACTACGCGCCCGTATGGCTATTTGATGTTAGATTTACACCCAGCCTCCTCTGATCAACAACGGTTATGGAGTCACCTGTTAAAAGACGAAGGATGGACGCGCACCTATCAAAAAGCGAGTATAAAGGCACGACACCCCCTTTGGAACCGGAAAAGAGAGTGAGCATGGCCGATGACCGTCAACCTCCGCAAGCCTACGATACCGTGACCCCCGCTGGGGTCGGGGCGACCACCAGCAATCAAATGTCCCCAAGGGCCTTCCAAGATTTGTATTTGACGGGAGACCAAGGCCTTCTCGACGTCGCCATGGAGGAGATGGGCCCCGATGCCCTCCATGAGTTTTTGTCAAATCTTCCCTCTCCCAGGACAGTCGCGGGCTGGCCCGATGTGGGTGGTGCACCCCCTGTACAGACCTCTTCCCCCGCGGGGGTAGGAAGTTCAGGAAGTCAATCCTTCCGTAGTCCCGAGACCACTCCGCCGTCTTCTGGGGCTCGAACTCCTGCGACGCCTCCTAGCGTACCCTTGGCGGCGGCGGGTGCTCGAACAGCCGCGGGTGCTGGGGGTAATGGGGGTGGACGTGGCGGTGGACGTGGTGGACGTGGCGGTGGACGTGGTGGTGGTGGTGGTGCTGGACGTGGAGGTGCTGGTGCTGGAGGTGCTGGTGCTGGTGGTGGTGGTGCTGGTGCTGGTGCTGGTGGTGCTGGTGGTGCTGGCGCTGATGGTGCCGGTGGTGCTGGTGGTGGCGGTGGCGGCGGTGGTGGTGGTGGGGGTTGTCAGGGACGACGACCGAGACGCATACGAGGACGACGATGAAATACCCCCACGTCGCCTTTGACACCTGCCTCCAATCCAGCCAGCCTTCGAGGATCTTGGAGCGGTAGTACACCCCCACGTACCTTGCGTCAAGCCGATTTACAACGATGTTTACGCATGCTGTCACAAGATCAAGAACAATTGGCCCAAGGACGGGAAATTGCTAATGTGACCATGACCAATAGCATTGTGACCAGTTATAAACAGGGAGGACGTCCTAGTGTACAAACCTCTTCGTCCCGGGTCTCGCCGTGAGGATGAAAACCGTCGTGTCGTTATTGAATGGATCCCGACGTCCTGGCATCCCCTTGCCCCCCGAATTGTTACAACGGATGGATTCGTTGTATGCCTTTTACCATCAACAATGGTGGTGTTATCGCAAAATGTTGAATCATTTCAAGTGTTGCCATGCCTTGTACAATGGCCTGGCGTTACTCCTGATGGCCGCTGGCATGATTGCGGGCCCCCTGTTGGACAACAGCACGTTGGTGGCGTGTTTCGCAGCCGTGGGCACCGTGGTCAAAGGATGGGCCGATTTTAAACAGTACCGATTTAAAGTGACCATGAGTCGATTTGCGTTTACCACCTATGCCAAAGCCTTGACCGAATTGAAAACCTATGGGCGCGGGGTCCCCTTGGAGGACCTGGAAGGATTTTTAATCAAGATGCAAACGTTGGATGATACGATTGTGGATTTCACTCCTCCGTTACCCAAACGATGTTTGCAAGAGTACCATGGTCATTTTGTCTACCAACCCGTGGAAGCCCAATGCTATGTGGACGGATGTCCTCGTCCCTTGAGACCCAAAGGGTATTGGATCAATAAAAAGCCGCTCCCTCCCAGCCCGACACTCTTAGAACCATGGCCGTCCAACGACGACGACGATGCAGAAAAAGGAAACAAAGAGGAGGGGCTTTAATGCGTCGCAAACCCCGTTTGGTGGATAAAATTGCCCATGGCATGAGTATGTTTCTATCAGGGCCCGCGCCTGGGTTTGGACTTGCTTTAGGCAAATTAGGCGGTCAAGCCTTGAAAGGCATTACCGATAATGTACAACATTACCGACGACAACGAGGTGGGGGTTGGTGGCAAGATTTCAAACGCAATACCCGTCAAGGCTATAAAGAGACGCAAGACCTCATCAAACAAAACAAAGCCCTTCAACGTGTCTTGTCGCACTCATGGTATCCTTGAAGAGAAGACGACGACGACGACGACGACGTCAACGAGGCGGTTTTTTAAATCTATTGGTCCCTGCCCTGACGGGATTGGGGAAAGCCGTGGCCTTGGAAACGGATAAACGTATAAAACGCACGATCCAAAAAGCCAACCAACGGTATCGTCGCCGTCACCGATAAAGGATGCAACGTCTTCGACGTCAATTCCCGTTTTTACGCTCCATGTTACAAGAAGCCAATGGTTCCAAACGTCAAGAGTTGTTACAACATGCCAATGCCGATCAAATCAATGCTGTGAGTGAACTGGTCTTGAACTTATTGAAAAACAAGATTCCCATCACCCCACCCATCCTGGCCAAACTTCAACCCTATAAAAAGGTGCTACGCGATTTGGGACGTCGTCGACATTCCGTGAAAAAACGTCGGGCGTGGTTGGTTCAACAAAAAGGACGCGGGTTATTTCAAGGACTCCATCAGGCGTTATGTCAATGTCTTCGTTACCCTCCCTACCTGGATGCGTCTGTTACAAGAGGCCAATCGGGCCACCGACCAGTGGAAAGACGAGTGTCATTATTGGAAGCATAAATATCACCTGTTGTATCGAGAGTACAGGCACATCTTAAAGGCCCGTCTTTGTGAGAGCTGTCGTCAGATAGAAGACGGGGAACTTTGCTCCGAGTGTAGTCAACCCCCATGGACGAGGTCTACATGATTCCCCGCAAGGACTTGGAACAACTCATTCAATATTACAAAGGAGAACTCACCGAAAATGCCTTGTTGAACAAAACCGCGACGCTCGCCGCTCAAAAACATGTGTTGTTGGCCAACCCCCAATTGCCCCCGGCCGTGGTCAATGCTCAAACCAAACCGTTGAGTCAAGAATTAACCAAGTTAACGAAACGCATTCGTCAATTTCCCGGAGGCGTGGGAGTGGGTGCACCGGGTGCACCTCCTGGCGAGGAAGAGGAAGAGGCCGGGGATTTGGTGACCGGACCCGTGGAACAATGGTTGAAGCGCATGATAAAAGGGAGCCCGTCGAGCCCCAAACCACCCATTACCCCTGCTACCAAGAAAGGCAAAGGACCAGCCGCCACCACCAGTAAGATTCCCAAGAAAGGGAGCCCTTCCACCAGTCGAGGGGATACCCGGTCGCGTTTAGAAGCCATTCGAGAACAGCGCAAGACCTTGGAAAAAAAGTTAGCCGAGAGTCGTAAAGGCAAAGGCAAAGGCAAAGGCATCTCCCGTGAAGTGCAAGCATTAAAACCCTTACCCGGGTGGGAAGATTGGCACCGAGGCAAAAAGTTACGACGTCGGTTGGATTACGACAGTGAGTAAAAAGATGGCACCCCGCACCAAGAGGAGGAGAAGGGGCACCCAACAGAAACGCCGTCAACGCGGAGGGGCCTTGGATGTCCAAAAATGGATTGCTAAAACCGGCAAAGAATTTCATTGGCCCGGGTATCAGTACATGGGACCTGGCACCCATTTAGCCAAATGCCTGAAACGAGGGGATCCCGGGATCAATCGCTTGGACCAAATTGCGAAACAACACGACATTGATTACAGCCGTGCCAAGAATTTGCAAGATAAATGGAAAGCCGATACCAAGATGATCCAAGCCATTGATCGATTACCCGGCAAGAAAACCAAGACGGAACGGGTGGTCAAAAAAATCATGCAAGCCAAGAAACGTTTAAAATTGTAAAACACTTTAATGACACCCCATACCATGTTGAGTAATAAAAAAATGAAAATGTCACTGTCTCATTTGTTCATGAGTTGTGTCTTCAAGAAAGTTCTACCACAATGTTCTGCCAAAATACTAAGAGATGTTCTGCCCCAAATCAAACAAGAAGCTAGTGGGTGACCCGCCGGACTAGACACAGAAGAACAAAGACAGGCCTACATTGAAAACTACTACAAGCATGAGGGCATCCGCTTGGACTACGCTAACATCCAAAAGAATCCAGGGTTACGTACCCTTGCTAAAATGTTCTGCCAAATAGTCATACGATTTCAACAAGATTTCCTCGACTTCTAAATCCAACTCAAATTCTTCCAAGGCTTCTAACAACTCTTCATGAGCAACCTCCATTTTGAGATGACTCCGCCGGCGGTTCGATTTCTTTTATAGCGGTTTATTCGTTCCCGTGATGCCCCATGGGTCCAAACTAGAGAGGGGGGAGGGGGTCCCCCCACCCCGTCCCACCCCTCCCAGAGACCCCGTGGGGCCTGCTTGTGATTGGCGCCTGCTTCTTCTTCACGTGACCCTTTTTTCTCTATAAAAACAGAGCCCCGACCGCCAGCGGAGTCATCTGATCATGGCCTCGCCGCCGCCAGAAGATGAGGATGATGCTCGTGCTGGGCCTAGTGACCAATTACTCGGCCTACAGCTGTCTAGTGATGATGATGATGACTATCATGACCTATTGGCCCATTTGGAACGACAACATGCCTTTCAAACACGACTCCTTCAACAAAGCGGAGCCGGAGATACCTCGATACAAAGGGGTGCAGGGGGGTTGGATACCACGATCGGAGCCTTTGACTTTGAACTCCAACCCTTTGTCGATCGGACGAGTCGTCGAATGGGGGTGCGTGAACGCCATTTCAATACCCGTTTACGTCAAAGGGGGAACTTGATTCCAGATCAAAACATCACGGAAGCTCTCCAAGACGGGTTACGTCGAGCAGTGAATCAAGTGTTAACCACCACGCCGGACCTCCACGATCAAGATCGCCTTTACTTTACCATCGGATCCAATCGGCTCCATAACAATTTTCAAGGCTGGGGATTACGCGCGGGGGAATGGCGTGAAGGCGGAGACCGTGTGGAGGCCCTGTTCCAACGTTTAGCTCAAGCCCTCAACAGCAACGAACAATTTGAAATGGACGATTCGTTTCAAGTCTCCATCACTCAAGTTCATCATGCCCCTCAAGGTACCGGCAAACCCCGTCGTGGCAAACCCGGCCACCCTACCATGGACATGTTAACCAGGAACTCCAAATCGATCATCCGAATTCAAAACAGGGATGAACTCTGTTGTGCTCGAGCCCTCGTCGTCGCCAAAGCTCGCGTGGACCAGCACCCACAACTCATCAGCATTCGCTATGGAAAAGCTCTGCAAAGAACCCTGGCTTGGGACCTGCAACGGGAAGCCAACGTGCCCCTCGGCCCATGCAGCTACGACGCCTTGACGTCTTTTAGTCAAGCCCCGTCCCTCAGAGGTTACCAGATCCTGTTGGTGGATGCCCATCGATCTTTTCACATCACGACCTTTGGAGCCCCTCAAGACAAACAATTGATCCTGTTGCACCACCAAAACCATTACGACGTCATCACCAAGTTGCCTGGATTTTTCGGGTCCAGTTACGTCTGTGCCCACTGTTGGAAACCCTATGACCATGAAGATCACCATCGATGCCACATGAAAAAGCATTGTGGGGCCTGTCGCCAAAAAGAGTGCCCTGATTTCCAGGCAGCCTATCCCCGTGGCCAGAAAGCCACCCGACGGTGTCAACAATGTCATCGGGACTTTTTCGGAGACACGTGTTTCCAAATGCATCTCGTCAAGGATCCGACCGGCAAACCTGCCAGCAACTCCCAGGCCACCATCTGTTCTCAACGTCGTCGCTGTAAAGACTGCCGTAAACAGAACGTGGGATTAGACAAGATTGAAAAACATCAATGCGGGTATATCGATTGTCCATCCTGCCACGAGTACGTGGACGGCGAAACGCATCGTTGTTTTATTCAAACAGCCCCCAAACCTCAAGCCAACCAGAAAAGAAAGAGGAAACGAGGAACCACAGAAACCGTCCCGGAGGAGGAGGACCAGCCTCCTTTGCATGTGTTTTTTGATATTGAAGCCATGCAGCCCCAGGAACAACACATCGCCAATCTCGTCGTGGCCGAAACCGAAGACGATGATCAACCCAAGTGTTTCCCCGGCCACCATTGCGTCCGAGATTTCCTGGAATGGTTAGATACCTTGACCCTCAACGACACACGACAAGTCAATGTCCTCGCTCATAATTTCCAAGGATACGATGGCTACTTTGTCATTCATCAATACTATGGCGACAACCGAATCATCGAGCAGCTCCGGAACGGGTGTAAACTCTTGGAAGTTAAACACGATCGTCTTCGTTTCATCGATTCATTGAGTTTTTTCCAGATGCCTTTGTCCGCCTTTCCCAAAACCTTTGGCTTGACAGAACTCTGCAAAGGGTACTTCCCGCACAAGTTCAACCACCCCGACCACCAAACGTACGTGGGGCCTGTCCCAGCCCTCGATTACTATATGCCCGAAACCCTGGGCCCCAAAGACAGGCAAGCCTTGGAAACGTGGCATCAACAGCAACGCGACAAAGTCTTTGACTTTCAGAAAGAATTGGTGGCTTACTGCCAATCGGATGTACGCCTCTTGAAACAAGGGTGCCTGACCTTCAAACGATTGTTTGAAACCCTGACGGGCTTCAACCCTTTTGAGCATATCACCATTGCTTCGGCCTGCAACCGGGATTTACGCATGAACCGGATGATCCCCAACAGCATCGCCAGTGAACCCGTCCGTGGTTGGCGCAACTCCATCAATCAATCCCGCGTCGCCCTGGAATGGCTCACTTGGTGTGGCCAAGAAGTCCAACATGTGGGTAATGCCGGTGAAGTTCGCATCCCCCCTGTTGGCTTCGTGGATGGGTACTGCCACGACACCCGGACCGTGTACGAATTTCAAGGCTGTTTTACCCATGGATGCCCGACGTGTTATCCAAACCGCCACGAACCCCATGTACGCCACTTTGATCGGACCATGCAAGATGTCTACGAGGCCACCCAACAAAAGATCCAACGGCTCAAAGAGCTCGGGTACACGGTCGTTCAAATGTGGGAATGTGAATGGGCTCGTCTCAAAGACACCTCCTCGGATATCCGCACGTTTGTGGCCCAGCTTCAATTCACAGACCCCTTGAATCCCCGCGACGCCTTCTGTGGAGGGCGTACCAATGCCGTCAAGCTGTACCACCATGTCACCCCCACTCAAAAGATCCATTACATCGATGTCACCTCCTTGTACCCATGGGTCAACAAAACCTGTGTCTACCCGAAGGGGCATCCTCGTTTCATCTCCACCCCGGGTCACACCGACATCCACCCGTACTTTGGTCTCATCCAATGTCAAATCTTGCCTCCACGCGAGTTGTACCATCCGGTCCTACCTTACCGCCATGACAGCAAACTCCTGTTTCCCCTCTGTGCAACGTGTGTGCAAAACGAAATGCCCAAACGTCCCTGGGACAGATCCCCCGAATGCAACCATACGGACGAACAACGGGTCCTGACGGGGACGTGGTGCAGTCCGGAATTGGCCAAAGCCGTCGAGCTCGGGTACCAAGTCCAGTACATCTACGAGGTCTGGCATTTTGACGAGACCTGTGAGGGTCTGTTCGAAGATTACGTCAACACCTGGTTGAAAATCAAACAAGAGGCTAGTGGGTGGCCCGCCGGAGTGGACACCGAAGACCAAAAACAAAAATACATTCAAGATTACTTCGAGCAGGAAGGCATCCAGTTGGAGTACGATAAAATCGAGAAGAACCCGGGGCTCCGCACCCTGGCCAAAATGATGCTCAATTCCATGTGGGGTAAATTTGGTCAATGCCTCAACAAAACCCAAGTCCAGCCCTTTCAGGACCCTCAAGCCTTTCACCGTTTCCTGGATACCGATAGCTTGGACGTGCGCCACGTCTCCGTCATCAATGACGACCTAGTGGAGACCCATTACCAGTACCAGGACGAAGACATCCCCGTGTCACCCAACCTGAACATCTTCGTGGCCTGTTTCACCACCTGTTGGGCCCGACTTCGACTCTATACCGCCCTCGAACCATTGGGGCCGCGTGTATTATACTACGACACGGACTCCCTCATCTTCCTGCAAGACGAGGGGCAACCTAACCCCACCTTGGGCGATTACCTCGGTGACTTCACGAGCGAATTGGATCCCGACGACTACATTGTGGAATTCGTGTCGGCGGGTCCCAAGAACTATGGCTACCAAACCCACAAGGGGCACGTCGAGTGCAAAGTGCGAGGGTTCCGCCTCAACAGCGAAGGCAAGAGCCAGTTGAACTATAACGTCATGCGACAGAACGTCCTCGACGAAATCCAAAAGCCTCAAAAGCAGCCGCGTCAGACCCAAGTCGTCAAAACACACCAGATCGTCAGGGACCCCAAACACTACCAACTCTACACCTTCCCCGAGTACAAGCAGTATCAATTGGTCTACGACAAGAGAGTCGTGGATCCGCAAACCTTCCTTACTTATCCCTATGGCTACCAGTGAGAGACGCGTCCAATCCTTGCAGCGCGCGTTGGCCAGGATACCACAGTCGGTATCATAGTACAGTACACGCGGATCCAAGACTTGACTGAAAGCTGTCAAGACCTCGTAGCCGTAAGGAACACTCATCAAAATGGAACACTCATATTATTATTATCAAAATGGAACTCGTTAAATAGGAACACTCATATTATCAAAAGGGAACACTCCTCAAAATGGAATACTCATCAAAATGGAACCCTCATCAAAATGGAACACTCATATTATTATCAAAATGGAACTCATCAAAATGGAACACTCATATTATTATCAAAATGGAACTCATCAAAATGGAACACTCATATTACTATCAAAATGGAACTCATTAAATAGGAACACTCCTCAAAATGGAACACTCAGTCGACTTGGGAGGGCGCCCCATCCTCCCATACTTTACACTCCTCGTGCCCCTTTTGGTTTTGTACCATCCGGTCTTGGTTTCCGGTCGAATGGAACTCTCCTCATCAGCAAGCCATGGATTATCGTGAAGAGCCTTGGATCCTCATTCAATGACTTGTTGAAAACCATTAAAACTATTTTTAACAACATCCCCGTGTCTTTTTCTTTGACTCAAGGGGCTACCCCCGCCGCCCGACTTGGACTTTGGACTTTGCGCCCGCGTTTCTCAGCGGTTTGACTCCACCTTGAGCCCACGATCGAATTTTCCTACTGGTCAGCGGTTTCCTAAACCACGTGACTTCCGGTGAGCCCGCGATCCCTTTTTTCCACCTGGTCAGCGGTTTCCTAAAACCACGTGACTTCTGGTGAGCCCACGATCTCTTTTTTCAATTGGTCAGCGGTTTTGAGCCCGCCATCCCCTTAGCAACCCACGGGCAGCGGTTAGCACTTCCGGTTAGCAACCACGAGAACCAATCAGAAGCCAGTCTGGGAGCCATCTGGGCGCCCTTTACTACTGGCATAATAACAATTTAATTAAAGCGTGTTTGGCGTTTCTTTGTTTTGAATCTTGATGGTCTCTAGTTAGAGAACGAAATACAACAGTTATTTGAAAAACTATAAGCGAAGCAGTTGTCGGTTTAAACCTATTATGCCCGAAAAGCTTCCAAAAACAGTTCGGTGCATTTTTTAAAGCGCTCGAATTTCGGACAATTTGCAGCCGCAAAACTTACGGAACAGAATTAAGAATGTTTGGACGGTGTTTGTTCGTTTGTTTTCAATCTCGATGGTCTTAAGTTAGAGAACGAAATATAAGAGTTACTTAAGTAATTGTAAACTAAGCAGTCTTGAGTTTAAAGCTATTTTATCCGGTAAGTAATGTGTGTTCCTCAAAGTGCTTGAATTTTTTCGTGGCTGCTAAAACCTACGCGACATTTCTTCGATAAGTTTATTACAAGTGCTTCGAAGCTTCCCAGATCCTTTATTTCGGGGAATCCCAGTAAAATGCCGGTACTGAAATAACAAGACTGCAATCAGCTGTTTTGTTGAACAGTTTGATATTACTACAAGTTGGACACAAACATATGACAAAACCCCTCAAACTTATTTTTGTACAGTTTTCAAACGTTTATGTATATTGTTTCAGTTTTACAAATGTTTGCAGGGATATAGTTTGTTTCCTTTGAGGGCATTTCAGGTAGCAATTATCCATAAGACAAGGTACAAGTATAGTTAGAACTACTTCTAGTTTTTAAAATGACGTTTCAAACCTTTTTGTTCAGCGGAGCTTCTTGAATATCGGTATTTGCTGTAGTCTGGAGCTAAGAAGATGATGTATTATAAATGCTTTTTATCCTTCTCGCTAAAGTTCATTCTGACCAGCGATAACAGCTGAAATTTTTTTTCAGGACAGCTACGATTTTACTTCTTTTCCACTGCTGTCTCAAACATGTTTCCAAAAACTTCCTGAGTTCTGTATTCAACTCCCAAGGCTTGAAGTTGTCCATTGGTATGAGTTTTCATAGACTTGCTCCAAGTCGACCTCGTATAAATCGTTAAGCGAGCGACAAAAAAAACATAAAAAAAGCGAGCGTTTGCGAGCGTGCGTCACAGCGAGCACGGTCGCTTCGCGACCGTGCGAGCGAACGAGGTCGCGAAGCGACCGAGCGAGCGACGCAGTCGCGATCGAGGTCGACTTGTTTCGCCTGAATAGATTTGAATCACATTAAAAATTCACGAGCGAAAAATGATTGACGTATGCTTTGTCGGGAGTGGCGTCAAATAACTTCAAATGGTATCACACGTGCCGCGAACTTCGCGCGTAATAACAAACTGCTGTCAGTCGGCGAATGGAAGCGGCGGGTTCTACTCCCACCAAGTCATTTTGTAGGCTATCTCTCACTCCAAATTCGAGGAACTCAGTTTGTTTACAGTGTGGCAACCGGATTGAGATCGCAGACAGGCGAAGGAAGCTTTTCGACGGTGGAGAGAAAACACAGTTTTGCAAAAACCTTGACAGGATCTTCGCTCTCAGTTCACCACACGCGGGTGATATTTCGTACTTCTCAAACATTATCTGCCGTCCGTGTTCTGACAGGAACATAACACTTTTAAAAAAAGTAGATAATGCTGGCAGAATTCTAACTGAAACCCAAGATCGCTTGTCAAAAGAAAGAGGCGAAACCGTAACCAAACGAGGACTTTCTTGCGAAGGTGAAGAAATTGCTGCTGAGTCGGGTACATCTAACACTGGCGGCCGTGCAAAAAGAAGAATCGCACTCTTTTCAGAGGCGACAACAAATTCTTATTCTCCTGCAAATAGTGTAAAGGATCAAGGAACTCAAACTGATCAGGAGGCTAGCTCAGCATCAGTCAGTGTAAGTCTTGTATCTAGCATTATAAATCTCGTCCGTGAGGACTGCGAGTATTTAGAAGCCGTTCGTCACAATAAAAACATGTGAAGTAGTTTCTCAGTGCTTTCAATACAAATTTTGCTTATGACTCGAATAGATTTTAACATGTGTTCCAGCTTATTCCTAACTAACTATACCGCAAGCCCGAAAAATTAAAAATTGAACTTAATGTTTGAAAGCAAAAAAACTAATGTCCTTTTGGGCGAATCGAATGCTTCATGCACAGCACAGAAACAAAAATCATGTGAATCATTACGACTTTACTTGACATAGAATGCTGTTTCTCGTTTTATGAGATTTAGATTATTATTATAATTACTTTTTGGGGGGAGGGGGGCTTGGTTTTGGATAATTTTGCTCTGGGCAAAAAAAAAATTATCTTCACGTTGGACAAGTTTTTGTTTTCAAATATGTAGGTTTTATTTTTTCATCCGAGGCTCCCTTTGTTCGATTTTGTTTTTTCGTCGGAGTGTTTCTGTGTGTGTGCGTGTTTATTTTTATTTTTTGCTTTGAACATTTAATCCCAAGCTAATAATATCTTTTGTCCTCTGTTTTAGGTTGTAATTAACTACCCCAACAGTGCTAGCAAATTAATCCACCTCCCAAGTCATTATCATCAGCTGTGTAGGCAGTTAGCCATTGGCACTCCGAAATCTGTTGCTGCAAGTGTGGTTAAAGTAGAAGCTCTCAAAACAGAAATTCTAGAGCAATTTTCTGTTGTAATCAAGGATGAGCTAAAGCAGCTGTGCTCAACAAACAATCCCTCTGTCTTGAGAAAAACAAGTAAGGAAGATCTTATTAACTTTTCATGGGATAGTGTACACAAGGAACTACAAGAGAAAACACCAACTGTAGAGAGATTTGCAAGAGCATGTGTGGAAAATCCATCCCAATCCAGAAATGTCCACAAGAAGGATGAAGCACTTATTCCAGGCATGTGTGATGCTGTCTGCCAGCTCATATCGATTTTCAGTGAGGGCATGAATCTAACCAGAACAGTGAAAAGTGTGATTTTGAAGAAATGTGGGCTTACGAAGGTTGGATTTAAAAGGCTTGCGTCTGTGAATGTGTGTATGGGTTACAATGCAACTAACAGTTTGTTTGAGCGTTTTGGTGAGGACTTTGATAAGGAACTGTTGAAATGGAAGGAGCAGGTTGAGGAAGATGTTGAGAAAGAGAAGGAGATATCAGAGAGAATAGATCAGTTGGAGGAGGAGCAGGCTCCAGCTCATGAGATTGCAGAGGAGTGTGAAAGACTGAAAGCTCACAGGGAGAGTATGCATCCAGGATACTCATTCACTGGTGACAATGTCGATATGATGATCAAGCCTCGCCAAATGACACAGGCAAATCAGAACAAGGATCATCATATGTTTCTGTATGTTGCATACGAGAACCGAGTATCCCCGAACCACCTCACAGATGATGCACCGATAGGTGATGTCACCAAGGTTCCCTTCACCACCTTCCTGCCCAGTACCGCAGAGCAAGAGCTTTTGTCAGAGGAGCTTGCCCTAGTAATGTGCCACATGTGGGTAACACATATTCCCTCCCTCAGCTGGTTTGCCGATTGTGTTCCTACAAACATCCCACATAAGCACATGGATGATATGAAGAAGAAGACCAACAAAGTGAGTTAAAACATATCATTTTTTATCTTGTTTGTACTCAGTGCTGACAACATGCTTAGTGTTCAAAAAATTCTCCAATCTGAAAAAAACAAGGTACTCTTTCTGTGTAGATATTGGAAACTAACGTTTGAAATGAAAATGCTTGTCAGTTGTTTTTGTTCTAATCTGATTGTGCAGACTCCCTTTCTTTCCCCTGCTTAGTATTTAAATTTTGGTTTATTCGGGGGAGCAAAAGTTATGTTTTGAATAATTTGTTTTATACCAAAAATTAATTAATAAAAGAGAAGTTGCTTCAATGTACTATAGGAAAATGTGTTGTTTCAGAAAATATCCAAACCCCTCCCACAGGAGGATTTTTGTTGTGAATTTCCACACTCCTCTGGAAAGGTCACTTAGATCCTATACTTTCCATTATAGAATTTTGTATTTTGAGACCCTCACCCCTTCAGAAATTTCAATGACCTTTCATCAGTTTAGATGGATATTTTGTAGATTTTCATAATAGTAACCCTACATCATGGATAATGCAACAGATGCACATGCAGCTATCAGCACAAAAAGTAATGCAAAAATAACTTTTTTTTTTCAAAAATAACAGGTGCACTTGGGAGTTCTCCGGAAAAATGAACAATATGAAGAAGAGATGGTTGATCTCCTAGAATGGCTTCATCGGTACGTTCCCGGCCATGATGAGGAAAATGTTGAGGCGGTACCCGTCAAGACTCTCAATGGTGGAGATTACCTTACATATGAACGCCACCAGGGAGCGCAGTCTTCAATGCAAGATGCTCGAACACCATCCACACAGTTGTCTGGTCTATTGGGAAAGTTTGAGGACTTCCATACTCAGTGTGAATGGCTTAAGGTAAATAAACTTCTACTGATAAGAATAGCATTCTGTGCTATCCAGAAAAAAAAACAAGAACTTACATTCTTAAAAATACTTACACTACACTAAGCAAACTGGTCCTTCCCCCCCCCCCCCAAACACACAAAGAAAATACTGCACTGGTTTTTTAATTTGTAAAAACCTACCGGACCCCCATTGTAGACTTTCTCAAAGTCCTGTTAAAATTTTTTTTTTGGTGCCCGGTTGGTTGCTTCGCTTGCTCCCTCTCGTTCGAAGCAACCGTGCTTGCTATAATGCTCGATATGTTTTATACGAGGTCGACTTGGATTAAGTCTAATATCCTTGTGGCATGTGTGTTTAACCTAGGTCAGCGTTAATATTCAGTCAATCAAATAACAACATGCAATATGTGTCTTGGATGAGAGTTTGCATGTAATAACTAGACATGGTTGCCCCCCCCCCGGGGGGGGTGGTATACCAATGTACCAGAAAAACATGTATCAGGGCATGTACACAGTATACCCGAAATTTCCCCTCAAAAACAAAGATAAACACATTATACATAATAATAATAACAATAACACTAATACACCTATTTAAATTCCTCCAGATTACCCATATATAGAACCCTGGCTGACCATATCTCAGTCAAATCTGACGTAGGTTTAATGCTATATGTCTCATATCAATCTTGCTATTTCATCACAATAACAGTCACATCCCATTTTTCTCAAAGGTGATTTGGCATCATCTGTACAGTACATCCTCTGCAAGGGATATCGGCACCCTATATCAAGCGAGAAATGCTATTAATGCAAGGAATGTCACCAAAGATCCACATAGTAATTACCATGCAGCAAGTGAGTTTCTGGACAAGGTACTGAAGGCCTATGTTGTTGCTGGTGGCTTGGAGCATTTTGGAATGGCATGTGTGGAGGATGAGCCAAAAGCGAACATCTTCAGTGGCAATCCATTAGACAAAGAAATGAAGAAAGAGTATGTGTTGAATGAAGCCAGGCAGTTTGTAAATAAACATGTAATGCATCAAATACCAGAACTTGACACAGCTGCACCAACCAGCAGCGACTTGGTGTGTCAGTTTTGCGGCAAGCGGTATAAACGTCAGGCATATCTTCACAAGCACGAAAGAGAGAAGCATGGTCAACCAGGACCTTCTGATCTAGACACACAGCAGACTGTTTCCCAGAAGGAGGATAAGGTATTCAATTACACCCACAACCTTCTAGTTTTGCTGCTGTTGCGAGAAAACCACAATGATGCAATAAGGCTTGGGGATGGAGAGAGAGTTGTAAGACTTTACAAGTTTTACACATTGTTCTTTAAGATTTCCAAGTGCCCCAAGTATGCACTTGCTACTCTGGAGCTTCAAGCACAGCTGAACTGCTTGCTTACACCTAGAATGGCATACTCCCTGACATGGAATCGATTTGTTAATCACAAGGGCCAGGTAGATTCCAATCATCCCATGGATTTAGACCTTGAACATGATAACAAGTACTTCAAAACCGACATTCACAGCTTCAGGGGGGAAATTACAGACAAGAGCATCACAAGAGTAAGCAGAAGTGTGGAAGGTTCACAGGCTGTTCTGAGTAACTTTGACAAGTCATCTTCTGTGGCAAAACCTTCTGGCAGACACACCCGATTGTCTACAAACGATGATGTCTTAACTCTGGTGGAACATTTGGTCCAGGCACAAGTGTTCAGTTATGTTCCTGATAGGCAACACTCTGCATTTCCCAAGATGAGGCACAATTTGTTAGATAGTTTAGACATGCAAAAGCTCAAGTCATGGATAAGCAAATCTTTGAAGAAGTTTAGCACCAAACATTATTACAGAGTGCAATGAAACATGTGCTTTATTTGAAACTTTTTAAATGCTACACAGTTAAAACTACTCAGCAGACTTTTTCAAAACTTTTTAAAGGCTAGTTAAAACAACTCAGCAGATCTTTTTCAACACTTTTTAGATGCTGTTTAAGGCAACTCAGCAGATCTTTTTCAAGACTTTAAGTTGCTGGTTAAAACAGCTCAGAAGACATTAGATCAAACAGGTGTATATTTTTAATCACCTTTGCATAAATGATAAAAAAAATATTTTTTTTCGAAAAAAGCCCACATAACTAAATGATTTCCCTTAAATTCAACTCAGTTGTTGTTGTTATGTGAAGGCTGAAGGCTTTGTTGAGAAAAAGCTGAACAATTTAGTTTCCAAAATACTAATGCTAACAGTAAATCAAGCATTGACTTAAGGTAAACAACAATTACAATGTATACATAACCTCAACACAGGGCTGCATCAAGGTCATACTTGACCAGTTTTCAAAACAAATTGTTTATGTTTTAGTATGCATGGTGGAGAAAACTATTTGCCCACTTTTGTCAGGTTCATTTCAAACATGACTGTATGGAATTCACACGATGCATTAAATGCGGGATATACAAATCTTGTCTTGTCCGATTCGCAGTAAGCCACCAATTCTTTTTGGAAATCAAACACCACGTTTTGGTTGCGTTGCTCTTGATGCCATGTTTTCAAGGCTTGCTTGGCTTGGGGGGACGTGGTTTCGGCATGTAGTAGTCGAGGGCCGGGATGGCTCCCACGTACGATTGGTGGTCAGGGATGTTGAACTTGTGGGGGAAGTACCCTTTTCTCAGTTCAGTCAACCCAAAGGTTTTGGGAAAGGCCGAGAGGGGCATCTGGAAGAAACTGAGTGAATCCATGAAACGAAGGTGATCGTGTTTGACTTCTAAGAGTTTGCACCCGTTACGGAGCTGTTCGATGAGGCGGTTGTCGCTGTGGTACGACAAAGTACCCATCGTACCCTTGGAAATTATGGGCCAACACATTGACTTGACGCGTGTCGTTCTGCGTGAGGGTATCCAACCATTCGAGAAAATCTCAGATACAGTGGTGACCTTGGAAACGAACGGGTTGAGCGTCGTCTTCGGTTTCGGCGACAACGAGATGGGGCACATGCTGTTCATGGGGTTGCATGGCCTCAATGTCAAAAAACACGTGAAGGGGCGCCTTGTCGTCGTCCAGGTCTTCCTCCTCCATCTCGCTGGCTTGTAAGGTTTGAAGACCCGCAGCGGCTCCCCGTATGGTGCGAGGACCTCTGGGACGTGGACGTTTGCGTTTCTTTTTCTGCTCACAGAGTTCTTGAGGAGTGAGGGCTCTTTGAATGAAACAACGGTGGGTTTGAGCGTCCACGTACTCGTGGCAGGAAGGACAATCCAGGTACCCGCACAGATGACGTTGAATCCCTAGCAACCCCACTTCCAGTTTGAGGCGAGCCAGACATCGTCGTTGACGAAAGCAGACGGTGTACTGAGGGCAGGGCGCGGGTTTGCCGGTATGGTCTTTGACGCCATGGGCTTTGTAATACGTGTCTCCAAAAAAGTCATGATGACATTCACCACAACGTCGAGTAGCTTTGAGACCCCGAGGGTAAGCCTGAAGGAAATCGGGGCAGTCTTTTTGGCAACAGGCCCGGCATTGAACTTTCTTGGTGCATCGATGACATCCCGCCGTGTTATAGGGTTTCCAACAGTGGGCACACACGTAACTGGCCCCGAAAACCCCCGGCAAACGGGTGATGACATCGTAATGACCTTTATCGTGCAGCAAAATCAATTGTTTGTCTTGGAGGGGGCCAAACGTCGTGATGTGGAAGGAACGGTCAGCATCCACCAACAGGATCTGGTAGGCGACGAGGGAAGGAGCGGCACTGAATTTGGTCAAGGCGTCATAGCCGCAAGGACAGAAGGGAACACGGGCTTCATGGTGGAGCAACACGGTGAGTTCTTTTTGGAGTTTGCCCCCTTTTCGAAGACTTTCCCATTTCGGGTGTTGGTCCAGCCGGGCTTTGGCAATGACTAAGGCCCGGGCACAACAGAGGTCATCGTTATTTCGGATACGAATGACCGATTTGGACATCTTGGTTAATGTTTGCAGTGTGGCATGCCCCGGTTTGGTCCGTCGTGGCTTACCCGTTCCCTGAGGGGCATGATGGACTTGGGTGATGGACAATTGAAACGAATCGTTTATTTCAAATTGTTCGTTGCTGTTGAGAGCTTGCGCCAAACCATCAAAAAGGGCATCCAAGCGAGCGCCTCCTTTGCGCCATTCTCCTGCACGTAATCCCCATCCTTGAAATTGGCTGGTCAAACGATTGGAACTGAGCGTAAAATAAAGTTGGTCTTGATCGTGCAGGTTGGGGGTGGTGGTTAACACGCGATCCACTGCTTGACGTAATTCCTCTTGAAGGGCACGGACAATGTTGGCATCGTCAATAAAGGTCCCTGTTTGACGTAACCAGGTCTGGAAATGCCGTGCGCGTACACCCATGCGACGACTCTGTCGATCCACATAGGGTTGGAGATCAAACTCAAAGGTGCCCGCTGAGGCATTCAACCCTTCACCACTTTGTTCAAGGAGCTTGGTTTGAAAGGCCCGTTGACGTTCCAATCGATCCAGGGCCTCATGACAGAGGTCATCCGAATCACTCTCTCCCAAGACTTCGCGGCAGGCTAACACGTGTGGCTGCTCAGGGCTGGATGGGTCGTCTTCTTCTCCTACATGGGGTTCAGAGGTGTCCAGGCCTAGCAAAGTAGCATCTCTTCGACGGACAGACCGCTAGGACCTGCTTCGGCCTCCTCTTGATGAGAGGCCACGGTTGTCAACAAGATGAATCCACCTGGGGGACCCCCCTCCCCCTCCCTAGATGTCCCATCAGACCTCGCGGGGAACGACGACGAGAGACCATAAAAAAAGATCGAGCGTGGGCGGGTCATCCCATCATGAATCCAGATCAGGACAACTTGTTGGAAGACTTTGAAAGGTTCGAGTTAGATTTAGAAGTGGACGCGATTTTGAAGAAGGTGAAGGCCGACCGTGTCCAAGACAAAAGTCTCGACCAGTTTGCTCAACAGTTAGAGACCCGAGAGCAACAGAAACGAGCGGCGCAGAGAGACCGAGAGACCCAGGTCCAGCAGCAGTGGTCGCCCGGGCATTACCCGCAGCTGACGTGCGAGTGGTTTGTGGAAGGCTTAGACTATTGCTGTGACTATTGGAGATATCAATTTAAAAGACCACTGACATCCCCCAGAAAGTGCCGGAAAAAGAACTAAGCCCAGAAGAAGAGCCGACGCTATTTCGCGGCCTATGTTGCTAAAAATCGAGAGCGTTTCTTAGCTAGACGAAGAGAGCTGTACCGTCGAAACAAGAAGAAACGCGAAGCGTTAGGGGGCAAGAGACTGCGGGTGGTCTTAACGGATTATGTGAAGGACTTTTGTCAAGCCCTCGAGAAGGAAGGATCCCCCTCGTCTACAATCTCGTCCATCCCTGTGGAGACTGCCTTGGGGTCCAAGACATTGTGGGTGGTACTGACCGATTATCGGACATTGCCATCGGTGAACGTGCACACCCCCGTTGTCATTGACACCCGGGAGCCCGTTTGACCGTGACGGACTTGGATTCGGGGGAGATCCAACCCCTGGATCATCCTGCCTGGGACAACGAGGCGAACCAATGGTTGGACGATATCATGGAGCTCTTGGAGGACCCTTTAAAAGACCATGAGGAGTTGAAGGACTTGCTCATGGACCTGTCGCCTGACGATTGGGAACAATGGATGGAGGATGTGCGGGATCCTTCATTTGATTTGGATGACTTTGTTTCCATGTCCCCCGACGACATGAATGACGTGATAGAGGACATGTCCCTTGACGAATGGGAAGCATGGATGGAGGATGTGCATGATCAGTTTGATTTGGATGACTTTGTTTCATGAAAAGACAGTGCTAGACATTTCAATTTTTTTATTTTCTCAAAAAGAACAACATCGGGTGTAACACTAGGTTTGGTGTGTTAATTGAAACATTTACAATTTCAAACGTTTCTTGGCTTGCATGATTTTTTTGACCACACGTTTCGTCTTGGTTTTCTTGCCGGGTAACTGATCAATGGCTTGGATCATCTTGGTATTGGCTTTCCATTTGTCTTGCAAATTCCGAGCCTGACTGTAATCAATGTCGTGTTGTTTGGCAATCTTGTCCAAGCGATTGATGCCGGGATCGCCCCGTTTCAGACGTTTGGCCAAATGTGTGCCGGGTCCCATGTACTGATAACCAGGCCAATGAAATTCTTTCCCCGTTTTGGCCAACCATTTTTGCAGATCCACTGCCCCTCCGTGTTGGGATCGTTTCCTTTTGATATCTCTCCTCCTCGGGGTTTTTTTCATTTCTGGGTTTTCATCTTCTCAGTCACTGTCGTAATCCAACCGACGTCGCAACTTTTTGCCTTTGGCCCAATCTTCCCACCCCGGTAAGGGTTTCAATTGTTCCACTTCTCGAGCGGGTCCTTTGCCTTTGCCTTTCCCCAAACCATTTTCCGCTAAATGCTTTTCCCAGGCCTTGCGACGTTCTCGAACGGCTTCTAAACGTGAACGGATATCGCCTCGACTGGTGGAAGGACTCCCTTTCTTGATGGGAATTTTACTGATGGTGGCCGCTTTGCCTTGCGTGGTCGCAGGTGTCATGGGGGGTTTGGAGGTCGACGGGCTGCCTTTTATCATGCGCTTCAACCATTGTTCCATGGGCCCCGTCACCAAATCCCCTTCCTCTTCTTCCTCGCCTGGCGGTCCACCCGGTGCACCCACACCGACCCCTCCAGGAAATTGACGGATACGTTTGGTTAACTTGATTAATTCTTGACTCAACGGTTTGGTTTGGGCATTGACCAAGGCTGGGGGGAGTTGAAGGTCGGCTAACAACACGTTTTTTGGCGGCTAACGTGGCTGCTTTGTTCAACAAGGCATTTTTGGTTAATTCTCCTTTGTAATATTGAATGAGTTGCTCCAACTCCTTGTGGGGAATCATGTACACCTCATCCATCCTGGCTGTTGACTACACGCAGGGCAAAGTTCCCCGTCTTCCAGGTCACGACAGCTCTCACAAAGAGTGGATCTCAAGATATGCCTATACTCTCAATACAACAGGTGATATTTATGCTTCCAATAATGACACTCGTCTTTCCACTTTTCGGTGGCCCGATTGGCCTCTTGTAACAGACGCACCCAGATGGGAAGCGTTAACGGGGTGGTCGAACACATTGACATAACACGTGGTGAAGACCTTGAAACAACCCTCGTCCTTTTTGCGAGATCAACCACTGGCAACGTTTTTTCACCGAATGCTGGCAACGTCCCAAGCCGCGTAGCACCTTTTTATAGGGTCGAAGCTTTGCCACGATGGGTGGGGTCACCGGAATCTTGTTTTTTAACAGGTTCAAGACCAGTTCACTCACAGCATTGACTTGATCGGCATTGGCATGTTGTAACATGTCTTGACGTTTGAAGCGATTGACTTCTTGTAACACCGATCGTAAAAATGGGAATTGACGTCAAAGACGTTGCATCTTTTACCGACGGCGGCGACGATACCTACAAATAGTGGTAAGCCTGTTTTTCCTCAGTTCTTCACTAAAGGAAACCCACCCCTTTCAAAAACCAATCTAAGTAGTTAGCCTGTTCTGGAGCTAACCTAGCTAGGTCCCACGTGCTCCAGGATTTAATTAATGCTTCGCTTTCTCTACATGACATCCCCTTTTTTAATTTTCAGACTTGAAAGACAGGTTTGACACACCCCAGGCTACCCAAGCCTCAATCACTCATCACGCGGCCAACCTGCCCCTAACTAGTTGGACTTCTTGGACACGGCCTCTTCTTCTTCCCTTGGACCCATGCCCCCACGCGGTTCCGGGATTGAACTTTGGACTTTAAACTTTGAACCCAAGGGACACGCCATTTGGGTCCGCGTTCCCACTTGTAACCAAGGATAACAAAAGGATTAAAACCATGTGATTTCACTTCCCCTGGTGTTTTCTGATCTGAGCCCGCGATCCTTTTTCCCTACCAGTTAGTGGTTTCCCACCCTAGCCAGAGGGCTCTTCTCATACGTCATGGTAGCGTCACGAAATGTCCTCTGTTTTTTCTGATCTGAGCCCGCGATCCTTTTACCCTAACGGTCCACGGTTCCCCTCCCCAAACCAAGTGACCTCCGTCCGCCATGTTGGATGCTGTCATTTCCGGTTCCCCAGGACGACTTACCTGAACATTTCACTTCCGGGTTATGCACATGAGCTTGTTCCCGTGCTACCACCATGCATTGCGCACCCCCCTTTTTTTCACCAATCACAAGCCAGGATTTCGGTCAGGTGACCGCTCTCGACCAATCCCATTTCCCGCCTCCAAACGAGGCCAAGTTCCCTATCTGGGCCCACAGTACTACTTACAATACAGCTTGATGAAGATGTTTAGATGTAGTTGAATTTGTATGTTGTTGTTTGGTTACGTACGTTATAGGCTTACAGCAGTTTGGCAGTTGAAGTTGTTGTAACGTGTGGTTGCAAAAGATATGCATACCTCCACCACACAGGGTCATTGGAAACTCTTAGGGAGAGGGGGTTCTTAAAGAGCAAAGTTTTTAAAGAGAACTATGCGCATAAACTGGACTTTGAAGAGGGGTGGGGGTTGAAACCAAAAAAACGGTCTGTGAGAGGAGTATGGATATTTTCTGGAGAAACAGAATTGACATCCTTGATTGACAGCAGCAAATTTTAGCAGAGAAATCAAGGTTACAACTTCAGCTTCTTATAAAAGATGGCAGTTATGTACAACGGGCTAGTGGATATATTTCATTCAGATGCGACGTTTTAACATCTTAGGAGACATGGGCAGATCCCGAATCGTGCTGGTTGGGATACATTGGCAAGAACAACAGCCAATTTACACAATATGGGCTATTTAAGGACTATTTTTGATCGACGTTTCTCGAGGCGACGACGTATCCTACATTGAGGGAGTTTGTGAACTATTCGAGAAATCGTACAGAAGAACAATTGGGCGGAAGGTTTATTTGGATAGACGCGGAAACTTGCGGTGGCAAAAACTGTACTGACTTAGGGTGGTCACCATCCCGGGAACGGACAGAAGAACAGGAAGGAGATATCACCGAGTCGTCACCGCCTATCCAATATAAATGTAAGATGAAGAGACGTACGTAGTTAGAGTTATGGATAGTTTGTTAATGGCTATTTTTTGTGGACTTATGATGTTATGAGAATTAGTTATGTACGTATTTTGTTCATTTCTGGGCTAAGATAGGCAACGGAAGCAATTGCTTTTAAGCTTCTGAATATTGAGAAGATTGAGTAGTAATTACGTTATGTCTGATTTGGTTGTTTTGTTTCCTTTTATTTTTCTCCAGTGTGATGGCTTTCGACCCGGGGTGGTTCCACCTTCTCATGATACCTGGTGCTGCAAGTATTCTTTACCCGAAGACCTTGAAAATTGGCACAGGATATGACTATAACTCCTAAGATGTGAAGAAGACTTAATATATCAACTGTAAATACGCACTTTTTACATTGGACATTGACCACAGGGCACAGCGGTTGTTGTTTTGCTGCAAAAAGGTAATATTTATATTGAGCTTTTGTTTTCATATTTAATCTTTTGATTTCGCGATGTGAAGACGAAATAAATATGTATGTACATATATTTTTCAAGTCAATTTTTTTGATAACGGGTGCATATATATATATATACATGTGTGTGTGTGTGTGTGTGTGTGTGTGTGTGTATGTTGTGGTTCAGTTTTATTCTTGGTTCAATTTTTATTTTCCTTTGATATTGTTTTATGCACAGTTTCTTTACAGAACAAATGTTTACCTTAATTTACTACGATATGGGGTCTCACTCCTTGAGTGTCGGTTTGAGGGGTCTGTTATTTAAGAGACAAATCATTATAAAGACAATTGTTGTCAACTGCTTTCTGCCATTGACTTTTGACTTGAGAAATCTATATATGTTTGCCTGTCATGACATTAATAAACTCTGGTCAAACACAAAATTCAAATAATTGGTTCCACTCTAGCTTAATTCCCTCATCAGTTGACTTTTCTACAACTGGGTCCTTGTCTTAAGTAGTAATTTGGTAAGACCACAAACTATATCAATGTTTTTATTTTGTTCAATACATGTTTAATTATGTTTTATATCTGATAGATCCTAACTGCTGTGAACCTGAGTGAAGAATTTGAAGTTGTTAAACAGAAATTGAAGACAGTGATTCTTCCAAGCTACACTAAGAAGAAAAGCTTAATAATACAGTATTTAAGTAAACCTTAATATAGATTATAACCTGGTAGTTCTGCTGTTCCACATTCATGACTTGGACACATCTCGAATTTTACATGACTGCATAGAAGCGGAACCCTTGGAGTATTTATACGTGAAATTTTACTTTTATCACTGAAATATGTTCCTGTTTAATAATTTAACTGTGAGTGTCTAGATGGTAAATTAAAATCAGCTTTCATTTATTTATTCAGTGTACTACATACTTCTTCTTTGTGCCCTGCTAAAAGCAGTTTTGGCAACTCTTCATTAACAGCAACTCCACCTTCTCTTGTTTTCCCTGACTCCCTGAATGTGTTGCATCATCCGAACACTGAGGTCATTAGTGCAAAATGCACTCATCCATTGGTTGAGAGCAATAAGTCTTGCCGGGGGATTGAGCCTGCATGTTAGACTATGCAAAGTGTGGACAGAAACAATTTACTATACATGTGCAGCGCATGAACATCTCTTTAAAATTCTCAGCTGTAGATGCTTGATTACTTTGCAGATCCTCGCATTTTTTAATCAGGATTTTGTTTTCAAAGAGGTGTGGCTGTGGGGAAGCCATGACTTTCCATGTTAGCTCCCATGTTAGCGAAGGGTGTTATAGCCTGCGTCGCAGACAAAACTAAACCCTTGTTTAGTCCGTCTGCCAATCAGCGCCGAAATTCTTGTTCTGGACTTCCAACAGCGTACCAGGATTTGAGTACTAATCATGATTGGCCTGCAAAAAAATGCCATTGTGCGATGACGTGTCATTGGTTCTTTTTGGCTGAGGCGATTTCCCGGGATCTTGAACCGGAAGGTAGCAGTAGGCCAACGTGAAAACAACAATGGCTGCGGTTAGCAAAGATAAGTGGAAAGAAGCCTTTGAAGCCGTGAAATCTCAGTTTGAGTTGACAGAACTCCTCTCAGAACGACAAGAAGCTATCAAAGCTTTCTTTGAGGGGAAAGATGTGTTTGATAATTTACTGCCAGGTTTCAGAAAGTCGTTGATTTTCTAGTGTCTTCCAATTGTCAGGGACATCGTCCATGACAAACCTCGTGGCTCTAGTGTTATTGTAGCAATTTCACCTTTACGATCTCTGATGGAGGACCAAGCGCTTCATTTGAACAATATCTGCATTCTAGCTATTGCAATCACCAATGTGGAAGACCCAGACAATATTCAGCAGGCTTTTAATGGGAATTTCCTTGTAGTGTTCGGTTCACCTGTGTGTTTGTTGTCTACCACTGTAGGGAGGGTATCTTGTGAAAGCTTCACTGAAAAGTTGATTGGTGTTGCTATCGAAAGGCTCATTGTATAATACAATGGTAGGTTAATTTTCTTTACCACGCTTAACACAGAGAAACGCGTTGATTTTTAAAATACTCTCAATTAAGACTGTTTTCTAAGCTGAAATGTGGCCCCGTGATATTCGATTTTTCACACGTTCATGACGAAACTGATTTCACTGTTTCACCTAAAATTTCCTTATACAATCTGGGAAAATAGTAGCAATTGCGGTTGCAAACTGTCGCTAGTACCATGTAAATACGTGAAAATACAAATTAATTACAACTGAACGATGAAGGCTACTACGATAGTTGAACAAAACACGTAGATTACAGGTAGAGATTGATAAATGGGTTTAAGCATTTCCTTTGCACGAGAACTTTAATCAGTTCGAAAATGCAAGTGCCTCACATTTGTCTGTATGTAATGCAAAAGATATTGTCAATATTCCTTCCTAGATTTCACTGCAGGTAATTTATAAGTTCACAAGGAATACATTATAACCGTCGTTAAAACAAGCAGCACTAATTCTGTTTGGTTTTTCTTGCTGTTGTTGATCACAGGGGATTACCCGAAGCCAAGAACAAAGTTCTCTGGCCCTACTGTCACACAATAAAGGACATGAACGAGAAGACACGGGCTTTGGAAGATCGGGGTGCAAAGGTGGGCTTGAAGATCAATGCCGCAAAGACAAAGCTGATGCGTATCGGTACTAGACATGGTGATAGTGTGTTGATTGCAGGGGAGTGGGTAGAGGAGGTGGATGAGTTCATGTACCTCGGGAGTATTGTGAGCAAGAAGGGAGGAACTGATGAAGATATCCAGGCACGCATTGGGAAAATGAGGCCGGCGTTCACGATGCTGAAACCTGTATGGCAGTCTATGGCACTAACAACACAGACCAAGCTGAGAATCTTTTGGTCAGGGACCAAACATACCTGCCTTTTATAAATCACCCGTACATGTATACATATTAATCTAAAGTGTACATGTATACATATTAATCTAAAGTGACCAAACAGACCTGCCTTATATGAATCACGCGTAAACATGTACGTATTAATCTAAAGTGACAAGGAAAACTGCCTTTTATGAATGACGTGTACGTGTTTACGTGCTCAGTAATCTAAAGTGACCAAAGAGACCTACCTTGTATGAATCACGCATTCGAATGTACGTATTAATCTAAAGGGACCAAACAGACCAGTCTTATATGAGTCCTGCGTACACATGTATGTATTAATCTAGAGTGACCAAACAGACTTGCCTGATATGAATCCCGCACACACATGAACATATTAATCTAAATTGATCAAAGAGACTTGCCTTATATGAATCACGCGCACACGTGTACGTATTAATCTAAAGTGACCAAACAGACCTGCGTTACATGAATCACGCATACACGTACGTATTTATCCGAAATCACCAACCAGACGTGCCTTATATGAATGACGCATACTCATGTACGTATTAATCTAAAATGACCAAACAGACCTACCCTATATGAATCACACGTACACATTTCACATTTATCCGAAATCACCAACCAGACCTGCCTTATTTGAAACACGCACACACATGTACCTATTAATCTGAAGTGACCAAACAGACCTGCCTTATATGACTCACGTGCACACATGTACGTGTTAATCTAAAGTGACCAAACAGACCCGCCTTATGTGAATCACGCCAACACATGTACGTATTAATCTAAAGTGACCAAACACACCTGCCTTTTATAAATCACGCGTACATGTATACGTATTAATCTAAAGTGACCTAACAGAGCTGCCTTATATGAATCACACGTACTCATGTACGTATTAATCCTAAGTGACCAAACAAAACTGCCTTTTATGAATCACGAGTACATGTTTAGGTACTCAATAATCTAAAGTGACCGAAGAGACCTACCTTATATGAATCACGCGTACAAATGTACGTATTAATCTAAAGGGACCAAACAGACCATTCTTATATGAGTCCCACGTACACATGTACGTATTGATCTAAAGTGACCCAACAGACTTGCCTTATATTAATCCCGCAGACACATGAACGTATTAATCTAAATTGATCAAAGAGACCTGCCTAATATGAATCACGCTCACACGTGTACGTATTAATCTAAAGTGACCAAACAGACCTGCCTTATATGAATCACGCGTACACATGTACGTATTAATCTAAAGGGACCAAACAGACCTGCCTTATATGACTCACGTGCAGCCATGTACGTATTAATATAAAGTGACCAAACAGACCTGCCTTATATGAATCACGGGCACACATGTACGTATTAATCAAAAGTGACCAAACAGACCTGCCTTATATGAATCGCGCGAACATGTGACGTATTAATCTTAAAAGGCCAAACAGACCTGTCTTATATGAATCACGCATACACAAGTACGTATTAATCTAAAGTGACCAAACCCAGACCTGCCTTATAGGAATCACGTGGAGACGTCTGGGTATTAATTAACTCTTTCCCATATGCACCCTTAAAAAATGGTTCCCACAGGAACCGGCAAAAAAAAAATCCGCAAAAATTCGCGTTTTGTTCAATCGCTGTGCAATTTGGACAATTGCGTACCTATAAAATATCCCGGTCCCCTGGCAAGTTTGAGCTAGGATGCTTCAATGTGGCCTACATGAAGCATTTTTCAAAAATGTGTTTGGAGTTTTGAAATATGGCGTCCTCCGGGAAGCGATCAGGATTCATCACTGATGACACTTTGAGGGTTTTAGAAATGCTAGACGAAGCAGGCAGTGAAAATGGAGAAATTTCTGGCCATTAGGAGAGTATTCTTGATCATCAGCTTGCAAATGAAAGCGACGAAACGAGGTAAGAGTTGTCTAAATGTTGTTGCGTATGTGACCCTGCGAACACGCACGTGGTCTGAACTGCAATGAAATGCTGTGTAGAGCCGCTTTTTACCTTCAAAAACTTGCTTCACTCCTTCGAATAGATGTCTGGAATTATATTTGAATATGTAGCAATGAATATATCCGGAGGAAAAAGGTTTTTGGAACGACAGAGAAAAAATCGTTTACAATCTTCAGGACGCGTAAACAAATGTAATCTGAAGCGACGCTTCGGGTCACGTTTCTCCGTGTTGACTGACATGCAGGTCAATAATAAATTCTGAAATATTCTGTATTCATTCTTTTTCAGCCACACTTTCTGGCGATGTTGCCAATATGATAAAGAACAGTTTAGCATTCAACTTTTTCTTGTAACCACAAATCATTTTGAAGTAAAGTGCTTTTTATCAGAATTTTGTGGTCAATTTTCTGAAATGCAGGCTAATTTATGCACAATAATTAAAATATTATGGGCTTCTGTGGGTAAAAAAAATTTTTTTGGGAAAGCTAATTCAATACCCTTTAAAATGAGGTATAGCTCTTTACACAATTGTAAATACCTGGTGAGAAAATAAATAAACAAAAAATGTGGTCATTTTTCACTGTTTTTGCCCATCCGGGAAAGAGTTCTAAAGTGACCAAAAAGACCTGCCTTATATGAATCACGCGTACACATGTACGTATTAATCTAAAGTGACCGAACAGACCTGCGTTATATGAATCATGCATACACATGTACGTATTTATCCAAAATCACCAACCAGACCTGCCTTATATGAATGACGCGTACACATGTACGTATTAATCTAAAATGACCAAACAGACCTGCCTTATATGAATCACACGTACAAATTTTCGTATTTATCCGAAACCACCAACCAGACCTGCCTTATATGAAACACGCGCACACATGTACCTATTAATCTGAAGTGACCAAACAGACCTGCCTTATATGACCGACGTGCACACATGTACATATTAATCTAAAGTGACCAAACAGACCCGCCTTATATGAATCACGCCAACACATGTACGTATTAATCTAAAGTGACCAAACACACCTGCCTTTCATAAATCACCCATACAGGTATACATATTAATCTAAAGTGACCAAACAGACCTGCCTTATATGAATCACGCGTAAACATGTACGTATTAATCTAAAGTGACCAAGCAAAACTGCCTTTTATGAATCACGCGTACGTGTTTACGTACTCAGTAATCTAAAGTGACCAAAGAGACCTATCTTATATGAATCACGTGTACAAATGTACGTATTAATCTAAAGGGACCAAACAGACCAGTCTTATATGAGTCCCGCGTACACATGTACGTATTAATGTAAGGTGACCAAACAGACTTGCCTTATATTAATCACGCACACACATGAACGTATTAATCTAAATTGATCAAAGAGACCTGCCTGATATGAATCGTGCACACGTGTACGTATTAATCTAAAGTGACCAAACAGACCTGCCTTATATGAATCACGCATACACATGTACGTATTAATCTAAAGTGTCCAAACAGACCTGCCTTATATAACTCAAGCGCACACATGTACGTATTAATCCAAAGTGAGCAAACAGACCTGCCTTATATGAATCACGCGCACACATGTACGTATTAATCTAAAGGGACCAAACAGACCTGCCTTATATGAATCGCACGAACATGTGACGTATTAATCGAAAGTGACCAAAGAGACCTGCCTTATCTGAATCATGCTTACATGTGTACGTATTAATCTTAACTGGCCAAAGAGACCCAATTTATTTGACTCACATGTATTTGAGTCAGGCACATACTTGTACGTATTAATCGTAAGTAACCAAACAGACCTGTCTTCTATGAATCATTTGTACACCTGTAAGTATCAATCTAAAGTGACCAAAACAAACCTGCCTTGTCTGAGTCCCGCATGCATGTGTACGTATTAATATAAAGTGACCAATTAGACTTGCCTTATATGAATGCTTGTACTTATTAATCCAAAGTTACCAAAGAGACGTGTCTAATATGAATCACACGTAAACATGTACTTATTAATCCAAAGTGAGCTAACAGCCTGCCTTATATGAATCAAGCGTACATATCTACGCGCACATATGTCTGCGCACATATGTCCGTATTTATAATAATAATACATTTATCTAGCGCTGTTTCCCGGTGGCTCAACAGCACTATACAGATGTTCATTTATCTGACTCGTGTACAAGTAGTAGCTAAGAATATAATCTGCATCTCTGCTGGTGTGCTAAAATTATCATTAAAAGTTGGTCATTCACTTTCTTAGCATCTGGTGGCTCCAAAAAGAGCCGTTTTTTTCTTTTTTCTTGTTTTCCGCTTTTTTTTGTATTTTTTCAATCTTTTTTCTGCACAGGACAAAACTGTTGTTCCTAAACGAACCTTACTTCACAACTTGACATTTACCCGGATCAGCACTGAATTAATTGTGTTTTGGAAGCACTTTGTTAATTTGCTATACACCAATTAACATTGGAGGTGATATTATAGCCTTGAGTTGGTTAGCATCTAATAGCCTGTTGTTTTGCCCCTTACTATTTAGAATTTGAAAGAAAAGCACCAGGAACTTAAGCAGGCAATGGACGTGGACAACCTGCTAAAACGTGTCATGAACCTGGCATCGCGCCCTATAGTTGAGTTTAATAGGTTCGAAGCCATGGAACTGGTCGAGGGACTGAAGAATGCAGCCCATGATACCCACCATGAGAAGGAGGGATACTACATTACCTTGTCCATGAGACTTTGCGGGGGAAATTAGAGCTGCCTAACGATCAGTTTCATAACTATATTTTCCCATTGCTTGGAGACAAGGACCATGAAAAGGTGCTTGATGTCATCTCGAAAGTAGAGAAGTCGAACCAACGACAGTATGGGAGAAAATCTAACTCTGAAGCCCGTGGAAATAGGGGAAATAGCTCGCTTTCTGGTCCAGGTCTCCGTTGCTTTTACTGTAATAAGCTGGGCCACATTAGAGCGCGTTGTCTTAAGAGAAAGAGGGATATGCGTACACTGTCTGATAGTGGTAATGGTATTTCTGCCGATGTTAGAAAGTAGTGCTTTGGCTTTTCAATTTAATACGCTTATTATGCTAAATGAGATTAGCGTCTGGTTGACTTCTGATGTAAGGAACATGAAATAAAGTGCTACACTGTATTTTCTTTTCTTGTTGACACTCATGAATTTGTGATCTCTTGTTACTTATTGTAGTCTTCATAATGTGGGTCATTACTAAGTCATAGGGTTTTGAGGGGTTTGAAAAAGAGTATCTAAATCAACTCCCCCGGTTACACTGGGTCAAAGCTGTCATCTCTCTGCTGACTTGGGGTTCGTCGCCATAGGTGTTTCTCATCTTTCTCATTTGGTTCTCTCTCTTTAATTGTCGTTAGACTAACATGACAACCTTTGGCTGGGAATGGGAACGAGATGTTGAATTTGACTCCCGTGTCTCTTATGTGCAAACACTTCCTCAGAGGTCAGTTCGTTGGGTTGACTGGCGAGGGAACCCCATCAGCGGAGGGATGACAGCGAACCTGGAAATGGAATCGACTGTTCGTAGTGTAGCTCATGGAGAGACCCTTAGCAATGTAGAAGATTTGTTGTTTAGAGACCCAGGTTATTTTAGAGCAGGCGAGCTGCATAACCATCTAGATTCGTGGAGAGCAATTATTGGGGATTTTCCTTCCCCTCAGGAGTCTGAGATCCTCCAATTAATTGAGAGCAAAGTTTCAATCTTTCCATACTTCCGGAGTTTCTCTGGCTCTTTTAAGGGTGAGACGTACGACTCTGATCGTCCTCCAAGGAAGGCGTTTTTGAATAATGCGTCATGTAAACCCTTTGTGCAATTTATTCAACGAACATTGCTCGAAAGGATGGAAAATGGAGCGGTATCTTTAGTTGGTAAAGTGGGTGTGGTGGAGCCCCCTTATTTAGTTCTCCCTTTAACAGTGGAGCCATCGAAACCACGCCTCTGTCATGACGCTCGCTTTCTAAACTTATGGATGACAGACAAGCCCTTTAGTTTGGACAGTATAATGGATTTACCGCGTTATGTTTCGCGTCACTCTTTTCAAACAGTCAGACGACAAACCTGGTTATGACCATATCCTATTGACAAATGACAGTCGTACGTTTTTTTGGAATTCAGTGGGGCGGATGGTACTTCACATACAACACATTACCCTTTGGATGGAAGATCTCTCCTTTTACTTATCACAGCACAGGCTTGGTTGCAACCAATTTCTTTCGGTCACTGAAAATACCATGTCTTTTGTACATCGATGATCGCCATAATGGGCAACTCCAGGTCCCTTTAAACAGCGGAGCTTATTTGGATATCCCAGATGATGATGGGCAAAGATTCGCAGCAGCTAAATCCGCATTATTTATTGCGGCCTACTATTTGATAAGCCTTGGTTACTTTTTGGGTTTGAAGAAATCCATTTTGAAACCCGAGAAAGTTGTGCCCTATTTGGGCTTCTTGGCAGATTCATCCCTTGAAGTATTTCATCTTATCCCAGAGAAGAAATTAAAGTTTCTGCGGTTGATCCACGAAGTGTTGCAGGCTGAGGAGGTATCTGTTAAGACACTTCAGCGCTTGGTGGGAAAATGTGTGTCTTTTTCTAAGGCAGTCCCGGCGGCGCAGCTCTTCACCAGAGAAATGAATGCAGCCATTTCTAGAGGTTTACGCACTTCTAAACCCGTGCGTCTTTGCGGTGGTTTTGGTGCGGAGAGGAAGTTTCTCATTGGCTGTTCCTGGAGGAGTGGGATGATCCTTTACCCTGGAGGGATGAGCGACACTCACGAGTTTCAATAGCTACTGATGCTTCGAATACTGGTTGGGGAGGGACCCTGGTCTCTCCGTTTTCCCAAGAGGTCTCAGATTATTGGTCACAAGAGGAACAGTCCTTGGATATCTCCAAGAAGGAAGCGGTTGCTGTAGAAAGAGCATTGTTAGCTTTCCAGGATCAAGTGAAAAATTCTTGGGTGGATGTGAGCGTAGATAACCAGGCTGTCGTCCACTCTTGGAATAATTATGGAGGGCGGAGCAGGTCACTTAATAATACTATGAAGAGGTTATTCTTTACAACATCTGCTCTTAATGTTTCTTTGCATCTTTCTTATATTCCTAGTGCTGAAAATCCAGCTGATTTGCCTTCCCACCGTTTGTCTGCAATGGACAGTCAGTTGTGTCCTGCACTGTGGGAGGTTGTCCAGTGTCATTTTGGGGGCCCAGATGGTCACACTTGTGACCTTATGTCTCTTGATTCCAATGCGATGAGGGACAAATCTGGAAGAATTTTGCCGCATTTTACATTGTTCCCTTCGCCCGGGTCATCTGGAGTCAATTTCTTTTCCCAAAACCTTTCCAGTGGGGAGACGTTTTTGGAGAGGCCATATGTGTTTCCTCCCCTGGTGTTAGTTGGCCCTGTGTTACGACATCTCAAGAACCACAGAAGGTCTTGCACTGTGGTTGTTCTAGATGTTTACCCCCGAAAATACTGGTGGCCATTGGTTCAGTGCTATTCGGTAAAGTCGTTGAAGCTTGCCAGAAAGGGTGATACTGGAGCTTTACTCATACCTTCAAAGGAAGGATGGGTTCCTCACTCTGGGATTCCAGGAGATTTGGTGGCCTTTGCTGTTAAATTTTGATTTGCTGGGTAAATAACGACCTAGTATTTCCAACCATTTAACTGGTGGGTCGACTGACTTATGGTCCTTCTTCGTTCTAGGAGCTTCCTGTTGTGGCTAAACTGTTTGTTTTGTCAGTGCGGTGCCCGGTTTGCGCTCATGCCAAGGACCAGGACTTTCGTTTTTGTCAAAGATGCGGATATAAGAGGAAGCAGTTGAGTGTGCGGCCGGTGAACGCAGTAGAAGTTGATTTGGATGGGATTTACAAGCGTTTTCAGCAACTGACTAATTTTGACCGTGCGACTAGTTATTCTAAGCAGAAGGATTCTCTTCAAAAAGAGTTAGAGAATTTCTTGGCGCCTCTTCCTGGTAAACCCGGCATATCTACAGTAACTCCTCGGGACTTGTGCCGCTTTCTCATTTACAAAGATAGACATGGGAAAACGCAAGTACATCGTAATGGTTGTAGTTTTCTGGGTCAGCGAGGTACTCATTCGTGTGGTTGCCCGGTTAGAC
Organism: Siderastrea radians; assembly: GCA_964017195.1. Classification (NCBI taxonomy): domain Eukaryota; kingdom Metazoa; phylum Cnidaria; class Anthozoa; order Scleractinia; family Rhizangiidae; genus Siderastrea; species Siderastrea radians. The sequence continues at coordinate 25,832,201 of OZ024892.1, forward strand.
TTTCATATAAGACGGTGGACTCCTATATTGGAAAGCTACGCGCTATTTTTCATGCCAATGGTAGGGATGGCGAGTGGGATACACGACTTGGTCTAGGAAAACCGGCTGCTGATAGGTTACTGAAGGATTATTTGCGTCTTGTTACTGCCGAACAGTTACAAGCGAGGGTTACTCCGAAACAAGCTACTCCATTTTTTGTAGACAAATTGACGCAACTTTCTTTGCACTTACAGACGAAACTGACCACGGAAGCTTTATCGCCAACGCAGCGTTTCATTGTGGCTCGAGATCAAGCTTATTTTAAATGCGTCTTTTTCAGTGGTGACCATCCAGCCAATTTGGGACGGGTTAAAGTCCAAGAGATCTTGCGTTTCCCTAACGATGATGGTCTTCTCTTTAACCATCTATGGGGGAAGACCTTAAAGGATGGGGATGAAAATGTTTTTGGTATTAGGCGAAATCCTCAAGTGGTAATTTGCCCCATTAAAGGTATAGAGGATTACATCGCAGTTACGCGACGGCTCAAAATAGATCTGACTACGGGTTATCTATTCCGTCCGACGAACCCTGAAGGAGGAATTGTGGACTCCCCGTTTGGGTCCTCAACTGCAGAAGCTCGACTTAAGGTGTATCTGAATGAAATGGGGGCAGACGATGGGGAGACCCTTCATGGTTTCCGGGCTGGTTGTGACATTACGCTGGCATTGACAGGCGCAGACATTGCAGAGATTATGGACCATGTGGGCTGGACAAGGTGTCATCCCGCCCACTATTATCTTCAATTGGCTAAAGTTTTGAATCCCTCTGCTGCTTCAGCAAGATTGGCATCGAATGAAATCTCGGAAGTGATTAATCCGTGGCAGGACGTTAATGAACTGAAGCGTTTCGTTTGTGCTTTTCCTACTGAACAATCTAGTAAAAGAGCCTTGTCAGATTGATGTCTATTTAAGTGTACTGAATCAAATTAAACGATCATTTTGTTGAGTTTTGAGATTTGGGGGAGTAAGTTTTGGGGTTGGGTTATGAATTTGGATGGTTTTTGTGTTATTGGGGTGTATAGTTTGGAGTGAGTTGCCATTTGGGGCGCGATCAATATTCTTTTCCCATATCTTATTAACTGAGCATGAATAGGAGGATTGTTGAATAGAATACTATTCACAATACTCATATCCACGTGCGAAGTCAAAATAAGATCCAAAACGACTGATTAACACTCAAAGTGATATTCTCCGGAGGATTACGTAATAGGGGGTATAAAGCTGATGAGATAACAAGTTTTCTTGCTCAGTTTCTCTTCCAGCGGACAGAGTGAAGAACGACCCACCTGCCCACCCCAAGTCGTGCGGTTCGGGTTCTCCTAACTCTTTCCCTAGATCGTGCGCACTTGTACTTATTAATCTAAAGACACCATATAGTCTCCCACTCCTTATCAGACTTACGCGCACTTTTACTTATTAATCCAAAGAAAGGAAACAGTGTCACCCTGTTAGACCTGCGTGCACGTGTACTTATTAATCCAAAAAAAAAAACTAAACGGTCTCGCATTTTAGACTTGTGCGCACTCGTACTTATTAATCTAAACAAGCTAAACAGTCTCGCTTTATTGCACTTTTGCGTACTTGTACTTGTTAACCAGGTACCAAATAGAGTGACCCTTAGTTATCAGATCGCATGCACTTGTACTTATTAATCCAAAGTCACCATATAGTCTCCCAGTTCCTTATCAGACTTACGCGTACTTTTACTTATTAATCCAAAGAAAGGAAACAGTGTCACCCTTTTAGACTTGTGCGCACTTGTACTTATTAATCTAAACAAACTAAACAGTCTCGCTTTATTGCACTTTCGCGCACTTGTACTTATTAACCAGGTACCAAATAGAGTAACCTTTAGTTATCAGATCGTGCGCACTTGTACTTATTAATCTAAAGACACCATATAGTCTCCCAGCTCCTTATCAGACTTACGCGCACTTTTACTTATTAATCCAAAGAAAGGAAACAGTGTCGCCCTTTTAGACCTGCGCACACGTGTACTTATTAATCCAAAAAAAACTAAACAGTCTCGCCTTATTGCACTTTCGTGCACTTGTAATTATCATCTAAAGATACCAAATAGAGTCACCTTTAGTTATCACATCGCGCGGGCTTGTACTAATCTAAAGACACCATATAGTCTCGCTCTATTAGACTCATGCACACTTGTACTTATTAATCAAAAGATACCGAACACTTTCCCTATCAGACTAGTACTTTTTAATCTGAAGAGGTCTAACTGTGGAAAGATTGTTAAAATTCGCCAGTCGCTATTTTTTGTCATTACATATAAACCCCAGATCATGTATTGATGTAAGATAAAGATTACCTGCCTTTCTGTTCTTTGAATTTCTTTCCAGAAAGTTTCACATTCGTTAATTTCTGACATAATAAAGTCATCAATGGTTGCTTCGTTGTCGGTCTGAAAGGAAAACAAGAACAAATAATGTAAATGTTCCATGATTAATTAATCAATTTCATTTTTTTGTTAACTCTTTTATTCATACCTACGAACCCTGTTCTTCTAATGCAGCGAGTTTTCTCAACGCGTCCTCGAGTTCTTTTGGCGGTGGGTCTTCCTGCCAACTTCCTTCTTCTATCTGAGAATGAAATATAAATTGCAGGAAAGCATATTAACAGAAAAAAAGTAACGACATGAGTTACCTCTTGTCCTTCAGTCTCTTGTGGCATTTCCCTTGCAGCGTCCATATTCTCAAAACGCTTACGCTTCGAATTTCTCTTGTATGAAGAGGCAACTGAAGAGGCGGGAAATGCAAAATCCAAAGTCCTAGGTTGTTTTATACCATACGGTAAGTATGCACAGTCTATGCCAAGCAAGTGGGGTTAGTGAACCGGTTAAACCTGTTAAAACAGCTTCCCAAATATTCATTGGTCTGTTCATTTTCCCAAACGACTCTCATTGGCTCATTTATTTGACAACGTTACAGACTCTTGTTTCTTTGGCCTTGGCTCCTTTATGGGCTTTTGGGTTGTGAAACGTTTTACGACCAACAAACATGGCCAAAGTTCTCGACGCTTCTTCATCGGAAGAAATTGAAAACAATAATAATGCAGAGAAAGAAGTGGTAGTTATTGAGGGTAGCGGTGGTGGTAATACCACCACCAAAAAACGAAGAAACGCGGGGGAGGTATCGGGGAGGCAAACGGCCCTAAAAAGATTTAAAAAAGGGAAGGGCTTCCTCTGGGATTGCCAGATGCCTCCTCCTTTTCACCAAACGGACATTACAATGCGTGAGGCCTTCATAGACTTTCTGGAAGATAATACGGAAGAGGAGGCAGCATCCGCAATGCGAATTTATTTCCAACAAGAAAAATTACAAGGGAATTACAAGAATTACAAGAACGGTAAGTTCCTTTTTAAGCTTTACGCGTACTTTCTACCTTAATTCTTTGATTAATTTTGTCGTTCCCGCAGAAAGTTGTAGACTGTTGAAAACGTACGGCTAAATAGGTCCTGCAGCTAGTAAGGGCTTAGTTCACTTTTGGGCGTGTTTAATCGACTACCTGAATTAGATTAAGCTTATTGAAGGCATTCCTTTATCCGCCAAGTTCGATGAATTGAAGATACAAACTCATTTTTCCTGAGTTACTCGAATTCTCACTAATTGGCCAAATCATTTCCCTGCATTTTTCCTGTTTTTAGAATTAAGGTTAAGCCCACTATTGACGTTGCCCAGTCTAAAAAAGAGCGCCTTACCGCAGGTAATGTGCTTGCAAGCTCATTTTTTTCTCAGAAGCTTAACATTTTTTGTTGTGTAGAAGCATTAACAAAGATTGGAAGTCAAAATACAAGGCCCGAATCTTGTAGTCAGACTATAAAATGGCAATTTTCCCGGCGTCAAAATGGATGACGATGTGTAAGATTTTTTTAGCCTTATAGGTCTTAAGTATTAAAACTTACTCATGCGGTTTAGATAATAAACTGACAGTGTATTTAAAGGGAACAATTATAATAAATTTTATAATCCAGCTTTCGCGCACTGGAGGAGCAGTTTATGCTCTTTGCGTTTGGGGAGAAATGGCATCATATTCATTCCTCTGCTGGGCGATAATGATGCACCGGGTGATGGAATTTATTGAAGTTACATTTTGTTTTGTTTTTTAACATATCCCCGAAAAAGAGATTGGTTTTAAACATCTTCAAAGATGATCCAGAAAGATGATGACAATTACACGTAAAGTTGTTCGATTAGCCTTAATATTTTTTCCTCCTATTTTGTTTGTTTTTGGAAGAAATCGATTTCAAAAGTGCCGCCTTCAAATTTTTTGCCTCACGTGTTTTGAATGGCGCCATCGCGTCACAAACAGCCATCCCAGATTTCTGTGTGGCCGTAATCTGATTGCTTTGTTCAACTGCTCTGGCTGTCGTGTCAGAGCCAAGTGTCTTCGTCCTCCGTTAAAAAGACGTTTTATCCGATTGGCGATGAATCAAAAAAATGTTGTATTCGATTTAACTCAACCTACATGTCCTTTTTGTTTTACAAGAAATCAGCCAATATACTCGGAGGACAATTCTTAAAATAACCTCGAAGGGGCAGACTTAATGTTTTGTCACGGTGAAGTTTAGTGATCAGTGTTTGTATATCTTTTGCTAACCGTGTACAGTACATTGAGTAGATTGAGATAATGTAGTAGAATAACACGTAAATGTTTTACAATGGATACAGGTAAGGCTTAACATTTTCATTGACAAATTCAGGTGAGTATTTGGAGGTTCTATTTTTAACAATATATTAACTTTCCTAGTAAAATATTTCGTTGAAATGTGATTAAAGGTAATGAGTTGTTAATAAAATATATTCAATTTCTTTTACAGGATGGAAGTACGTCAATTCTGACAAATTATTTCAAGGTGGCGTTGCTGCCAGATGCCCTGTATGATCTCGCAATTAAGATCATACAGCTGTATGAGGAAGGAAAACTTGTGCCTCCTTCTGCCTCAAAGCAGAGGCAGAGGAGGCACATGTCATCCTCCTCGTTCAATTCTTTATCTGGTCTTGATCCCCAAAACGAAGATCACTGGCCACAGATTGAGGAGTTCCTGCTTTCATGGCGTGAAATGGCCATAAGGCCCACAAAACCCACGAAGGTAAGAAACTCTTTATCAATTATGAATTAACTGCAAAACGCCATGACTCTACGTAACTTACATGATATGCACAGGATAATTCACTTCTAGTAATTTATTTTCACCCTCTTGGTTGTTGGCTTCTTATGCATATGCACATTTAATCCCTAAGCCCTGATTTACAGGTTCTGTTAGTGCTTATGCATTGTACTGGATAGTGATTATTTATATTTCACTCTTCAAACAATCACGGCTCTGAAAAACTTCCCCTCTTTTATTTTGTCATGGTATGGTTTAAGCCAGGTATTCCCTTCGAATTCTACAGTCTCTAAAAGACTTCCTTCTCAGTCAACATAAATTATCACTGAAAGTAACTATTGTTGTTTTAAATGTCTATACTAGAGTTCAAAAAAGGTCACTCATGATCGCTGTGATCATACATGTACATCTAGCAAATTATTTTTCTCCTCTGTTCTACCCATAATGTCTTCTTCAGATTCCAGATTCATTGCCGTATAACTGCTGACAATCTCCAAATGTAGTGACTCAGCAACTATGAGAACTTCAATAGTTTTTGACTTAATTATTTTTGTTGATTTTATTTTTCAGGTTTCTGAAGCAAGCAGCCCTGACTCATCTTTAAGTAGTAGTAGCTAAAAACACTCAAATTAAGAAAACCGTGAACGCTGAAAATATTCCTGGATTGTGTGTTTTGACCAATCACATGCGAGACCTTGTAACCGCAGAAAACGAATGGGTTCTCAGTCATGGAATCGAGTTGTTTCGAAAGACAACAAGGTTTAATCTTCACCAGTTTATCTTACAGAAATTGGAAGTGCTATTCCTTTCTACCTGAGAGCCCCACGCACTACGTAAGCGAAAATAGGTTTGAGCGCCTGTGCCTTATAAAATTTTTCGACAAACCGACGCAACGATCAGTGTTTCCCGACATTTCAAATAAACCCAACTCAAGCGGTAGTTTAATATTTCACCTTGAAGTAAAAACTGCAATATTCTCTCTCCAAATTCGCCCATTGACAGCACAGCTGACTCGATTTATTTAGGCCGAATCATCCGTGCCTTCGAGCCGGGCTTGCATCATATTTTATAACGTGTAGTTGCACATTTTGAAAATGACATATTTTCTAATTTAGCAACGGTACACTAGGCCGTTGAAGAAGAACGAACGCCGCTTTTGACAGCCCGCGGTCGTTGCTACAATGCAGCCGCAACAAGCCAAAGACCACTCACATTTTTCGCTCCCGTAGCACATGTGGCTCTCAGATAAAAAGAAATAACAATTTAAATTCTTGTAAGTTAAGATGAAGGTCTTTCAAAACAAGTCAGAGAACCAACTCGATTCCGTGACTGTGAAACCCACTTGTTTTCTGCGGTTAGAAGGTCTCGCATGTGATTGGTCAAAACACAATAAACATTCCAGAAATATTTTCAGTGTTCATGGTTTTCTTCGTTTGAGTGTAATAACTTAATGAAAATCTTCCCAGGTTTAGATTTTTCCAAACTTTTGTTGCAATTAGATAATGACCAACTCATCTCAGAACAACAAAAAAATTGGGGGGTCGGTGTGCTCGCTTTGGAGATGAAGCGTATTGGAAACGTTCAGTGTTTTTAGAGGCTTTAATTTGGTTATGTGAGGGGAAATCGGCTTTCTTGCTACAAGGAATGAAGGAGGACTCTCTAGATAATGCTGATTAATTGATTTCATCGCAAATAGGCCTATTTAGTACATTTTTTCAGGTACCGTATTTTCTTGATTAAACGCCGGACCCCGAATAAACGCCAGGTTCAAATAAATGCTGGGTCTATGGGGCCGAGTTTAAAATTAATGCCCCCGACGTTTATTCGGGGTCCTGGCATTTATTTGAGGTCCGGGCTTTTATTCGAGATGGGTATATTTAATCAGGATTATGTGTCGTAACTGCATACTAGTTCTCTTTCTACTATTTTACTTGAATTTATCGCCTTATTCTATATTGTTTGCACAATACGTTTGCTGTCGAGCAGTTGCCAATATACTTCCTCCATGTTTCATGAAGAAATTTAACGTTGAGAAGAGTTCAATAACTGTTCTCGTCAGTGATGCTTTTGATAAATGACTTGGATCTTAATTTCAACAAACCTCCAGTACTGATGATAAATTAAAATAAATGGTTGAAAAATGCACTTAATAAATAAATGCCGGGCCCCGAATAAGCACATGGTTCGAATAAACGCCGGGTTTATGAGGCCGAGTTTTAATTAAACGTCCCTGACATTTAATCGAGAAAATACGGTAATATCGTTTCTTCAGATAATTGAAAGTCACACATACCTGCATTCGTAGAAAAATTCAATCGTATTTAAGTACAAATAGCAATAAAATTAATACTTCCCACGCTCAAAATTTTTTTTGGTTTTTGGACAAAATGTAGAGAACCAGTAAAGGAAGTGATTTATCGGAAAAAAAAATGGGGTTACTGTGCATTTAAGAGAGTTAAGCACGTTTATAGATGTAAAAATACCTACAACCACTATATTTGTTTATATTTCTTACCCAGCCCGTGCGCTCAATACATGACGTGGCGTGACATTGCGATGCGAATTACGTGCGTAGTAAGGTTGCGCACAAACAATAAGTGCAAACGTCCTTAATGCAACCATCAGTTGCAGTTATTTCCAGAACATCAAAACCAGAGGGGCTCATATGATAACTTAAAAAGAAAGGCCACTGAAGGCAAAACCAGCTGAGTTAAGGCACATCATTAAACGTTTTTCTTGCTTCAAAGTGAGTCACCATGGTATTGTTTGTTAAATGTGCAAAATCAAGCTCATTCTGTTGCTTTTAGGACACTGCAGTTAAAACAAAGCAGGAGATCCTTAAAGATCTGCAGGAAGTAAAAGATGTAGGTTTTACCAACAATAACAATATTCAGGCATCTTTATATTGCCAGTCTTGTGTGGAATAAAATCTAGCTCTTTCAGTTGTTGTATTATTTACCAATGCTTTGGATGTGGAATACTTTCTGCTTTTTGTGTGTTTAATTAACTTTCATTGGTTTTATGGACAATAGGTACGAAGATGACATAGCAAATGATCACGAAGATGACATAGCAAATGGGTGTACCAGATAATATTGAAGACATACTGGACGGGGACAACTACAAACGCTTTTGTGGTCCGGGCGGTTTCCTAAGAAATCCGCACAACATAGATTTTCAAATAAACACTAATGTTGTTGACTCTTAAGTCGTTAAGGTTTTATCTGACCAGTGTACATAGTTATTGGTGATTTACCTCCAGATTTACAGGTTTGCGATTTGGTTTTACTAAGCCAAAACTTTCAACATTTATGAAGCCTTTTATAGCCGTCACTGTACAAAGATTGCTTAACAATATACACTCCAGGCACAGAAACTCCGATCACAATCAGGGCCCTTACAATAAGCCCTTCAGCTGTGGAAACAAAATACGAATTTGCGATGCTAGGCGTTCACTCATCAAGCCACCAAATACACTCCTCACCTCCACCGATCAACTTAAGTCAGACAATACTATCCTACAAAGCAGAATTCTGAAAATCAAGCAATCCCAAATCATCTACCATAGGCACAGATCAACCTACCTCAAGAAATCCCACCACAACCATGGCCACATATAAAGAAACAAACTCAACATCCTCAACACTAACCACCGATATTTCCTTCAGCTCTTCCACGCACGTCTTAACCTTTCCTTCACCAACATCTCATTCACACTCGAACATATAACCAAACTTGAAAGACAAGCCATTATCACCGCAGAAGATGAAAAGCTGCAAACATCCAAAAAGATGCACGATTTCACAAGCCAAACTCTACCTCAAGATCTCATCTCCCTTCTCAACAAAGGAACTAACTTCTGTCACACCGAATGCATCATCTCTCTACCCTACTGTTTATTCCGAAGTCAACGCTGCCCTCTGCAACCTCATCCGCAAAAAATCCTTCAACAATAAAATCAAGCCTTCTCAAGCATCAAGATCGATCACTCCACCACTTCAAACTATAGGACAAACAACTACACTCTCTGGAACTACTCAAACAAGAACAGTCTAGACCAAACTTCAATGTCCATATTATAGATTATGTCCACAACACCTACAGGCTGCTAATTTGCGTCCACTCATTCAACATACGCTACACTGCTGTATCTAACATTACACCAACCCTTACATCACGCATTCAACAACTACCGGAAAGCAATGACGTTAACTTAACAGTGACAGACAAAAACATGGGGTGAGCTCTAAGACCTATTTCATGGCACTCAACAGAATACAAACGACATTTCTCTGACCCCTCTACGTACAAATTAGTTAACAAATTTGATATTTCTAAAACCATTACTGACACACACACTACTGCGTAAACTGAAATTAAGATTTTACAAATCATTACAGAAGTGCGCCCATTGAAACGCGTCGCCCGGGAAAAGTGGGGTACCCATGACGCTTTGCGGGCATCACGCCCTGGAAATGAGGTTGTAAAGGCTGCCGACGTTTTCGGCTTCTTATGATCCTAAAGCGATGAATTCCCAAAAGAGAGCTAAGAGTTATGTCCCTGAGTCCTTTAAAGGACAATGCTGATGAATCAGTATTGTTTGAAGGTGTCAAAATGTTCTTCGGTAAAAGCCACTTTCAACGGAGCGTGAAGTGTTTATGCAAAACCTCGCGGGTAATAATTTCACGACTAAAGATTGAAAGATTGAAGCGCCGTTTGCCTCGTGCCAGCTCGTGGAGTCATCAGAGTTATCGGTCTGTGTTTTCCGGAAAGGCCTTAGATTCCTTGATCATTGTTGTTGTTTTACATGAAAATTGCGATTTGTGTGAAGAGGACGCTTTCAATAATGTGAGCACTTTATTTTGGCGCTTGACATCGCCAATCGTCGAGAGCGATCATTGTGCACATTCGATCGTCAGACGACTGCAGTGTTTGGAGCTTAAGTATACACAATCTAAAGTTGGAGAAATATTTTCAGGTGAGTGTCGTTTTTACGTTATTTACTTACAGCATAAAACCTTTGTGCAATGAACGCAATTGAAATTGCTGCGTTGAAACGAAACAACTAAAGGATCGCGGTGTCATTTGAATCCAGCGACAAGAAAGCTTATGTAAATTAATACTCGCAACCAAGGATAGTCCGACCTATAGTTTTAAATTTCCTTAATCTTGATTTGATAGTTTAAATGGGTGAATGTTGTTTTGTCTGCCGTACATTATTCATTCGAGTTATTTCTGATGATACACTGGTTCAACAATTAATTAAAAGATTCTCCTAAATGTTGACAAACTTTTGTTCACTGGCAACTGCAAAGGGCCAAATATAGATTCATTCACTAGCTTGGCTGGACAGTTTTTTGCATTAAAGATTTTTTTTTCCAAATGCTGATGAATTATTTGTTTCTTACCAATGTTATTTTTTAAAAAAGGTGATTGTTAGATGTTCGTCTGTTTTTTGAGAAGGCCCCTTTAATCTACAGCATGTCACATCACATTTTTCTAGATTCAGAATATTCTGTGAATTTGTTTAGTTTGGGTTAGGTTTTGTTTGTAGACGAATGTACGATTTAGTGTGATCAGCATTTATTTTTCCAAGTTCAGTTTCACTTGACGATTGAACTTAATCCGAATAACTTTGATTGTGTTTGAAAACCAATCGTTTAAATATAATTTGCTTACTTTCTTATCAATACTGATGTAAATTACTTACAAAATGATCCAGCCATAAATTGTAACATTCTGGTAATGTATTTTTGTCTCACTCCATTTCAGAAAATACTTACATTTATATGCAGGACACTAAAGACTTTGGTTGGCCCATCTCGGCCCCAGTTATCTCTGCTGGTTCAAAAACATATGTGGATGTCCGTAATGGACTCGGTCCTTTTGGTTTCTTTAATGAGAAACAATGTAAAAAAGGTGCCTACAAACAGATCGAAGAGCTTCTTAAGCTATACGGACTGAATGACACCGACATTTATTTGGATAAAAAAACAAGGACTTTCATTACTGCAGAATCTTTTATTTTAACTGTTATTGCTGGCAGCAAGCTACGAGACCCTGCCAAAAGCTGCGAACATCCCTCATGGGATCAGCTGTGTTTGTTTTTTTGCTAAAACTGTGGTTAATGCCACTTTTAGCAGTGCATTTCCAGACGAAAATGTGTCAGCAGAATCAAATGCCAGCAGAATCACACAAGCACCATTGACACGGGAGACAACACAACACAGCAGCAATAACACCCTAAATGAAACCACTGCACCTGAACCGAAAGTGTACACCGGTTGCATTAAGCAGGCCGAGTCAACATCAACCCTGGCTTTACGTTTGGCAGAAAAGCAAACCACTCGATCTACCAAACTGGAGGAGAGGGTGAAGAAACAGAGCAAAATATTTAGTGACTTGGCAGTGGAAGTTCATCACGGCTCCAAGGTTTGCAAAATTATTTTCCTTACTTATGCAGGTTATACCACTGAAATAACCGTACATGGTTGTCTTGAAATTAGTTTTGATGTTTATTTAAGGCAATTTTGTCAATTTGCTAGAATGTACTAGCCTGAATTTTTTTCAGAAGCATTTAATAAATTTAAAATTTCCCCCGAAAACTTTCACTTGCCTTTGGGCAAGTTAAGGATAGAATCCATGAGCTCAACTGCAAAATCCACTGGCCCCGGGCTAGCTGACACTAACTTCTTTGCTCGCTGATAGCTGTTGGTGGTAAATTATGCACCAAACTGTGGTTAATCACACTGACAGGCTTTTTTTATGTTACACTTACTAAGTAGCACATATTAAAATATTAGTGGTGATTTCTTCAATGTAACAGCTGCTTGTAAACTTAACAACAACTGTGGTATTTTTAATTGCAGATTGATCTTCTCCACGGCATTTCACAATCAGTTGGCAGAAAGTTCAAACATCAGCAGAACAGCGACACAAGCTGGCAGGGACAATTCGAAAAAGAAGATGTAACCCTGCTGACCAAACGGATTCGAAACAAGACTGGGGGGAGTCTTTACAATGAAATTGCAGAGGAGCAGGCAACCATAAAAATTGCAGCCTCGACTATCTTGAAACTTGAAGACCAGTGCAATTCTGGGCAAGCGATAGATGCTATAAGGAAGAATTTGCCTCCTGGATATATTGCATCCAAAAGAGAGGTAATCTGACTACTGAACTACTTTTTTGTTCCAGGTAATCTAGTAATTTCCCTAGTAATTAATTTAGAGATTTTGGTGAGACAGTAATTTGTAAAGAATGTTATTGCTGTAACGTGGAGAAATGGCCAAAGAGAGCAAAGTGCATAAATTTATTTAATAGACCAAATTTTTAAAAATTGGCATATCATTTTCAAATGAAATTCACAATAACTAGAACCTCCTGCTTACTCAAACCTTTTTCCGATTCCTCTTCAGGTTGTTTTCTTAGTAGTTTTACCCTTGATAACTAGAACTTCTGATATCTCGAACCTTCTTCAATTTCCCTTGGAGGTTCGAGCCATCAATATTGAACTGTATTATTTTAATGTTGGTTAAATGTTCTTTACCCTTAGGTTGCTGAGCTAAAACATAAATACAAGACTGAGTTCCAGGCTATAATGCAACCAGAACGGACACCAACTGGTTATGGCATCAACCCAGCTCGTTTGGTCGAATGTCTTCAGTTCCTGTACTACTGGCTCCCCAAGGAACAGTGGTGGCACCTTTATGGCGATGGAAGAAAGTACGGGAAAAAGAACAGTGTCATGATGGCCATCAGCAATGTCAACAATGAGCAAAAGGTGAATGGAGTGAAATTTCAAAGCCCCAAGGAAATGTGGCCTATCCAGATTTTCCATTACAAGGACAGCCGTCGCAACCTTGAATTGAACATTGGGGATGGTCATGGTGGTCCAGGTACGAATTTTGAAATTCATTTTCTTAGGTTCTGATGAGAAATTGTTGTTGGTGTTATCATGTGCAACTATATATGTCTTTAGATTTAATGCAATAGGATTTAAATTATTCTGGTACTCGATTTTTGTCCAACTAAAATGAACATTACTTGGGGTGTTTACCATTTACAAGAAATTTCGGAAAATTTCCGTTGGGAATTTCCGTTGGGAAGAGTGCGTTCCATTTAGACAGGTCTCATTCGTTCACAGGCTCCTCAAAAGATGATGGGGAAATTAGTATCCTTGCAGCGGCTACAACTTTCATGAGACGCTACCTGTGCCACAATAGTAGCGCTATTTTAAATGTTCTTTGTCAGCATATTCGATCGATGAATTTAATATACTTGCTCTGCCCAAAGAAAGCTTGGCTTCAGGCACAAATTTCACCTACCATTTATCGTGATGCAGTATATTTTGTAGATCTGATGCAAATACTTGAGTAGAGCACTCGATTAAACCCTGAAAACTCACCTAATCAGTTGAGGAGCTGTGAGACACGGCGGTGAAAAAGGCTTGGGTCTAGTGAGAAAGACGAGAAATCTGTAAAAGGAACACGAATTTCCATTGGGAAGTTTCCACCGGGAAAACGGGACTACCTTTTCAGGTTGTCCGTTTATTTCAGGAATTTCCCAGTGGAACGAACCGAAAAGTCGTGTTCCATTTACATCCCACCGGGAATTTCTGGAAATTTTTGGTAAATGGTAAACAACATTGATTTCAGGACAGATTCCATCTTAAATTAAATTTTGTAAACTGACAAGTTGATCAAATACTCTTTTCTTTGGCTCCCTTGAGGAGGCACCGGTCACACTTTTTACTGAAAGGTCACTCTTCATTTATGTTAAAGGATACTTGAATGAATGGATTGAAAGCAGCCAGAAGCTAGGCCATCAGGTGTTTCTTGGTGCAGACTCTCAGTTCTTGGATGCTGTTACTGACCCTGACCTCAGCCCACTCTCCCAGGACAAGTGGAACTTATGGATGCAGTGCTCTGATTCAGACAAGGGAAAAGTACATCCATCAACTGGACTGAGAACAGACCTCAACCTTAGTTTTGACCGCCTTCATCCAAAGTCCTTGCTTCCTGACCTTGGTGGAGATCAGATCCTTATGTGTATTGACCACGGCTTCACCAGAGTGGCGGAAAAGCTCATAATGAAAGTTGTCAGGACATGTCTTGATCTGGAATCAAGGTAAGTTTATATGCAATGAAGGTACAATGCTTTAGTTACTTTACATAACTTTAATTTATCACTTTCCCATTAACATGACAAATGTTTTGCCCTCCTACTCAGTATCTTTACAGACTGCCCTGTACACAGCATAATAATTATCTCAAACTCCTCCCTTTATTATTGCTTTTTTTTAGATATGGCAAAGAACGAAAGAATGCAGCACTGGCACACCTTACTCGTAACATAAATTCAAGAGATGTCAGAGATGGTCACTTTGAACTTCCAATTGATCCAAAAGGTCAACTTGGTGACCTCAGCCTGAACAAGTCCCAAGCCTACACCATCATGGCTCCCCCAGAGGACTTCAAAGGCAAACACTATGATCACATCTTGGATAATGTAAGTTCATGTTTTCACTTTTTTGTTTACTGTAAAAGTAAATTATCTTTGCTACTCACTAGGCCATGTTGAAGTATGTTATCACGTTAAAACAGTCACACAATAAATCTCCTTTAACCATTTGATCCCTTGTTTACAAGGAAATAATGGCTAAATTCTGATAAGTTTTGTTTAAACCCATTTGAGCAGTACACTAAAAAACCGCGAGTAAGAACCTATTTAGCTTAAATTTTGAAAACAGGTTACTGTTATTTTCTAAAATTGATAACATTTTTTTAACTTTTTTACATGTATGTGTTATGTTCTGAATGACACTTATGTGGCATGCAAATTTTATAGGCCCAATATCACTAACATGTAAGTTCTGTTAGCAACGATGTAAATATTTCTTCAGAAAATAAGAACCTATTAAGAACCTAAATTCCTAAATTTGTGTAAACTACCATTTAGATATAAGAACCTGTTTAGGCTAACCTGGAAAAATTAGTTTGGTGTTTCTTACTTGAGGGTTTTTACTGTATCTGCATTAGATCTGTACTTAGGTTTGTTTATGATGTTCATAGGTTCTTCCAAGTTGTGAACTACAGCAGATGTTGTCCCCACAGCTAGCTCAGGCCCGTGAAAGAACGTCACAAAAGATCAGTGACATTGACTGTGTGAAGTTAATCTGGAGGCATTTTTATCAGATGTACAGGATACTTCGAAAAGATACAGCACAACTGAAGTCAGGATGTCAGACCGGTTCAACAAACGTTGAAGACTATGAATTTGGATTACAAGAAGCTGAAATTGACGGTTATGTTTATCATGCCAACATCTTTCATTCATTAATGGTTTTCCGTTATGGCTTCAAAGAGTTATCACCATACATGATGAAATTTGTGGATGTTGTCCCAAAACATCTGCGCAGCACCCCATTCAAGTCACTCATGCGTGTAGCAACTGAGGGTGGAGAACGAACCCACTACATGCATATGTGTTTTTATTATCAGGTAAGTTACCCTCACATCTACACATGCAGTTAATTAACAATTATTCACCGAAGTAGAGGTAAATATCCACCACATTCACCAACACTGAGGTGAATAATTGCTTTAGTATATACCACACAAGTTGAATAACTAGCAGACCAAAACATTGCTTTTGGTAAACAAAGCGACGCGCGAAGGCAGTTTGTTTCTCTTAAGCTGTTCGGAGGTGAATAGTACTTTGCTAATCACCTCCGAGTTAACCAATCAGCGCACGCGAAAAACACTATTCACTTGTGTGGTATATACTAATATTGTATACTGTAAACAAACTTCAGCACTTGGATTTTAGAGGTCAATCATCCAAACCTATATTATTATTAGGACCCAAAAAAATTGGAACAGACAATCAAACAATTACATGTACATTAAGAACCCTTTAAACCTAACACAGTATGGGTAAGTTTTTTTTTTTATCAAAGTTTCTCTGTTCTTTTGCAGCACTCAACTCGAGATGGTGGTTTTCAAAAACCCGACACAATCCTTATGCTGCTGTCCCGGTCATACCGGAACTTAAGGGAGAGAATAAATGACTGCCCTGAACAGATTCGAACTGATTATGAGAAGTATGCACAACGGCACGTTGCAGCATATGCAATTCAGAAATGGTGAGTGTCCATCTTGTTTATCTTCAACTGCTAAGTACTGTATACACGGTATATAAAGCATATATAAACCCTTCTTGGCAACACATCCCTGCATCAGCCATAAAAGAAAATACTCACCCTCCCCCCCCCAAGGTTTCAAGCTTCTTAAAAGTATTAAATGTAGCTTGTCCTGCTTTACAGGTGGAAGACTGTCCATACTAGACCAAATCCTCCAGTAGCTGTGCCTGAGGAGGGGGTAGCCAGACAATTGCTTCCACTAAAGAAAATGGACTTTGTTCTAGCTGGAAGAATGCCTGGTAGGTTAATTTCTTGTACCTATGATATGTAAACTTTCTTGAGTGTTTAAAGTTTCAAGACAAAAAAATAACATTAAAATTTTACTTTTTTTTATCAGTGTTTTTTGAGAAATACATTTAAAGATGACACATAGGGTTGAAATACGACTTTTCGACCTCTCTGAGTTGATTTTCAAGTTAAAAAGCTAGAGCGACTGAAGTAAAAATTTAATGATTTTGTGTAAAATTCATCACTGTGTGTGATTGCAGGAACTACTCAAAAGAAATTCACAGAGAAAGTTGAACAAAATGGAGGAAGGGTGATTTCAATGCCAAAAGAGAACCTGCCACATGACCGATGTTACCTGGTGTGTTCACAAGAAGAGGTGAAAAGAGATTGCTCGAAGCTGAACGGTGATCTGGTGATGGCATATCGAAGGGGATGGACAGTCATGAAGCCAAGCTTCATTGAGTTGGCTGCGAAGGAAAAAATTCCACCCAACATAGAAGAACATGCTGTAGACTTGACGCCGCTTGCATCTATGTCTTCTGGTGTTTGTGGAGCAACCCAGCAATCAGTAGAGCAGTTGCAATTCAGGTAATGCTCTTGTTTTAAGTACTTTTACAATAGAAACTGGCAAGTAAGAACCAACATTATTTTAAGTCAGGAAAATTGTTTGTTTTTTTAATTATTGGCAATTTAGGAGAAAAGGTTCTTAATAATTTTTTTAAATTTCTTAAAAGAAGAAATGGTTGTTCATAATCAGCCACACTAAAAGAGTTGGCTGGGTTAACTTGAATCAACCTTACCTGGTTGAAAAATCTATTGTTCTGTGATTAATTAACATGGGAACTACTAATCCAATTTCTTGTCATGATGTCAATTCATAAGCAAGCATGTAAGTTATGAGAATTAAGCAGATGACCAAAAGATATTGTCATAATATCACTATACGATTAGTAAATAGTGTCAATATGGTGATATTTGATTGTAATTGATTTTTTTAGTAAACAGATATCTGGTTTTGCTGCCCTGAAGAGAGCAATAAGAGAAGATGAAAGGGGCCCAGTCAATAAGCATGGCAACAAATCACAGAAGAGAAGTCACAAGAAAAAAAGAGATGTAATGGTGTCTCCCAAAAAACCACCAAATGGCTGGACAGCATTTCTCAATGACAAGTTAAAGGAGGTTAGTTAAATATAAAATTCTTCATGTAAATTTAGACCAGCACATTTTAATAAGGTATGTTTTGTGACTGAATAAATAAAGGTGGACATTTGGGTTGTCTTTAGTTTAAACATAAGACCGGTATTGATAAAATTAATTCAGATTGAAAAAATCACATGTCGTGTAAAATAACCTGATACTTTTCTGTCATTTGCTTCCAGACAGTACAAAGTAATCAGAGTCCTGGACGAACAGAAAGGATAGCCTTCCTGAAGTCAATTCAGAACATGTCTGATGAATGGCGGCAACTTTCTGACGAAGAGAAGAGAGAATATAAAGAGAAAGCCATTGACCTTCATTTAAAGGGGAGAGAAGAGAGACGTAAAGTTCGCGAGGAAACGAAAGAGAATCTTTGGGTAGAGCAGCTCCGAGAAAAGGCATATGAAAGTTTCGCTAGTTTGAGAAATGAGTAATGGGCTGACTGTAAATAGGAAGAATAAGATTACAATTACCCCAAAAATTAAAAACGTGTAAAATACAACTATATAATAAACTCTGTTGTTTAAGGGCTGTGAAATTCAGACCAGTGGTACTTCGTGTTACTGCACAAACAAAATCGTTGTTAAAATACCTTCGCCCCCATTATGAAATTTTGCGACTTGACTTGGCCTATGAATAATACAAACCTTATCCTTCCTTTCATGCTGAGAGCCTGGAACAGGACTTTAAAACATAGTCGATGAATTAGCCTGTTTCACGCTCGAGGAAATTGGATGAGAACGAAAAAACGTGGGCGAGCGAGTAAGAATGAGAGGAGACTGAGCACCCAATCGTATTTTTAAATCGCTCGGCCCGCGTTTTTCGCCCTCTTCCAGCTACCGAGAGCCTGGAACGAGGCACCCCTGACAGGTACAGTCCTTTTTTTACAGAGAAAAGTCTTTCGATGTTTGAAATGCCTTATTCCAATCGTATACAGGTCAATTGCGTAAGCATGCTATTAAAACTAATAATTTTGATTTCACGTTTTGGTTTAAATCGTTTTCACCAATCAACGTTTTTTTTCACCAATCGTTCTCACCAATCAACTCTGGGTAAAGTTATTCCCCCTTTATCCTTTCATTGCTATTTTTTGCGATTTCTCCATTTAGCTCACTGGAAATAGGCATATATGTGATTGACTTGGTATCGAAATTAGTTCCCCCACCCCCGGAGAAATAGCAACAATCTTTAGTAAACAGCAGACAACAAACGTTGATCATGACTTTTGTAGATTTGGCGGCTCCTAAAAGAGCCATTTTTAGCGACCTGAAATCGTCCAAAGCGACGAAAGCAGGGCGCGTTGGCTCCTAAAAGAGCCGTTTTGATAGGTGCTGGACCAGCAACACGATTCAGGAACAGTCAGCAGCGGTATCTTGACGGTAGCTGGCATGGCGGAAGGCGCAGGTGGACTTGGCAAACTTGATCTTTGCGATAAGGGATCGCGACGGCACATCCAGCGCAAACTCTGTGAATGTCACGTAGAAGAAGCGCTCGTCTTGTTTCAGGTTGACATCCCACTTCGCACCAAGCAGGGGATCGAGGTCACTGAGGTGAGTTTTGGGTTTTTCTACCTTGAAATTGTTGCCAATCGTCAACTCCAGTAGCTCAAGGTCGCAGTGAAGGTCAGCTGGGCCAGTTTGACGCTGACACTGCGAGCTGCTTTTGTAGACATCCCTTTTTGGATCTCGGATCGGAGTTTAGACGCCAAGTCGTTCCTTCTGACACGAAGTTGGTAGGCGCGGTCGGAAAGGTGCTGCTGAAGAGACTGGGAAACTCGCAGAATCGATTTTTGGCGAATGCCCAGCAACAGTTTTCTAAACTGCGCTGAAAGTGTCGTACCCTGAACTGTGAAGACAGCGGATGCTGGACAGGTCAGGCTGAAGTTTGCCTCAAGGCTGACAGCGACACCATCGGAAAGCTGGCACTTTTGGGCGTTCAGCAGAATGTCGTGGCTGGCACCTTCATAGATCTCCAACACAGCGAAGACCACATCTGCGCAGCTGGAAAACAGGGTAACCAGATCGCCGCAGCTGACTTCCTCACCATCGGGTCGTACGATGGTCGCGAACTGTGGGGTCGTCTGCGAACTGTATTGCGCTGGAGGTGGCGCTGTTGCTACGGGTGACGGCGCAGTCAGGGGCGAAGCTGCAGGCTTTCGGCTTTTCTTCACGGGAACTGGAACTGGATCTTCAAGTGGCGGCAGCACATCGCTAAAAGAAACGATGAGCTGATCGTTTTCGCATTCGACAGTCACAAGCTCCAGAAAGGAATCTACCACTTTGACAATGGCAGATTTTCTGTTGCCCTCGACGTCGATGTCAATACTGTCGTCTGGCAGCAACTTGTTGAAGTTTACTGCGCTTGGCTTCGAACGTTTCCTGCCAAGGCACTCAATCGTCGTGCACGGCCGAAGACAGTACGCGGTGAGGACGGCGTCAAATCGTCGACTCCAACCCTCAAAGGTAACCTTGTACCCATCGACTTCACGATTTAAAATGGTACAATGAAACCATCGACCGTCGTGAAGACCTTCGCATTTATCTCCGCTCTCGAAAGACATTTTAGAAGTTGTTCGTCCACGTGTAGCATACGAATAATGATACAGATCGTCAACAAATCAATATATATAATTGTTTATTGTTGCTATGGATACCGCGTTCCTCCGTTTAGGGCTCTGGAAACGAGGTTGTTCATTGGCTAGTTTATGATTCACGTGTCCAAATTGTTGTCAAGGTAACTGATCAGGAATGAGAAAGCGTGTTCGCGCTTCAGCGCTAGCACTTGTAGCTTCAAGTTCGCTTTCCACTATTTAATAGATTTATAATCATTTGTAGTTCTTTGGAACAACAAGAAAAATATTTGCGTAATACGGTTTTGTTTTCAAGACGAGTCAAACCTCGATAGCCGTCGCTTTACTAGCTTTCATCAATCGCTTGTCGGAAGCCGTCGCTTCGATCGATTCGCGTGTCTCAATCTAACCTAAACTCACCGTGAAGTAAAAAGGCATCAACAGCCATTAAGCAGCCATAATCACAAAATCATTACTATGTGCCTGGGTAAAGAGAATGCAAGATGGTGCAAATGAGGATTCGATGATAATTCCATCCTGGTATCTGAAAAATGTTGGAGGCCCTCTCATTTTCGACTGTAGCTATGATCTAAGTCTTTTAGAACTAAAAAATATGCCAGCTTTCTACATTGACATCTTAAAAACTTGGGCAGAAGTTCATGATGTTAAATCCGCCCCTCTAGATAAACATGACATTAGGGAAGCCATTATTTGGAATAATAAAAACATAACCATAGCAGGCAAATCTGTATACTGGGAAAACTGGCACGTTGCTGGAATTCTTAGAATCAAAGATTTATTAGAAGAAGACGGCAAATTCCTCTCATATGGCAATTTTCTTAGAAAATTTGGCCTTGCTACGCCATTTACCAACCTCTGGGGTTTAATAGCAGCAATACCATTAGGGTGGAAGCGTGAATTACAATCTACTAATGGTGAGAATCGACAAGAAAGAAAATCGACTTTTCTTCCTGGTCAAATACTCACCAGTAAAAGTGCCCGGAATATTCTTATTCAAAAGAAATTTAAAGAACCTTTAGCTAGTTCTAGGCTACAAAGGTTAGGTGTAGAAGAGATGAAGATTAGCGCAATTTATAAACTACCATTTAGAATAACACGGGAAACGAAACTAAGTATATTTCAGTTTAAGATAATTCATAATATTTTACCGTGCAGAAACCTCCTATATAAAATGAACATATCAGAATCTCCCCTTTGCGAATTTTGTAACGAATTAGAAACACTGTCGCACATGTTAGTTAACTGCTCCCGTATACGCGACTTTTGGAATTCAGTCTTATTTCGGTGGAATAGTCAAAATGACGACAATTACAATTTTGATGAATTAGGAATAATGTATGGCTATAATCCCGGAAGTTCTGGCTCCTATATCTTTAATTATTATATACTACTTAGCAAAAGACATGTCTTTCTACAAAAATATGAGCACAAATTACCTAATCTCCTTCTCTTTCTTGAGTTAGTAAAAGGAAAAATGTTAATTCAAAGAACAATCGCACATGCGAAAGGACAAAAAGAAAATTTTTTGAATTTATTGAAGCCTTTACTGACAATAATTTAGTTACAATAGTTATCTAAAACGTGTATCGCACTGTTACCTCTGTATTTTTTATTCATTTATCCTTTGTATTTTTCTTTTCGTGTATTGTTAAGTGTATTGTGTTGAAAAGTAAAAATAAAATTAAAAAAAAAAAAATCAACAGCCATTAACAGCATGAAAGCCTTTTGCCTTGGACAAATAAAATGTAAGTACTTTTAAAGTTGACTGTGATGTATTCAATTTAACAACATTTTTAAGAGCTTAACGTCTCCGGCATATCGATGCGCGACTTTTTATTTAACATTCGATCGAGCGTTTTGGGTTTTTTTCCTTGAGAAACACTTAAAACAAAACAATCTTACGCTTTTTCACTGTTCATTCCAATTAAAAAGCGGAAATCAAACGGTAATTGGATTTTACAACTCAGAGAGTTTTAAACAATACGGCGTAATTAAGATAACCTGACAAGTTACGTCTATTGTTCTTCGATGAATAGAGCAATGTTTCGGTAGTCTGAGCAAAAACAATGCTTGAGAAGTCGACCTACACAGGGGATTACTTGATTGACAGTAAGATTGACAGGCCGGCCTTAAGTTATGCATACTCTGTGTCTCGCTTTCTTGCTAATTTGCATTTTCCCGTGCGACGTGTTTCAATGGGCACAGTTCTGTAATGTTGATTACTGTCCCAGACAATCAATGACTACTGGAACCCACTGGTCACAACAAGTTACAACTGCCATACGTGAAACTGCTACTGAAAGTCCACAAACTTGACCTGCTAACCTTAACATACTAACCGGCCGACCAATAATTACTGGTCACAGCTGGATTACCTCTAACCCTTCCCGACTACTAGGTACTGAACTAGACAATATTATTTTAAGACTAAAAGACCCTTTTAAAGAACGTGACATACCATTTCCTTTAATTTAACTCAACAGACCTACTCAATTTGCTTGACAAACTCTATATTGATAACAGACGATTACTACCTGACAACTTTCGACCTCACTTCACTCTACACAAATATCACATACTCTGACACAATCCATGCCATAATAACCAGCCGTAAATTACTACACCTACCTAACTTTTATAGAGAGTTTTTGCTTAACCTAAATAATTTTATTAACCAACGTAATTTTTTCACTGCTGGTAAAACCATCTACCAGCAAATCAAGGGGGTCGCTATGGGTAGCTACCATTGCCGGCAAGTTGAGGACTTTGTGCTTTTGCTCTGCGAATTTTCATCTTTTAACCAAACTTACCCCAGCACTAATGACATTTTCGTTTTTTTTTGCCGCTTTATAGATGATGAATTTATGCTTACTAAAGTTGACCATATATTTGTATTCCATATATTTGTATCCTGTGCATTTTGGAATCCGCTCATTAGTATGCGGTTATTCCGGGCGAGTTGTATGATAGTTATGCTATGCAGTCTCTTGGGTTTTCTGTTACGCAAGTATTTAAGGAAGTGTTTGGTTATAGTTCATTCTCTCACCGTCTTACTAGCACCACTTCAGTTTACTCGTTCTGGGAATGTTAGAAGGACAGGAAACAACAACAACATGCTTTATTACCAAATAGAAAAAGGAAAAAAAGCTAAACTTTACAATATAATATATTAATACAAAAAAGACGTAATGTTTACTCAGGATAACTAAAAGAAAGTTGTTAAAGAAATGCCTCAAGATTTGCAAGGAACAGGATTACAAGTTTATCTGGACATTTTATGGAGTGATATTGAGGCGTAATGAGCACATACCAGCGTCACGTATTACATCAGTATGGGATTTGGAAAAACTGCAACCACGACGACCAACATCTGAATCAACCAGTTCAACAACTACTGAAGTATCTGCCTCGCCAAGCTAAGTGCAACAAAGTTAAGACTAGATACTGGTGGAATCATATTCCTCGAACTCAACTGAGCCTAAATCTGGCGTCGACCCAGGAGTCCACAAGGTGATCAAGGATGCTATTTAGTCAACATTTTCCAATTTGTCTGCAAATCTTATGTCCATGATCGAGTCTAGGATTTCTGACCTTAAGCGCAATTTGTCAGACGATCAAGAGTCGGCTTTAGCTTCCAAGGCTAAGCGGTTCAAGAAAAGCAAACCAAAATTCAAATCGAAGGGCCTTTGAAAAAGATCCAATGAACTCAGCAAATATTTGGTGGTAAGAAGATATCGAAAAAGATTTGCAGACGAACAGATTTGGAAAGTAAAGTCCAAAACCAGGGAGGAGGCATCGACACGTCAGCCTCAAAATACCAACATGTGAGTTCCCATGGAAGAAATGTCTCCCTAACCATTGCTGCATTCTTTTGATAAATGTTGAAAAGTGGTGAGAGAAATGCCTACAATGGCATTCCAAAGCCCCGTAAGTCTAGGAGATTATCTTTTGCACGCAAAGCTACAACCAGCACGCTCTGAAGGCAAACCTAAGGGAATTATTGAGTGTGGAGATACACGGTGCCACATTTCCAAACACCTTAAAATAGGGAACAGTTTCACGCCAAGAAGCACTGGATAAATATTCTAGCAATTACGAACTAAATTGTAATTTGAGTAACGTGTATTTCCTGTGTTGTAGTGTACGGTATGTGGCATTCAATACGTGGGATCAACCAGCACTAAGTTCTACTTAAGATTCAATAACCATAAGAGTTGGATTTAATATATCAGAACTTTTATAGCCCAGGCCTCAATGGCCTTGAGGATCTCAGTGGCAATTCTTGGCTTTCACTCACGTGACTTCCGGTACAATTGCGATTTCCATCCGCCATGTTGGTGTACCAAATACCAATATGGCGGACGGGAGCTAGTCTCAAACACTTGTATTACGTATTTTTTTCCAATTTCGCTTCCTCAAAATGCCCATGTGCCTGATTGTGGGCTGTTCCGGAAAGAGTGGTCGAGATAAGGGAATCCGCTTGTATCGAGTCCCAGCAGTTGTAACAAATCAGGACCCAGGAGTTGAAGAACTAAGCATTGAGTGCGACGACGATGGATATCAGCAATAAGCCGTGATGATCTCATAGAGAAAAACGCGAATAACAATAGAGTTTGTGAACAACATTTTCATTCTGGAACTGCAGCTGCTTTGTGGGATTGACACAATATCAACTGGATCCCTACACCAGAGCCCAAACAAGAAACAAAGCTACCGCATACTGGTAATGGAACACCACTGCAAACACTGGGTGCAAAAAGCAATCCTACCAGAACGTTATGTGTTTATTGTTGTTTTCAATGCATTCTCCCCATCGAATCACCAGCCACAGAAGAAGGAAGTGTGTCCCTGCTAGAGGATGTCTCTCTCTATGAGCTTTTTGTAATGAGTCCTCCCATTGTAACTCAAAGTCACAATAAAAGTAATATTAAATTTATTTGCCACAGTCAAAGTAAATATTGCTTAATATTAAATAGGAATTACAAAATAATACTTGTACCTGTCTTTTCGTACAATTTATTCCAACAGAATTTATTGAATGCTGTGTGATGGTGGGGAGCCAAACAGGAGCTTCCTGAAGCTTCTTTTACCTTATGGCTCTCATCTGGCAGACCATCCGTTCATTGCTGACAACCTACATACAGGAGGAAAAATTGTCACGATGGCAGACTCCAAGGTACGAATTATTAAAACACTCAGATGCTTAATTGATAGATGGCTTGAGCTTATTTTATGCAGTGGAAGCATAAGCTACCTAAAAAAAAACCATAAATGAGTTAACTGGGGAGATCTCAATTAATGATAGAAATGGGATTTAAAAAATGTTGCAGGTTTTGGGGGAGACTTGGGAAAGTACTGGGATACCCTGTGCCATCCACCATACACTCAGTGACTCTGCTAAAGTATATGTTAATATTATTTCTTTAAATTAACAATAAATTATTTATCAAACACTAAATTTATCATCAGAATTCATGTACAATTAAGTTGTTTTCTCTTGTATAGCGTAACTTCAAGAAAATAAGAACCATCTAGAGAAGAGTACCCTGTCAGCAAACAGTCCAAGGCAATTGACAGTTAACAATTCAAGAACATTATTCAAGTCCTGGAAGGATGCATATGAATGGGACCAGGCCAGTCATTCCCTTCCTCTACATGAGAGACTGACAGACAGTCACTTTGACCTAGATCCAAGGTTCCGGATGCGAAACAGTCTGGCAGAAGATGTATTTGATACATGGATGCTATTTCTTATGGAGGTAATATTAACTAATTTTCATAAAACATGGTAAACCCTGTTTACAAGACAAGTGGCTCACAGGGTGCAGGCACTCAACTCCAGAACCGGTTTCCGTTGCATGAACCGACTAGGAATCTTTATGCCATCCTCCTAGTCTATTTGCAAGATTACACCCCCACCCAAGTCCCCTCCCCGCATTGTAATCAGCGGCCTTCATTTCTACGCCTGGGTGGAGAGAGGCAAGTGAAGTGAAGTTTTCCTTGACTAAGGACCTGGCGTGAACCACCAACCTTCAGATTGAAAGTCCATTTATGCACTATATATATCCACTAATGCCGGTAAAATTACTAAATTAAGTTTTCTCTCATCATCCCTTGCATGCATGGTGGTTTGCGTTTTCCAGTTACAATACTCATTTCAAAAAATCATTTTAGATTTAGATTAAGATCAAGATTGAGACCTGATCAGTCATACAAAATTTTGAAGAATTAAATACAATTTATGCATTTTAGTGTTCAAAGTACTTTAAGAATAGTATCAATTTTTGTAACAACTAAAAAGGGTGTATATATATAAATTCATCAAGTTCCTTTTTTTGTTTTGATTTTTTAAATAGAAATATAGGGATCAACTGGCAAGGACAGGAAAAACAGCAGAAGCACCAGAACTAACAGAACCCATTAGATCTCTGCAGTACACAAGCCAGTTAAGTGATCTCTTCTCAAGAAAAGATTTGATCTTCTCTGTTCACGACCCTAGGCTTTTGAAGGCGAGAGAGTTCTTGGATTATTGCGAGCGTATATTTCTTTCCAGATATTACCACTGTCAAAAAGGTTACACTACAGCTGTAGTTCCGATTAACACGATTAACACCCTAGAGGAGGATGGATTGGGGCTCGTAATCACAACAAATATGGAGAACAAGCCCCGAAGAAGCTTTCAGTTACTTTTCTAAACTTATCCCCATGAGTCCATATTGTGAGTTTTAGGCTGTGTGTTCTCTGAGCTTTTTCCTATTTCTGCCAATCCTCGCCTTTCCCAATTTCCTTGCCATTTTATTTTTCACCTCATTTCTACCGACCCATGCCTCCTTCTCGTCACTCTTTCCTCTATTTATTCCCCCTTCCTGTCGTTTTTCATACATAAATACATAAATACACAAACACATACTACAGACCAATAAGGAGATGAAAAGACAGACAGACAGACACATAGGCATGCAAACATGCACACAAAAATTTACTTTACATTCTTTTAATGATAAGATTTGTGCTTTTTCGTATGATTGTTGGTTTCTTTACAGATATACACTTTTATAAAGACAGACATCGATACGGGGATGGAGGAGGATTTGGCAACCAAATCAGCCAAATATGGTGTGACAAATAGCCATGCTATCAACTTACAATAGGGTACAGGACTACCAGTACATGCACTAAAGAAATAAAATCATATCCCCTTATACTTTCCTTTTTCTCGGCGCCTTTTGAGCAGCTTGTGATTTTGAGCAGCTAGCATCCATCTTTGTTACACAGTGTAATATTTTTTTTAACAAAATAAGGAGAATTTGTTGTAGATGTAACATTTTAAGTTAAATATCATACTACTAAAACGATTGAGCAACTAAGTAGCAAAGTCACATGTAGACTATGGTATAGCCAATAAAATTCCCTTGCACTCCAAACCAGGTGCCAAGTCTGACCCATCAAAATGGGGTAAATTCCTGACAAATGGATGTAAATAGAAATATAGGGATCAACTGGCAAGGACAGGAAAAACAGCAGAAGCACCAGAACTAACAGAACCCATTAGATCTCTGCAGTACACAAGCCAGTTAAGTGATCTCTTCTCAAGAAAAGATTTGATCTTCTCTGTTCACGACCCTAGGCTTTTGAAGGCGAGAGAGTTCTTGGATTATTGCGAGCGTATATTTCTTTCCAGATATTACCACTGTCAAAAAGGTTACACTACAGCTGTAGTTCCGATTAACACGATTAACACCCTAGAGGAGGATGGATTGGGGCTCGTAATCACAACAAATATGGAGAACAAGCCCCGAAGAAGCTTTCAGTTACTTTTCTAAACTTATCCCCATGAGTCCATATTGTGAGTTTTAGGCTGTGTGTTCTCTGAGCTTTTTCCTATTTCTGCCAATCCTCGCCTTTCCCAATTTCCTTGCCATTTTATTTTTCACCTCATTTCTACCGACCCATGCCTCCTTCTCGTCACTCTTTCCTCTATTTATTCCCCCTTCCTGTCGTTTTTCATACATAAATACATAAATACACAAACACATACTACAGACCAATAAGGAGATGAAAAGACAGACAGACAGACACATAGGCATGCAAACATGCACACAAAAATTTACTTTACATTCTTTTAATGATAAGATTTGTGCTTTTTCGTATGATTGTTGGTTTCTTTACAGATATACACTTTTATAAAGACAGACATCGATACGGGGATGGAGGAGGATTTGGCAACCAAATCAGCCAAATATGGTGTGACAAATAGCCATGCTATCAACTTACAATAGGGTACAGGACTACCAGTACATGCACTAAAGAAATAAAATCATATCCCCTTATACTTTCCTTTTTCTCGGCGCCTTTTGAGCAGCTTGTGATTTTGAGCAGCTTGTGATTTTGAGCAGCTAGCATCCATCTTTGTTACACAGTGTAATATTTTTTTTAACAAAATAAGGAGAATTTGTTGTAGATGTAACATTTTAAGTTAAATATCATACTACTAAAACGATTGAGCAACTAAGTAGCAAAGTCACATGTAGACTATGGTATAGCCAATAAAATTCCCTTGCACTCCAAACCAGGTGCCAAGTCTGACCCATCAAAATGGGGTAAATTCCTGACAAATGGATGCTACATGACTGCAGAGATTCTATTTGCTGCCGCTACACTTTACCAGCTTGCAATGTTCGTGCATTTTAAAGAGCTTAGTCCATCTGCAGTTCGCTTTACAATAGAGGCACGAAGTCAACCGAAAGGATCATCAGTAAAATGCAAGGGAAGACCACTGAAATCCAGTCTTTAGACGCCCACCCGACCTTTGCCGATCTGCTCTATAAGAGCACAAGGGTTCAGTTCAACATCAACGCTAAGCAGCACCTGGCCCAAGCTGGAGCTAAAGTTAGACAGTCATCCAACAGAGGCAAAGAGCCTTTGCTTTTTCTAAATGCACGCTGAAAGAGGGATCATACAGATACCCATCTGAATACAAAGCTTTTCTGGGAGAACAGAGGCAAGCTCATTTCCGGGGTGTAAAAAATGGCCAGGTGTTGTTTGAAAAGTATATGCCAGCAGAGGCTGTAGAG
The DNA here is from genome assembly GCA_964017195.1 of Siderastrea radians. NCBI lineage: Eukaryota > Metazoa > Cnidaria > Anthozoa > Scleractinia > Rhizangiidae > Siderastrea > Siderastrea radians. The sequence goes on from OZ024892.1 coordinate 25,861,653, forward strand.
CTCCTGAAGAAAAGCGGCTGCTGGGAGGTCCTGTATGTTTATGATCATCCAGATGGTCTGCGATTTACGGACGAAGACTTGCCAGATGACTACAAAATGTTGGACAAGATGTACGCCTATGCCAAAGACTGTGTTTGCGACCTTGACGAGGACACCGAAAATGCCAATGAAGAGAATGAAGAGAGTGACGAGACAAAGGAGGAGGAAAGTACGGAAAATACTGAAGAAGATGAAAGCGAAATAGACAAATTTGAAGGTGAGGAAGAAATAGAGGGAGCCGAAAGAGGACGTAAAGCTCAGAAATGGAAAATTTCCAAATCCATTGGTGAACAACGGCTATGCACATGAAACGAGCATTGAAACTCCTTCTTCCAAGGGAGTACATTGCCCAGTGTAACTAGAAACGAAACTGGGCTGTAAAGTACCTTCCGGGTAAGGTTGCCTCTTGACCCAAAACACGATATCGTGAAATTCGCAAACGTGGCCTTAAAATCGTCACTGAAGGGACAGAAGGTATTCGACATTGCTCGTGTTGAGGCAATCCAATCGTGTAAAGATGGCGCTGACGTGACCAGCTTCCGTTGAAAGGTGACTCTTCCATGAGAGTTCGTTCTTCTATTTATCAGCAACCTGCTACTGATGACTCCTATCATGTACATCCTGCCTTGGGACTCACACAGTGGAGAGCATCTTCTTCCTTACTCGGTCCTGTTGAACTTATTCCTGTCACAGAAAACATCCCAGGGAGCTACAAGCTGCATGAGGCTTCCAAGAAGCTAAAAAATAAAATGGGATTCATCTGCGGAGGGGATGTCAAATTAGACGAAACAGAAGCAGCTTCATATCAGACAACCCTGGTTGAGCAGCAAGAAGATCCTCTGCCTGACAACTTTTACGAAACCGAAGATGTGTTGCAAAGACATTGATGCAAGGACTCTTTGACGTATGAGTACAAAGTTCGCTCCAAGGGTTATCAGTCAGATGATGACATATGGCTCCCAGCTTCTTATTTTAACAGAGCGATAAATTATGAATCAATATCCAGGTTCGGAACAAAGAGGAAGCACAAGATCAATCTGACGCTGCTCGTGACATTCCAAACAGAAAAAGAAGAACTTGTTCCGAGGAATCAAAGCAAAGGATCAACAGAAGCAGCATGAGCAAAGAGTCTTCTCTTCGCAAACGCAGAATGCAGGTACAGGAGACAAAAATTGTGGATTGTCACAAGGGGAAAGCTGGCCCGTCGTCGTCACCTGCATTCCAAGTCAGTGACAATGACACGTCAGCAAGTCAAAACGAAACATCGAAAACTTCAGAACCTAAACCTTGTCTTTCACCACTTAACAAATCGGAGTTACCCAGCGACTCTCACGATTCACTCGATCAGCAGTCAAGGAAGACTCCAGTTATAATCAGTGAAAAGGACGAACAGCCATGGCAAAAGAAAACCAAAGGTTCGAGTGACACCATCAGCATGGACGATGGTGATGTCAACCACAAGGCAACACCCAAGCGTAGGAAACATGTACCATCAAAGGTGAGGAAAAACAGATCCAAAAATAAAGGAAAGGCTGTCCGCTCCTTGTTAGCCTCTATCTTGATACACGACATCAACGACAGCGAGACCTTTGATTTTCCTCCACCTACGTCTTCTAAATCGAACGCCTTTGAATTGTCATCAGAAAATTCAGCGATGGCCACTGAGAACAATGAAACACTACTAGTGTTGCTTACCATTCCCAGTGTTGAAGAGTCAGCTCAAGCGCCAAACAAAGGGCCAGCCACAACGAAAAATGCTTCAAACGTCAATAATGTGGATGAAATTCCTTCAGAAGAAATTCCGTTGGAAATGGGAGTTATGGCAGAAGTGCTTCGTCGAAATGATAATTTCTGCTTCCCAAGGTGCTTGATTGGTGAAACAAAGTTCCCCATATAGATAGAACACTGACATCTTTTTCACTGAGTAGCAGTAAGTGTGTACTTACAGACCCTCTTAAAGTAAACAAACTACCGCCGTAATCTGTTCTTCTGGATAAAGAGAAAGAGTTTGTGGAGTCTTTAAATAAAAAGTGAAAATTAGTGCAGATTTCCTCGTATGATAACCTGAACATGGGATTCTAATACTGCAAAGATTTCATTGTTTGAAACGTCTCCGTGCAGAGGAAGAATTTGAGAAGGCATGGCTTCAAAGTGTTTCCCATTTATCAGCTTTTACAGATAACGTCACACATGCTTTATTACACAGGTGGAACTTCGAGGGCACTTATCCGGCATCCTACCACGATTACACAATCACGTCCCAGGTACTATCCCAGTGGTGTGGTGAGAGGTACCTGTCCGATGAAATTTTGAACTTTTTGGGACAGAAATATTGCGATGAGTTCAACCACAACAGGCAAGCGTGTCACAATATTCTACTTCCGTCTTTTCTATCCACTGGGGAACTTTTGGAGAATGTTGTGGTCAACATACGTGCCAACTATGATCTGGATAGTGTAATGAGCATGTATTTGCCGGTCCACATTAACTCAAACCATTGGGGACTGGCCATATTCTCGGTCGTCGATCAAACAGTTTTCTTCGACGATGGCTATCATTCTCCTGTTCCCGATGATCTTAACAGGAATGCACACGAAATCATCGGAATAATTCACCAAGTAACAAGTAATGATAAATTTCTACCTTCAAAATGGTCCAAAATCAAGCAATTCAGAGTTCCGATGCCAGATCAGCCAGGCAGCTCATCTGCATCAAGCGCTGGTTGCGGAAGTTGCGGGGTAGCAGCCCTTTGCCTCATTCGTGATTTTTACAGCGGAAGAACAAATGGATTTTCCTGGTCATACAAAGATACTCCACACTTGCGTTTGGAATTGATATTAGAGATCCTTGGTCTTTTGACCTGATTAACGAACGTGGTTATCTTGCTAAACCCAAATTTGGCACCATTTTGACTCAGCATCTTACTAATCAAACCAGAAAAAGAATCAGAAACAAAAAGAGAAGAAAAAATTGGATTGTCGTTTCGTTGCATGACTGGAACTGATTATGGAATATCCCCTTTCTATTCTCTTCCATCGACACACTCATAAATGTATTACAATTTGGTATCTTCGAGTATTGAAAGTATTAGCAATAAATGTCTGGATCACCGTTTCTAATTGTTTTTTAATTCAGCACCCTACTGACTGAAATATCAAGCATATGGACTCTAATAATAACGCTCACGCTATCGAAACGTCAGTCAACGTCATCTCAACCAGTCGTTCTCAGGACTACATTCACCCAGACGATCATACTTTACCTACTTATGAAATGTATTCTCTGCCCCCCCCCTACTTCCTGGCTCCTCGGTTCTCTACCAACTGAACTAGCAAAGAAATAGACTGTAATGAAATCTACCGCTTTTCGACTGGGGAAACCTCATCCAACTTCATCTCAAACAGTCGCTCGCAGTACTACACTCACCCGGACAATCACACTTCACCTACTTAGAAAATGGATGCTGCCTCCTTCTGGTTCCTGGCTCCTCAGTGCTCCACCCGTTAAGCTAACAAGCAAATTGACCATAATGGAAACTATCGCTTAGCATGTGGAAACATCATCTCAGTTGTCGATGTGGAAAGTGACCACAAACCACTGAAGTGATTCTTCAGAAACCACTCTCACGCGCACCACGGTTGCACCCACTGTTCAAGACCAAAAGCATCAGTGCCACAACTACACAGTTCTAGTGTCTTGAATTCTTGTGGAACATTTAGATTGCTTTTAATTTTGAAAGGATGTGTGTATCTTCCATATTCTGCACAAACGTTCTAAGGAGATGGCCAAGTCTGTAACAGTGAGTTCAATTTTAGAATTCTATTGACAGCTTGTGTAATACAGTGGTAGCCTACCAATATTTCCTGGCTGTTCAACTTTGGTTCATTAAGTCCAAGTTAACATTTTCCGAAATATATTACGTGGTATGTCCTTGGAAATTTCAATTTATTGTGCATTATGCTAAAAACCAGGTCTGGAGGTCTGCAGGTCTGCACTGACATGCTATGTGCGGAATTTGCCACTTTTCGAATTTCTGTTGTCTTAAGGGTGTTATAACCGATGAACATGGTGCCAACCGAGAGCATCCGCAGAGAACTGGCAGCTGGGGACAATGGAGAGGGCCAAATCCAGTGAACTTCATTTTTATGATTGTGCACACAAAGTAAGCAAAAGCAACTGGAGTCTAAGGCCAAGGGCAGAATGTATAACCATGGTGCATGAAATCTACTGTGCTGTAACTCCAGAAGCATATGAGGTAAAGAGACATATCCTCTTGGAGTGGGCGTCAAAGCCAAAGAGGAACCATTTCAAGACCTGGTTTAATAACTTCTGACATTTAAGAAGATAAACTGTCATTCTTAAAAGCCTCTTGTTAAATGAACAGAATGTTGAAGATTCCAAAGCTATAAAATTATGCATTGTATGTAAAAATCGTCAATGATAATGTATTCTCTGGTACCATAGCATTAGCCAAAAAATATATTGTACAAAAAGGTAGCCTGTAAATATACAATCTAGAAAATTGCACATGTACCATCTGATTGCTTACAGTTTTTTAACAGTTCTTTTCTTCAATCTACCCAAAAGGTTTCACATCTTCCAAGCCTTGAAGGGAGCCACAGCACCAAACACAAACACGACTCAAAACTACAAAGTACATGTATCCGTCAAAATTTTCAAACATTCAGATAAGCATAAGTTTCAGTTTCTGCTTGGAATGTTATGCTTAGTCTGTGCAAGAATTAACCATAACACAGCAAAAATCAATTGTCAAAGAATAATCATTTTTACTTTACCTTGTTAATTTATGCGATCCTAATCCTGTTCAGCATTGGTTGCATATTTGTCTAAATATATTCACACAGTCTGACTCAGCAATTTAACAATTAAAATCCATAGTTTTCAAACTTTTGCGAGGGTAAATTTGTTCTAAGTTTGCATAGGTCCCAAAAAAACGATTCAGTAGTGATTTCTAAGCAGAATGCAATCCTTAAAGCCCTGTAAGTGAGCAAGAAAAACTGAGCCAGGAGCAGCCGCCATTTTGGAACCTCGGAGAGACTGGTAATGAATGACCTGCTTTGGTCAGCAGCCTTATCATTGCGGGCTTAGGGAAAAAGGTTGGATTTTTGGCGCCACAAGTTTCAAGTTTGTTTGAAATGTTCAACACGTTTCCTTGGATTTCCCATCATCTCATGCTTAAATGATTCCTCAAGGCAGCAAAATTTGGGTATCTACTGTCGAGAAGGAGGTAAGTTTAAGAGAAAATGATTTGTAATGAAAGATTGGCTTCAAAATTAATGATTCTAAAACATGTTATTTCCGCCTTCTTGAATTCGAAGCTGTATTTATAAGTAACTAGTTATAGTTAAGACCACTTAATATTTTTGTTTTGATATTTAACGATAACTTTCTGACTCTGTACCCATCACAAACTGAAACTAGAAAAATCGCTGATGACAAGCTTGTAAACAATGCATTTCCTTTGTCCCAAGGATGCGAACAGAAAGACTGTCCCCCATGAAATTAGCCTGCTAGCAGGCTCTCTTGTAGAGGCTGGTAACTGAAGAAATTATTCGAAAGTGATCATATAAAGGCATAAAGATTTTTCGGGATTAACTCCTTCTTCAGTGTGAAGCACGAGCGCGCGGTCCTCAAGTGTGTGAAATGAAACTCCAACACGATAGCCACAAAACAACTTTGTACAGCTCAATAATAGGTATTTTGGAAACAGACGCTAAGTCTACAAAATAAACTTAGTTAAAGTTCACATGGTGCACAGGGAATTGCTTGTTCCAGTGTGGAAGATTTTAGTTGCAAGAATGTACCTTTTGAAATTGTTTCTGTTTTTTTTTTTTTACCAGGTTTGAGGAGAATTTTCAGAGAAAACATTTGCATTAGAGGGGTAAAATGGACACGTATATATTTTTAACAATTTCGATTGGTACGCAACTGGAAAATGGTGAACCCTAACGAAAAGTCCAATTTTTATTTGTGCCTGAACCTGAAAAATGTTGCTCGGAGTCTGTAATGATGAGAGTCAAAGCAATAAAATTATGCTGTCGGTAAGTCCATTACAGCTGCATTCAATGATAAGGAGAGTTTCTTCAATGTTTTAGCGGGCTGTTTATTGGGGTGTCCGTAAGAGTGTTCCGTCCGCAAGGTGAGTATTCATGGTATTTATCAGTGATTTTATGTACGGCAACTGGTTTTTCTTGCTTCATGAAATTAACGCCAAATTCAAAAACTCGCGTTTATTTAAGTCACATTTATTTGAGCCTCCGCAACAGGCGTTACTGGGGGTGATCAGCCGACTGTGGGCCATACCCGGGGGGGGGGTACTCCCCCACAATACCTATACGGGTATCTGCTGCCCAACAGGGTCCTGATTTTTATGGACTCCTGATCTAGAATGGGGTATCCATTTTAGAGATGTTTCCTAGAACCGGGTATAATATTCGAACGCACAAAAGTTTAAAATTGTCAGCAGCCATTTGAAATTACTAATAGAGAGTTTCCTTAACTAACACTAAAAAAATACATACCAAACAAATTGTTGCATCCCGTGTTGCGCGCAGCAGGCGTATTGTAAGGTAATTATCATGTAATAATGTGTTTGATAACGCGCGCTTGGTTCCGACGCGACGAACGGGGAGTAATATTTCATCAGAATATACCGCATTGTGTCTACACAGGAAACCTACTTCTGATGAACAGATTAAAATATTTTTATTTATTACATAGTCAATTAAAGCTGCATGATCGCATGGCAATACGGCCTTAAGGGAGATTACACGTGGATACCTTTTACCCCAAACGTTTTAGCCTTTTTTCTTAAGTATCTCCAGGAGATTTCACTCAATGTAGCTGATTTGTGTAGAAGAATTGTTGTATTTGGATGTATAAGTCGAAAAAACAAAGAAATAACGTAAAAAAACCTGGTTATTGCAATTATCTCCATTATTAGAACGGGCACATACCCACCCAAATTATACTTGAGTAGCCCCCCCCCCCCCCCGAGGGGCCATATCTGGCACCTTGTTGCAAAAAGTACTAAACTTTATGGAGGCCTTCCAAGGAGTTTTACTGACAGGCGACATGACCTCAAAATGTGGTGACAATCTGTTTTCAAAACACCAACAGCCGACAGGAACTGCCAGAAAAAGAGCGACATTTTACGGTAGTGACAATGTATTTCTTACCTAGGGAAAGTGACATCTACCCTCTTTAATTTGCATGACTTTGACAGCGGCCAGATCAGACCAGGCTTATGCCACAGAGTTAAGAATGTTTGGACGGTGTTTGTTTGTTTTCAATCTCAATGGTCTCAAGTTAGAGAACGAAATATAAGGGTTACTCAAGTAACTATAAGCGAAGCAGTTTTGAGTTCAAAGCTATTTTATCCAGTAAGTAATGTGTGTTCCTCAAAGCGCTTGAATTTTTTCGCGGCTGCTAAAACCTACGCAACATTTCTTCGATAAGTTTATTACAAGTGCTTCAAAGCTCCCCAGATCCTTTATTTCGGGTAATCCCAGTAAAATGCCAGTGAAAGGTCAGTATAAATTTTTGACCAGACATACTTTTATTTAGTGGCAGTTCATGTTATTTGTTTACATTCAAACGCGATGAAGATAATCCATTTAAACAGTCGAATAATTTTTATTTTGTTTTTGTAAATGAGTGCCATTTCAAGTTCATTCAAGCGAACAGCCAAGCCTTGACAGTTAATGACAGGATATGGAAACATTGCAAACACCAAGCTAGACGGCTCGTGAGTAAAATAATCAAGCTGTGCTCAGCCTCTAGAATGACCTTTCGAGCTTGCTTTACAGAATAGATCCCCAAAATATTGGAGGACAATTCGGAACACTTCCAGGCTTTTTGAGAAAAATTTTTCAAAAGCGAACAAGCCAAAAAAAGCCCTGAAATATATTTCAGACCGAAAAGTTTCAGGACTATTTTTGAGAAACGAACACCAGTTTATTCCTTCGCGGCTCCGCTCTTAGGCTTAGCTAAATCTATATATTATCACTGGTGAAATGTGGATTGGTAAGATTTTGAGACAGCCGATTGAATGACGGTAAATGTGAAAAATAGCGGGAAATTCAAAGTTATTCAAAAGAGTGTATTTTCTCCCTTTCATTTTTTTTTATAACAGACATAGAGAGTAGCTTGCAACAAGTACAGCTTATGAACTTGTTACTAAGACAGCACAACATACCAGAGATGTCCATAATTCCATGTCCATTTACTTTCGAACAGGCAAGTTGAAAAGCCCTACCAATATCAATTTCATGATATTTTTAAGATGAGTATGAGATATACTAATTTATCCATCAAAGCAGACATATTTTAAAGGTGAATCAGTGCCTAGACAGATCACACGTTCTAGAGCGAGTTAACGGTGTGTCAAGTACACGGGAATCAATCAACTGAAGGCTATTAAATACCTGCATTCATTCCGGTTATTCCACACCAAGTAAACCAATAAAGATAATGGTGCATTTTTTACAAGCTTTTACAGATTTGTGGGTAGGTGGATTATTCATTCTCATCTTTCCCCACCACACCCTCTTTTAACACTCCTAAGTACCCCCAGAGGTAATGGAAACTTTGTCAACAAACAGTTAACAACAACTGTCTACCAAAACAACTGCACTGTGGGCTAATGCTAATTACTTTAATCCTCTAATCATCATGTTATTTGATCATGAAGATGACACTGCAGGTGCCTTGTGGTGAGATTGACACCCTTACAGTAGTTCTGAATACAACTAAGAATAGATAGTTCACCATTGTAATCATTTTAATTTTTTTTTTGAAAGGGTGCTCATCAAAGATCAGGTTTTGGAGCAACTCAGCAAATGCCTTCTCTGGGTGGCTCTGTGTGCGTTGATTATTACAGGATTTGCTTATAAAAATTATTTTTCATTTTTGAGAGGTGGAAGCAGAATAACGAGCAATGAGTATGAGGGTTATGAACATCAGCAAAACTTAGCATATGTCTCATTGCACTCGAAACTATGAGGTAGAGTTGTTTGCTACCATGCGGTTTTTAAATTTCCTTCCTTTAGGCCACAGTTCTTATACAAATGAAAAAGGCCTTTTACAACAAGAAGGCAGTGGAGCACCTGGATTGAAGACCAATGAGCCATTGAAGAAAGAAATGAACAAACTAAAGGTTGACCTTGAAAACACCCAGTCTGTAATGGCAGCTTTTTTGCAAGGAGATGCAACTTGATAAAAAGTCTTAAGGGAAAAAGGACAAACAAAGAAATTACTTAAAAAACCAGGACTGGAAACCTATAACTAGGCTCGTTTCAGTCTGATAGCTTGTGTACTCCTGTGGGAATTTCGGAATGAAAGTAAGTCGTTGGTCCAGTTCTGTTAAGGGGGTCCTAAAGAACATGAAAAATGTTGTCAGCAACTTTGTAACTTGCACCGACGGTTTATACAGACCTTTCAAAATTGTTCAGCATGAAAGCGAGACTGAGACATTAGACCTACTTTATTTGTTTTGTTAAGAGAAAAATTACGGTGAAACTTAGCAATACTACGCCATACAATGTTTCTGATACATTCAGTGCACTTGAAGAGGGTAAAGGTGGTCACGTGATCTATACGACATGAAATCCAGGCCGGGAAGTGTTGACACGAAAATAGAGCTCTTTCTCTCTATCGAAAATACTACTATTGTGATATCGTAGTTAGTAGAATTATACTTACTTAAGTCTAAAAAACGCTCTTCGGTGGTTTATCGGCAATTAATAATATCAAGCAAATAAAAAATTCTTTCATCATAGTCATGTGAGTGAGGCTGGCACAAGGTAATAAGAACAATAAATAGGTGATACAACGCTTTCTCGCCGAATTTTCATTTGCCAAGCTTTAGAACTGTCTGACAGCTGCCCACATTAGATCTTACTTAAAAAACTGTAAGTCAAATTCATCTAGCTAGATACAGTTACATACTATGGAAGGTCACAATCACCATCTTCATCATCGTCATCATCTTCATCATCATCTGTCTTCAGGTGATGATCGTCAGAACAAGCATCGTCACAAGCCTCTTCATCAGAACAGGTAAACAGGTCACCGCAGTTGAGTCCTGCTTTGCGACACTGGCATCTGTTGGTAGAGCATCTCTACTTGGTGCAGGCGCACTTCTGCTGTATTTCAAAACCCATATATGAAATAGTCATCTTGTATTTGTATTCATTTTTCTTTTTTAACCCTTGAAGGTTTGTTCTCCAATTCGAAAATATCGGGCAAATACGACACTTAGAATGTGTTTTTAATTCCATTTCTGTCTCAATTTAAATTTATCAATCTTCTTGCCCTAAAGATCAGTTAACTGTTTTTTACTAGAGTTATGTTTATAAAAGCACTTCACCTTGAAGCATCTTCTGATTGCCTTTATACCGTTGAATCTCTTAACTAAAACCAATCATCATTTCTTCACAGACCCTTGTGGTAACTTCACAGAGCATGCATTTCTGCAGTGTTGTTTCACCAAAGTAAACAGAGATCTTAGACCAAAACCACAAGGGAAGCCTTCTACCCAACGCAAAAAGCACCAAAGAGGGAATTAAAAAAGAGTGGTGTTCGCCAGTTATCCTTCCTGTGGAGCACGCTAGGAACTATCAGCAGGTGACCGACTTTAGAAGGCAAGTAGGTGGCCAGTCAGACAGTCAGACAGAAATAAGACCCAAGACACTAATTGAATTCATGCATATGTACTGTCTGGAAAACAGAAACCCGAGTACAGCATTTGTGCAACAAGTGAATTCTTCTCTTGGCCTTGAGGTTATGTTGTGCAACAACCGACAGTTTAGAGAATTGGAACAATTTTGCATCCACTAAGCGTTCATGTGATTTTTAATATGGGTGACTTTTAGACCATTGCGATGTACAGAAATCTATTGAACACCAAAAAATGACTGTAACAAGCAGTTTAACCCATTGACTCCTACACAGGCAAAAACCGGCCGTGCCGCGTGATGTTCCGCGTGGAAAGCGCTTTATCCCCTACCTCCCCTACTAGGTACGTTTTTGCCCTCTAAAGCTGTCAATTGTTTAAGAGACATATAAACCAACCAGAAACTGTCTTTTGCGCATATATTTATGAGTTTTAGGGTGTAGGAGAAAGGCATCTTTTTAACAGACCGCATGGAGTTTGCAAACAAAGATAATGGCGGTGCGCGTCGATCGGCCTTAGATTTGCAAGATGTATTTTTCTGCTCTGAAAATTAAGATAGTTCACTTTTGAAGTTCAAAATAGAAAGAAATCATCCTGAAGAATAACTGAACTTCAAAAAATAGGACATGGAGGTCTTTAAAGTGACAAAAAACCCGTTTTGCATGATCGAGCTTCACTGGTTGCCAATACGTGAGTAAATAAATTTCCACTGACGTCTAAATCCCTTACTTACCTGGCACCAATCTATCTGTTCCTCGAATAAGTTGCTACTTTCTGTTCCTACATGTAATGTCAGTTCCTATTATTGCACCAAAGTTGTGGAATGATGTGCTAGATGATATAAAGGCCTGCACATCATTATCAGTTTTCAAAACTAAGGTGAAAACTTTGCTTTTTCAAAAAACTTATACCTTGATATAATATTCTACATTAACGTTTTTTAGAATTTTAACTACAACTTGATAATTTTTAACTTGAAATGTTTTAGCTACAAGATTGGTAAGCGCTGCTGGATACTTAGTAGAATTAACGCTATATAAAAGCGAGCTTTTAAGGTCGTACGTACAACCCAGTCCATCAAAATGATGGACACTGATTTTCATTCCTGTGGTGTGGACCTTGCATCAGAATTGGCCTGGGCAATATGAGAACGACGCCTGTATCCACTGGATACCGACACAATGGAGTTCAATATAAAACTTGATGAACATTCTCTTTAAGTTAAAATACCCTCTTTAATTTTACAAGTATACTTTGATTCAATCACAGCGATTGAATCCATAACCTTTACATGTTATATTCCTCCACGCACAACCATACTTCCACAGTGAACAAAGTTCAGCTAAATTTCGAAATATATCTGGTAACTTCACAGTTCCAAGTTATAGCCCTTAGCCTAGTGAAACCCCCATTTTGCAACAGCCAAATCAACCCATTAAGTTAACCCGACCAAGAACAGTTCCACTCAGTTTGCTTCAGCCTTCAGGTGTTGCACATTCACGTGACCTTGTGAAGAGCCTTCCACCTAATTCTAATTTTAAATTCAACTTTAACAACTATGTGCAGCAAAGCAGTTAACAAGAGCAGCAAGAGGTTACAGCTTAAGGCTCTGAAGAAAACTAATCCACAAGGTAAAGATAATTTTGGTGGCTTGGAATCAACTTTTTCGGTCATGGTTACGGTAAAGAACGGCAGCAAAAGATACAAGACGACTTTAATGCACATTGGTATGTAATAAACAGATAAAGAGTACATTGTTGCAATTGGCCACCGCATGTATGTAGGGCTTTAAAATTATTTCAAACCCCCGTCCTCTTCTCCCAACAACGCTTTCTTTGGGTTCAAAAACTCATCTCCGAAGGGGTGAAGCTGTGCCGGCATGTTTGATCTATCCAGCTTAGCTTGTTAAATTTGAAACAGTGAGCAATTTTTGAGAGCTTGCACAATATTAAAGCGTTTATTACATGACCTAAGGTGTCAAATTATTCAAGTACTTATCGTTTAGTCTCAACTGATAGTTAGTTGATTCAGTGAATTTCTCTGACACCTCTACAAACAAATTAGTTAACAATTTTGATATTTCTAAAACCATGACTGACTCACACACACTACTGCGCAAACTGAAATTAAGATTTCACAAACTGATTACTGTCCCAGACAATAAACGACTTACTGAAACCCACTGGTCATAAGCAGTTACGACTGCCATACATGAAACTGCGACCGAAGGTCCACAAACTTGACAGACAAGCTTCACCTGCTAACCTTAACATACTAACTGGGCGACCAATAATTACTGCTCACAGCTGGATAACCTCTAACCCTTCCTGACTACTAGGTGCTGAACTAGAGAATATAATTTAACGACTAGCATCTATGAACTTTTAAGCTTCGTTAAGGAAGTCAAACAAGTAAGCTCATGAACAACTTTCGACCTCACTTCACACAACACAAATTTCACATGCTCTGACACAATCCATGCCCTCATAACCAGCTGTAAATTACTACACCTGCCTAACTCTTATAGAGATTTTTTGCTTAACCTAAATAATTTTATTAACCAACGTAATTTTTTCATTGCTGGTAAAACCATCTAACAGCAAATCAAGGGGGTTGCTATGGGTAGCTTCCACAGCCGGCAAATTGCGGACTTCGTGCTTTTGCCCAGCACTAATGACATTTTTGTTTTTTTCCCTGCTATATGGATGATGGATTTATGCTCACTAAAAAAAAAAACTAAGCAAACCACCATGATTACTCACATTCCCCCCTTCCCCAAAAAACATCTCCACATCACACCCTTCACAAATAGCGATCAGTTTCACCTCCAACCATCACACCGTCCTAGCATAATATGTGATACGAAGTTGACCATATATTTGTATCCTGCGCGTTTTGGAATGCGCTCATTCGTATGCGGTTATTCCAGGCGGGTTGTATGTTAGTTATGCTACGCAGTCTCTTGGGTCTTCTGTTAGGCTAGTATTTAAGGAAGTGTTAGGTAATAGTTCACTCTCTCGCCATGTTATCAGCACTACTTCAGTTTACTCGTTCTGGGAATGTTAGAAGGACAGAAAAATGAATCAAAATCAATCCTCAAACTCAACGGAGCCTACATCAACCCAGGAGTCCACAAGGCGATCCAGGACGCTATTTTGTCAATATTAGACTTAGATCAGGGCAGTAAAAAACGGGTAGGAAAAAGCGGGATTACAACACCTGTCTTGATGGAGCTTCACTGGTTGCCAATACATGAGAAAATAAATTTCCACTGACGTCTAACTCACTTACTTACCTGGCACCAATCTGCCTGTTCCTCGAATAAGTTGCTACTTTCTGTTTCTACATGTAATGTCAGTTCCTATTATTGCACTAAAGTTGTGGAATGATGTGCTAGATGATATAAAGGCCTGCACATCATTATCATTTTTCAAAACTAAGATGAAGACTTTACTTTTTCAAAAAACTTATACCTTGATATAATATTCTAATTTTAGAATTTTAGAATTTTAACTACAATTTGATAATTTTTAACTTGAAATGTTTCAGCTACAAAATTGGTAAGCGCTGCTGGATACTTAGTAGAATTAACGCTATGTAAAAGCGAGCTTTTAAGGTCGTACGTACAACCCAGTCCATCAAAATGATGGACACTGATTTTCATTCCTGTGGTGTGGACCTTGCATCAGAATTGGCCTGGGCAATATGAGAACGACGCCTGTATCCACTGGATACCGACACAATGGAGTTCAATATAAAACTTGATGAACATTCTCTTTAAGTTAAAATACCCTCTTTAATTTTACAAGTATACTTTGATTCAATCACAGCGATTGAATCCATAACCTTTACATGTTATATTCCTCCACGCACAACCATACTTCCACAGTGAACAAAGTTCAGCTAAATTTCGAAATATATCTGGTAACTTCACAGTTCCAAGTTATAGCCCTTAGCCTAGTGAAACCCCCATTTTGCAACAGCCAAATCAACCCATTAAGTTAACCCGACCAAGAACAGTTCCACTCAGTTTGCTTCAGCCTTCAGGTGTTGCACATTCACGTGACCTTGTGAAGAGCCTTCCACCTAATTCTAATTTTAAATTCAACTTTAACAACTATGTGCAGCAAAGCAGTTAACAAGAGCAGCAAGAGGTTACAGCTTAAGGCTCTGAAGAAAACTAATCCACAAGGTAAAGATAATTTTGGTGGCTTGGAATCAACTTTTTCGGTCATGGTTACGGTAAAGAACGGCAGCAAAAGATACAAGACGACTTTAATGCACATTGGTATGTAATAAACAGATAAAGAGTACATTGTTGCAATTGGCCACCGCATGTATGTAGGGCTTTAAAATTATTTCAAACCCCCGTCCTCTTCTCCCAACAACGCTTTCTTTGGGTTCAAAAACTCATCTCCGAAGGGGTGAAGCTGTGCCGGCATGTTTGATCTATCCAGCTTAGCTTGTTAAATTTGAAACAGTGAGCAATTTTTGAGAGCTTGCACAATATTAAAGCGTTTATTACATGACCTAAGGTGTCAAATTATTCAAGTACTTATCGTTTAGTCTCAACTGATAGTTAGTTGATTCAGTGAATTTCTCTGACACCTCTACAAACAAATTAGTTAACAATTTTGATATTTCTAAAACCATGACTGACTCACACACACTACTGCGCAAACTGAAATTAAGATTTCACAAACTGATTACTGTCCCAGACAATAAATGACTTACTGAAACCCACTGGTCATAAGCAGTTACGACTGCCATACATGAAACTGCGACCGAAGGTCCACAAACTTGACAGACAAGCTTCACCTGCTAACCTTAACATACTAACTGGGCGACCAATAATTACTGCTCACAGCTGGATAACCTCTAACCCTTCCTGACTACTAGGTGCTGAACTAGAGAATATAATTTAACGACTAGCATCTATGAACTTTTAAGCTTCGTTAAGGAAGTCAAACAAGTAAGCTCATGAACAACTTTCGACCTCACTTCACACAACACAAATTTCACATGCTCTGACACAATCCATGCCCTCATAACCAGCTGTAAATTACTACACCTGCCTAACTCTTATAGAGATTTTTTGCTTAACCTAAATAATTTTATTAACCAACGTAATTTTTTCATTGCTGGTAAAACCATCTAACAGCAAATCAAGGGGGTTGCTATCGGTAGCTTCCACAGCCGGCAAATTGCGGACTTCGTGCTTTTGCCCAGCACTAATGACATTTTTGTTTTTTTCCCCGCTATATGGATGATGGATTTATGCTCACTAAAAAAAAAAACTAAGCAAACCACCATGATTACTCACATTCCCCCCTTCCCCAAAAAACATCTCCACATCACACCCTTCACAAATAGCGATCAGTTTCACCTCCAACCATCACACCGTCCTAGCATAATATGTGATACGAAGTTGACCATATATTTGTATCCTGCGCGTTTTGGAATGCGCTCATTCGTATGCGGTTATTCCAGGCGGGTTGTATGTTAGTTATGCTACGCAGTCTCTTGGGTCTTCTGTTAGGCTAGTATTTAAGGAAGTGTTAGGTAATAGTTCACTCTCTCGCCATGTTATCAGCACTACTTCAGTTTACTCGTTCTGGGAATGTTAGAAGGACAGAAAAATGAATCAAAATCAATCCTCAAACTCAACGGAGCCTACATCAACCCAGGAGTCCACAAGGCGATCCAGGACGCTATTTTGTCAATATTAGACTTAGATCAGGGCAGTAAAAAACGGGTAGGAAAAAGCGGGATTACAACACCTGTCTTGATGGAGCTTCACTGGTTGCCAATACATGAGAAAATAAATTTCCACTGACGTCTAACTCACTTACTTACCTGGCACCAATCTGCCTGTTCCTCGAATAAGTTGCTACTTTCTGTTTCTACATGTAATGTCAGTTCCTATTATTGCACTAAAGTTGTGGAATGATGTGCTAGATGATATAAAGGCCTGCACATCATTATCATTTTTCAAAACTAAGATGAAGACTTTACTTTTTCAAAAAACTTATACCTTGATATAATATTCTAATTTTAGAATTTTAGAATTTTAACTACAATTTGATAATTTTTAACTTGAAATGTTTCAGCTACAAAATTGGTAAGCGCTGCTGGATACTTAGTAGAATTAACGCTATATAAAAGCGAGCTTTTAAGGTCGTACATTCAACCCAGTCCATCGAAATGATGGAAACTGATTTTCATTCCTGTGGTTTGGACTTGCATCAGAATTGGCCTAGGCAATATGGGAACGACGCCTGTATCCACTGGATACCGACACAATGGAGTTCAATATAAAACTTGATGAACGTCCTCTTGAAGGTAAAATACTCTCTTTAATTTTACAAGTATACTTTGATTCAATCACAGCGATTGAATCCATAACCTTTACGTGTTATATTCCTCCACGCACAACCATACTTCAACAGTGAACAAAGTTCAGCTAGATTTCGAAATATGTCTAGTAACTCCACAGTTCCAAGTTACAGCACTTAGCCTAGTAAAACCCCCATTTTGCAACCCCCAAATCAACCCATAAAGTTAACCCGACCAAGACCAGTTCCACTCAGTTTGCTTCAGCCTTCAGGTGTTGCACATTCAAGCGACTTTGTGAAGAACCTTCCATCTAATCTAAATTTTAATTCAACTTTAAGAACTATGAGCAGCAAAGCAGTTACCAAAAGCAGCAAGAGGTTACAGCTTAAGCCATCAGCAGACAGCCATGTGAGTCTATCCTTAGTTAAGAGTTGTACAATGTCAGCTATACCATGTCACAAAATCAGAACAATTGTGAGAAAATTCTCTTGTCTCTTAACCACCTACAGATGGCCGACAAGGTACTGCCAGATCAAACTCTCCAATCATTAGTACTGCAGCCGACTCAACACCCATCAGCAGACAGCCGTATACGTCTATCCTTCATTTAAGAGTTGTATAATGTCAGCTATACCATGTTACAAAATCAGAGCACTTATGACAAAATGATCTTACTCTTAATCACCTAAAGATGGCAGAGTAAGTACTGCCGAAGTAAACTCTCCAATCATTACTACTGCAGTCAACTTAAAGGGCCTGTGGCATTTTTCTGTACATGTGCGGCGATTTGATTTCTGATGCGACCGAACAGTTTTCAAAGTTGGTTTCGGTGAGGAAAATCCTTTTCCCTACCAACTGAAATATCAAGGATATGGACTCTAGTAATAACACTAAGGCTATCAAAACGTCAGTCAACGTCATCTCAACCAGTCGTTCTCAGGACTACATTCACCGAGACGATCATACTTTACCTACTTATGAAATGTATTCTCTGCCCCCCCCCCCCACTTCCTGGCTCCTCGGTTCTCTACCAACTGAACTAGCAAAGAAATAGACTGTAATGAAATCTACCGCTTTTCGACTGGGGAAACCTCATCCAACTTCATCTCAAACAGTCGCTCGCAGTACTACACTCACCCGGACAATCACACTTCACCTACTTAGAAAATGGATGCTGCCTCCTTCTGGTTCCTGGCTCCTCAGTGCTCCACCCGTTAAGCTAACAAGCAAATTGACCATAATGGAAACTATCGCTTAGCATGTGGAAACATCATCTCAGTTGTCGATGTGGAAAGTGACCACAAACCACTGAAGTGATTCTTCAGAAACCACTCTCACGCGCACCACGGTTGCACCCACTGTTCAAGACCAAAAGCATCAGTGCCACAACTACACAGTTCTAGTGTCTTGAATTCTTGTGGAACATTTAGATTGCTTTTAATTTTGAAAGGATGTGTGTATCTTCCATATTCTGCACAAACGTTCTAAGGAGATGGCCAAGTCTGTAACAGTGAGTTCAATTTTAGAATTCTATTGACAGCTTGTGTAATACAGTGGTAGCCTACCAATATTTCCTGGCTGTTCAACTTTGGTTCATTAAGTCCAAGTTAACATTTTCCGAAATATATTACGTGGTATGTCCTTGGAAATTTCAATTTATTGTGCATTATGCTAAAAACCAGGTCTGGAGGTCTGCAGGTCTGCACTGACATGCTATGTGCGGAATTTGCCACTTTTCGAATTTCTGTTGTCTTAAGGGTGTTATAACCGATGAACATGGTGCCAACCGAGAGCATCCGCAGAGAACTGGCAGCTGGGGACAATGGAGAGGGCCAAATCCAGTGAACTTCATTTTTATGATTGTGCACACAAAGTAAGCAAAAGCAACTGGAGTCTAAGGCCAAGGGCAGAATGTATAACCATGGTGCATGAAATCTACTGTGCTGTAACTCCAGAAGCATATGAGGTAAAGAGACATATCCTCTTGGAGTGGGCGTCAAAACCAAAGAGGAACCATTTCAAGACCTGGTTTAATAACTTGTGACATTTAAGAAGATAAACTGTCATTCTTAAAAGCCTCTTGTTAAATGAACAGAATGTTGAAGATTCCAAAGCTATAAAATTATGCATTGTATGTAAAAATCGTCAATGATAATGTATTCTCTTGTACCATAGCATTAGCCAGAAAATATATTGCACAAAAAGTTAGCATGTAAATATACAATCTAGAAAATAGCACATGTAGCATCTGATTGCTTACAGTTTTTTAAGAGTTCTTTTCGTCAATCTACCTGAAAGGTTTCACATCTTCCAAGCGTTCAAGAGAGCCACAGGACCAAACACGACTCAAAACTACAAAGTACAGGTATCCGTCAAAATTTTCAAACATTTAGATAAGCATAAGTTTCAGGGTAAATTTGTTCTAAGTTTGCATAGGTCCCAAAAAACGATTCAGTAGTGATTTCTTAGCAGAATGCAATCCTTAAAGCCCTTTAAGTGAGCAAGAAAAACTGAGCCAGGAGCAGCCGCCATTTTGGAATCTTGGAGAGACTGGTAATGAATGACCTGCTTTGGTCAGCAGCCTTAGCATTGCGGGCTTAGGGAAAAAGGTTGGATTTTTGGCGCCATAACTTTCAAGTTCGTTTGAAATGTTCAACACGTTTCCTTGGATTTCCCATCATCTCAAGCTTAAATGATGCCTCAAGGCAGCAAAATTTGGGTATCTACTGTCAGGAAGGTGGTAAGTTTAAAAGAAAATGATTTGGAATGAAAGATTGGCTTCAAAATTAACGATTCTAAAAACATCATGTTATCTCCGCCTTCTTGAATTCGAAGCTATATTTATAGGTAACTAGTTATATTTGAGACCACTTAATATTTTTGTGTTAAAAGAAGAAATGTTGAATCAGTTGTGATTACTCAGAAAAAATCAGAGTCTTCCCAACGGGAGTTGAACCCATGACCTTCCAGTTGGATGCTCTAACCACTGAGCTATGGAGGACTCGTGGTGAGCGAGGCCATATAACTAGGTTCATATGTGACATAGGCCTGCATACTACAGGCTCGTAACGTCAAATGATAAGTGTAAATATGATAATGGAGTGACGACTGTGAGAAATGTATTAAAAGAAGAAATGTTGAATCAGTCGTGATTACTCAGAAAAAATCTGAGTCCTCCCAACGGGAGGATGAACTTAGTTATATGGCCTCGCTCACCACGAGTCCCCCATAGCTCAGTGGTTAGAGCATCCAACTGCCATCTGGAAGGTCATGGCTTCGACTCCCGTTGGGAGGACTCAGATTTTTTCTGAGTAATCACGACTTATTCAACATTTCTTCTTCTAACACATTTCTCACAGTCATCACGCCATTATCATATTTACATTTATCATTTGACATTAGGAGCCTGCAGTAAGCAGGCCTATGTCACATATGAACCTAGTTATATGGCCTCGCTCACCACGAGTCCCCCATAGCTCAGTGGTTAGAGCACCCAACTGGCATCTGGAAGGTCATGGGTTCCACTCCCGTTGGGAGAACTCAGATTTTTCCTGAGTAATCACGACTGATTCAACATTTCTTCTTTTAACACATTTTTCACAGTCGTCACTCCATTATCATACTTAATATTATTGTTTTGATATTTAACGATAACTTTCTGACTGTGTACCCACCACGAACTGAAACTAGAAAAATCGCTGATGACACGCTTGTAAGCCATGCATGACCTTTGTCCCAAGGATACACACAGAAAGACTGTCCCCATGAAATTAGCCTGCTAGCAGGCTCTCTTGTAGAGGTTGGTAACAGAAGAAATTATTCGAAAGCGATCATATAAAGGCATAAAGTAGATTTTTCGGGATTAACTCCTTCTGCAGTGTGAAGCACGAGCGAGCGGTCTTCAAGTGTGTGAAACGAAACTCCAACACGATAGTCACAAAAGAACTTTGCACAGCTCAATAATAGGTATTTTGGAAACAAATGCTAAGTCTACAAAATAAACTTAGTTAAAGTTCACATGGTGCACAAGGAATTGCTTGCTCCAGTGTGGAAGATTTAAGTTGCTACAATGTACCTTTTGAAATTTCGTTTTTTTTAACCAGGTTTGAGAATTTTCTAAGAAAACATTTGCATTAGAGGGGTAAAATGGACACGTACATATTTTTAACAATTTTGGATTGGTACGCAACTGGAAAATCGTGAATCCTAAGGAAAAGTTCAAATTTTATTTGTGCCTGAACCTGAAATACGTCACTCGGAGTCTGTAATGACAAGAGTCAGAGCAATAAAATTATGCTGTCGGTAAGTCCATTACAGCTGGATTCAATGATAAGGAGAGTTTCTTCAATGTTTTGTCAGGGATTTAGCGGGCTGTTTATTGGGGTGTCCGTAAGAGTGTTCCGTCCGCAAGGTAAGTATTCATGGTATTCGTCAGTGATTTTATGTACGGCAATGTTTTTCTTGCTTCGTGAAATTAACGCCAAGTTCAAAAACTCACGTTGATTTAAGTCGCATTTATTTGAGCCTCCGCAACAGGCGTTGTTGGGGGTGCTCAGGCGAGTGTGGGCCATACCCGGGGGGGGAGTACTCCCCCACAATACCTATACGGGTATGTGCCGCCCAACGGGGTCGTGATTTAGGGACTCCTGATCTAGAACGGGGTATCCATTTTAGCGATGTTTCCTAGAACGGGGTATAATATTCGAACGCACAAAAGTTTCAAATTGTCAGCAGCCATTTGGAATTATTAATAGAGAGTTTCCTGAACTAAAACTAAAAATACATAACAAACAAATTGTTGCATCCCGTGTTGCGCGCAGTAGGCGTATTGTAAGGTAATTATAGTGTGATAATGTGTTTGATAATGCGCCATTGGTTCCGACGCGACGAGCGGGGAGTAATATTTCGCCAGAATATACCGCATTGTGTCTACACAAGAAACCTACCTCTGATGAACAGATTAACATATATCTATATATTACATAGTCAATTAAAGCTGCATGATCACTTAGCAATACGGCCTTAAGGGGGATTACATGTGGATACCTTTTTCCCCAAACGTTTTACCCTTTTTTCTTAATTATCTCCAGGAGATTTCACTCAATGTAGCTGATTTGTGTAGAAGAAGAATTGTTGTATTTGGATGTATAAGTCGAAAAAACAAAAAAATAACGTAAAAAAACCTGGTTATTGCAATTATCTCCATTTTTAGAACAGGGTATTAAAAATTGACCTATTTCTTGAGCGGAGTACCATTTTGAATGCAAAATCTTTCTAAAGTGGGGTCTTATTTTAAAGACCCGGGTGGCACATACCCACCCAAATTATACTTGAGTGCCTCCCCTGGGGGGGGCATACTTGGCACCTTGTTGCAAAAAGCACTAAACTTTGTGGAGGCCTTCCAAGGGGTTTTACCAACAGGCGACATGACCTCAAAACGTGGCATTACGGTTTCGTGCCCCACGAACTGCGTCACCCGAAAAATGTGGGGTATCCATGATGCTGTGCGCGCTCACAAAGCACGCCACCATTTTCGGTTCTCTTTGAATTCAATACCGAATATGCCCAAAAGGGATTTATACGACTGTCCTTCCCGTCCGTGAAAAGACAATAGGAGTAATTGCTATTGTGGAAATGTGCCAAAAATGCTCCCACTTTCGATTAATGCTGGCTGTAGAGGAAAGGAAAATTGCATATTGCATAACAGGAATACAGTCACAGTTCCCACAGCAGAGACAGGAAGGTTGGAAAGAAGCACGGACATGGATATAAAGATAAACGCTCACACAAACATGATGATAGAGGCCACAAGAAAAAGGTTAGAGGTTAATTATTATGGTCAATAACATAAATCACTTAAATGTCTTTTGTAGCGCCTAGCACTAGGTCTGTAGTTTGGCCACGCTTAAGGCAAAATTAGTCATAAAGTAATGATCAGTAATATTTCATGGCATTTGAAAATAAAGTCACAAGGATGCCACTGTTCTGCCGCCACTTTGCACAGCAGGTTTTTTTAATCATTCTACTCATGGTCAGTCAGTAGAGATTGTATTCCAATCGAATCAAATAAAGTCCGATTAAATACAATAAAAGATCATAAGAGGCATAAGAGCATGGAAATGAAATTCCTTGTGGCTCTTCATTCTGTCAATTCTGGACAGCGAGACGCATAGATGAGAAACGCAGTGTCACAAATTGTTGTACAACCTTCATGTTAACTCACAAGAGAAGGAGATAAAACGGAAGAAAACAACCAGTAATGACAGTAATGACTCAGTAACGTCAGTAATATCACTGGTGAAATGTGGATTGGTAAATTTTTAAGACAGCCGATTGAACGACGGTAAATGTGAAAAATAGCGGGAAATTCAAAGTTATTCAAAAGAATAAGAAGAAGATGATGATATTCTAGCAAGTCAACTTGAAATGGCCATGAGGGTCACAAAGTGGGACAATCTTTCAAGTCCATCCAAAGGAAGTGGGTCTTCATTGAATTAGGCAGTAAGAAATATGTTTGGACAATCCCAAATTTCATTGAATGTGGTTAATTCAAGGGTTTTGGGGTAAGTGCATTTAATATGTTAATAGAGGAAGTGGTGTCTCTTTAGCCATTCGCCCCTCTTCCAACCATTGCGACAACTAGTCCTTTAGTCCCATTATTTCAGGTTTAAGATAGTTTGGTTGACAATGGGTCCGGTTTCTAGGCCTCTTAGCATGTGGAAACTAAGTGTAATGTTTATCTTCTATAAAAGATACTCATCAAAAGAAAGAATTATAAATAAATTTAAGTTACATTTGAAAAAGCCTGGTGTGCAATTAAAATTCCGGGCCTCTAGTGCAAGGCTGATGCTCTCACAAACTCTGCACTTCTTCAAACACAAAGGGAGATATTGTTAAACCATCTTTGTGTTTTCTTTTGTCATAAGGACAACCAGAGTCCTGTTTCTAAGGATGAGAAGGTTTGTGCACTTATCACACCTGCTTGTTTGTGGTAGTGTCATACGTGAAAAGCAGAAATTGTTAGTTACATCCCGAAGAATGCATGAAAGGTAACAATTGAAATAATTTAAATGATCCTCTTTTTTTAGAAAGGCCCTGGGAAAGCGTCATAATAGCTCTTCCTTTGGTGATGCTGTTAGAGGACTGCCAGATATCCTTTTTACCAAAGTGGAGCTATTGAGTAGCTCTGTCTGTGGGCGACATACAAATGAGTCTCAAGAATCAAGAAATGGGCTAAACCATCAAAAGCTTTCGTGGCTTATAACTAAAGCAAAAGATTCTTGTCAATTTTGTCAATCTTAACATCAACATGAAATGCTGTGTTTTGCCCATTTTTTGACAGGTTGTGAGATGAGCCACGAGATCGGGAATTCCCAGATTTTTTTACCTCGCACGATGGAATTGCGATAGCTGACAACGGGGACCACGTTTCAGATAACGCGTCAGTCTTTGATGACTCAGGGGATGAAGAAAGTTGCGATGGGTTTCACATTCGAGGGACTGTTTCTAATGATGATTAGGATCTTGATTTTGGCAATTTAAATAGCGAAGAAGATGGGAGTGAAGCTGGAGAAGATGCCGAACAAGGGGGTGATGAAGATTTTGATGAATTGCACTGGACCGACCAGCTCACTGACCTTCGTATTCCTGATTTTGTTTCAGCTTCTGACATTAATTTTCAGCTTCCTGATGATCCCAAGGCAGTAAATTTCTTTTCAGCTTTTATCGGTGATGATTTGCTAAATAAACTAGTTACAGAAACTTGCAAAAAAGCTTGCAGATTTCCCTGTGCCCCCTCACAAATTTTCAACCTGTTCCACTCGCTGAATTCAAAGCTTTCATTGCAGCAAACATAATAATGGGCATGGTTAGGCTTCCTGCTGTAGGTTTGTACTGGACAAGCGATGACTTTTTTGCAAAATCTAGGAATTAAGAAGGTAGTGCCAAGGAATAGATTTAGGGAAATTAGCAGTTTTCTTCATTTCAATGATTCCACTCAAGAAGTGGCCCGTGAAACTCACTGTTCAAGGTAAGGCCTGTGCTAAATTATGTTAGAACTAAATGCAAAACCAATTTCAATCCCACTAAATATACTTCTGTCGATACAGGTAAGGTTCCATTTAGGGGAAGGCTTTCTTTTTGTCAGTACCTGCCCACAAGGCCAACAAAATCTGAAATCAAGGTTTGGATGGCTGCGGACTCAAGCAAAGGGTACGAATTGAATTTTGATGTTTATTTGGGGAAGGAAGCGGGGCAACAATGAATTTATGGTTTGGGTTATGATGTAGCTAAGATGTTTACCCCTTTTAAGAATAAAAACCACCATGTTGATTTCGATAATTTTTTCAGTTCGGTTAGGCTGTTAGAGCATTTGCCGGTTCAAGACACTTTTGCTTGTGCTGCTGTGAGAGCAAACCGCAAAGACTTGCCACCATGTGCACGGCAAAAATTCCAGGGGGAAGATTGTTAGGCAAAAGGGTACGATAGTTTTTACTAAATGGCGTGATATAAGGAATGTCCTTGTCCTTTCCTCAAACTCAAGTCCAGATGTACCTGATGTTGTCATTCAAAGACACAATCAACAGGTCCACAAGCCAGCTGTAATTGCTTTGTACAACGAAAACATAGGAGGTGTTGATCTCGCTGATCAACTTCATAAGTATTATTCAATAGGCTGTTTTTGTAAGAAGTAGTATAAGTATTTGTTTTGGTATTCCATTGATGCTTCAGTTTGTAATATTTTCATTTTCTACAATCATTTGTGTTGTGCAAGGGAAACCCAAATTGAAGCAGGTAGATTTTCGCGCTACTCTTTGAAAGCAACTTATTGGGGGGGGGGGTTTCATCTAGCGTTTCAGCCATGCAATCAACAAAGCGTCGCAAAATTGAGAATTTTCTGCTCAAAGAGGAGAATGCTGGTAAGCATTTCCGTCATAAAATTAAGGGTATTAAGAGGGAGAAAAGACAATGTGTTTGGTGTAAGAGGGTGGGATTTAAGACTCCAAAGGGCGGGCCTGTAGAAACTAGTCATGAATGCGTGCAGTGCAGGGTTGCTTTGTGTCAGGTAAATTGTTTTGCTATCTAACATGCGGCTAATCAGGGTCGAACTTCTTCGTATCCCGAGTCCTCAGCTCCCGAGAAATCCACAACATGATCCTGCAAGAAACTCAACCAAATAATACTGTTATTGTACATATTGTTAGCTGTCATGTTGGCTTCCATTTGGTGTCTAAATGGCTTTTGTTTGTTTGCATTGTTCTTTTCACTTTTGCAAAATATCGCGCAGCAATTGTTATATTTCTGAAACAGGCAACTGATAATGCCATCACAAGGGATGAAGACACTGACGACAGTGATCATTCCTCTGTTGCTATGGTAAGCTTGCTAGGGATAAGCATAGGGAGATAAAACAACTGCCACTGTCTTGCTTTCAACAAAGAAGGTTAGGCAAACTATCAAAAAGATTATGACAGGGGTCATTACAGGTACCTAAAGCTTTCCTTTGTAAAGTAATACTAGGTCATTAATGGAGTTTCGGTTTAGGAAATATACAACAAGACATTTGGACACTCCTCAATAAACTTAGAACACGCGTTATTCTTTACTGAGCTGCTGGTGCAAAGGACAGAAAATCATACACTCATTTATAACATAAACTGTTAACATTCGTTCTTGCTTTACGTTTAAACCATCCAAGAGAAAGTATTTTAACCAACAATGAAAAGGTTAGAATGAAAGTGAAGGAAATTAAGAGCATAGAACAGGTACATCAAGCAGTTATTTCAAAGGTAAGTGTACGGGCTTCCCCGCCCTTTAAGTGGCCTATTTCATTGTCTCGATCATAGAGCGAGCTATAAAATGACTTTCCATAACCAATTTTGTTCTTGCATTGTAGTCCAAAAGGAAACAAAAGTCCATGAAGAGACAGCCAAAATACAGATCAGATATTCAAAATCCATTTTCACTCGTTGTTGGGTCACAATTTTTTGCCACTTTTCATGCACAGCTCTAACTAATATAACATAATATTTCATATTTTTCCATCCACAGAGTGCAACTTCAAATCCTTCCCGTCCTACCAAAGGTGAGCGAAGGCTTGTCAATCTCTTTAGACACAACTTGCTTGTTAGAGGCTGTAACACTAGTATTGAATTTCCTCTAACTTATCTAGGACCAAATTCACCTAAAAGGTCACAAGTCATTCACGATCTGAGTAACCTACATTTTAGTCTTGTGATTGTTGCTGTTGCCATGGTGTTTTTCTTCCAGGCGATGTCCTTAAGAGCAAATGTTGTTACGGTTTGAGCAAAACTGGAAATGGGCAAAGTAAACGTCCCTTCACATTTTGTGTTAGAAATGAATCCAAAATTGAAGGGTCAAGACCGGCGTAACAAGGAGTCTGCACTGAAGTCTGCAAGGAACAATTCCTTTAGGTCTATTCCAGTAGTCACCTGCTATCTACACAGTTGTATTGAGGGTATTCTTGAAGATGAGTCGTATGGAAAGATGGAGGAAATAATTGAGGGGGCATGCTGTGACCCATCTTTATTGGATGTCGACCACCGTGTACAGCAACAGTTTGCATTGATGCTGTTTTGTTGCAAAAAGGTAGACTGTTTTCAATAATTTAACGGAAAGGATTAATCACGTATCACTATTAAGTGCTGACTTAAACTTTCTTAAATTTATAATGGTTGGTTATTTTCTTCTCACTTTGTTCACCCCAAGATGGTTAATTTCTACAACAAAACCAATCCCAGCAGTTTAACAGGAGTGCTTAGTGGAGCTGATATACAAAATACCCGCTCCGCATGCAGCATGATGCTGGCTGGAAAGTAACGTATCAAAATAAACAATTTGCTGGGAATTAGTAAGGAGATTGTTGCTTGATGACGTTTTTTCTTCTGAAACAATTTTTGCTGGAAAATGATACACAGCGCCCACTTCCTAGCTATCTGAGACACACCGAAAAAAATTCAGGTTTGTTTCTCACATGGAGGTCACCACGGTCAACATTGATTATTGATGCACAAGAATGCAATAAACATGATAAACGCAAATTAACACTTTATTGACAGGGATCCATGCAGCATGACATCTGTATCTCGTAAACCTCTTCTACGCCCCTTTATACAGCATCAGACGTCTCATTGTCAATTAGAGTGAAAACAAGCACCCACTTTTGATAAACCACGCAGAGATATGACCACATCTTTCAAAGTCGTTTACACTAAGGAACTTCTTTTTTTACAACTTGCTATTTTGGGATATCTTCTTGATCAGGAACCTATACTTCGGTCTAAAATGGTAAGCACTTATTTACTTCTCGCTAGTATTAGTATTTACTTTCTGTCCATACGCACTGATTAGCTGAATACCCGGCTAAATAGACCAAATCATTTTAATGCCGTAGGAGTCTATTTTGCATTCGTCCTGGTCTTAAATCAGTTAAGCTGGTATTCTACTCTCCTTTCACTGAAACATCTTAATTATAATGATACATCACCCAAAAACTTAAGAACAGAATTTTCAGATATTCAGCTACTAAAAAATTATTTGATTTTTACCTGGGTTGTTAAATTAACGATCCAGCAGTTTGAATCATCGCATTTTGGAAATGTCTGAGTGGATCCAATTCACTAACTTTAAGTACTTTTGATTCCTCAGATAATCAAAAGGGTTGTTGCGGCTGTGATGGACTGACTTCAGACACAGCGGAGTTATTTACCCATTACCGGCCGTGCCGGCCTGAGCAGGCCTTAATTTTGCGTGTGTTCGCTTTTGGCCCCAGCCTCCCCTAGAAAGGCTTTTTACGTCACCTTTTGAGAGTGAGTGTTGTTTTTTCGAGCCTATAAATTGTCGTTTCATACTGCGCATGGGTCGTTTATTACCAACTGCTAATTTAGCGAAGCAATAAAAAAAACACACAACCGGTACTGAGTTACCACAGGCAGCCCAAACTCACGTTACGAGGTGTAATGTAATTTACATTCTTACCTTCAGTGAGGCGGAACGTGACCTTTGAGCGAACCCATATCGCGTTACAGGCGACCGTTAAAAGAGACGTTGTATGAGAATTAAAATACTAAGGTCTGCAAACGCTAAATAACGATAAATTTGAACTTTTGTTGGCTAGATTTTAGAATACCCGGCCACTTATTTGCATCTCATTAAATTTGAATGGATCCTTTTGTTCTATGTGCCTCGTTCTTTAAAGACATGACAACTTCACAGCGGTTTAAGTGTGCACCTCAAATTTTGAGGTTATTAAGCATTCATATATTCAAGCTATTGTTTAAAGTCATTGCTTATTCATTCCGATCTATTTGCCGACAAGCCGGCATGCTTCCGAAGATCGTGAAGAGCGCAACCTCTTTGATGTAGGTGAGATGTATTTCTTTTGTTAACATACTGAATAAAATCTCCTGGGAATCTGCTTGACTGATTTTATTTTCTATGCCTTTTATTAAATGCGTGGAATGATTGACTTACTAAAAAACCGCAAACTTTTTTAGAGCGAGTGCCGGTAGTGGACGCGCGCAAAGCAAAGCAAGCTCGCGAATGATTTCTGTTAACCAAGTGAAGTCACAAGCGAATGCTTGCACTTTTTTTGACAACATGGCTGTATTTACATAACAAAGCCAAGAAGTAGTTTATTTTAAGCGCACTCGGTCGAATCAAAACCTTAACAAATGCTTTTCAATTGGTAAATAATTGTTTAATGTAAACCAAAAGCTTGGCGTACGCGTGACACACGATAAAGCTAAGCTACTGAAAGATTATATTTTGAAAGCTTCGCGAAAATTATAAAATTTCTGCAAAAGGCTTACTCGCGTGTAGCACGGTTTCACATTTAACACACATCGTTTAAATCGTCAACGAAGGCTAGGTAAATAAAACTTATAGAGTTCCCCGTGTTCACAATATTATAAATCAAGGTTCACTCGCTTTGTTGTGCGGAAAAATCAAAAAATCAAATCTCTTGTTTTTAATCTGCGGGGAACAGATGACAACGCTTCGACACGCAGAAACTTGGCTTAGATAGACCAAGGAAATAAATTCTCGATTAATAACGCTTTGTGTGCACATAGAAAGCTTGAATAAAATTCCAGCAACAAAAGGAAGAGTTTAAATTTATAAAAAGTGATCTGGGCAAAAACAATTATTAACATGCGTTGGAATATGGCTACGCATAATTAACTCTGTAAATTGATACTGCCGCTCCGCGCTCGGAAAAAACAAAACCAAATTCGCCTACAACGATCAAAACAACTCGTTCAAGATCTCTTTTTAAAGCTCTCAACACGCTCCTTACTAATATAAAAAAATAAAAGCTAAAAATACATTGCGAACGACTTAAATCTTCAAAATGTCTGTAGTGGTTATCAGAAGTTCAATCACACAAGTCAAGAACAAAGGGATACGTTCACAGCTCCGTTCGCTCAAGGTTGCTTAATTGCGCTATTGTTCCGGTCTTTTGAAGTCACTTGGGCGGCGTCTTCCAAAATATCTCACCTTTTTTGAAACGAAAGAAACCGAAGTTGTGCGCCACGTTTTCGGTGGCTGCCGAAACTTATACCCATAGGAATAAATGGAGCCTTCAGGCTACAATTTCCAGCGGTATTACCCATTTCAGAAAGACACAAATAAACCGCGATGGAGTCGTAATGAGTTGAGAGATATGAAAATAAGTGGCCCGGTATTCTAAAATTGCTCCCTTTTGTTCAATACAATGAATAAAAAATACTTACCTCTAATGTATT
Organism: Siderastrea radians; assembly: GCA_964017195.1. NCBI lineage: Eukaryota > Metazoa > Cnidaria > Anthozoa > Scleractinia > Rhizangiidae > Siderastrea > Siderastrea radians. The sequence continues at coordinate 25,892,487 of OZ024892.1, forward strand.
CCTTTGTGTTTTGCCGTGTATTCAGCATTTTAATGGATTTTAGGCTTCATTGCATAACCACTGTAACTCTTTTCATAAGACGAAGTCAAGGCTGGTCATTGCCATCTGGCAGGGATCCTGGACGAGTCGCACCAAAAACCGTTTTATTTCGCGGAAATTCGAAGCCGCTGCAATTTTTTCAGTTCCGGCCCAAGAAGGAAACCTCCTCCATTACAACTTTGCTGCAGTTTAAGTGCGTACCCACATTTTGAGGGTCGATTATTATCCATATATTCCCGCTATTGTTCTTTCTCATTGAATATTCACAATTCACGAACCGATTACTTTCCGAAAATGCGGCTGGCTGTTCACGAGCGCAAACGCTTTGAAGTTAGGTGCGATATTTGTGCTTTGTTTCAAGATTTCTGCTTGATTGATTTTTTCAAATCCTATTGTTTTATGCAGATATTAATTTATTTTGTAAGAAAGGTCGCGAAAAGCTCAAAGCATGCACGTGGAGGGGCTGGGAAATTGACATGAACGCAACGGGCAGCGTGAACAGTTGAAAACACTTGCAAACATTCTATTACAGGTATCTGAAATGATTTCCATCAATAAATTTGCTCCTTTTGTCAATTCCAGCGTTTATTTGACGTTAAGTGAGTGAGCGATGCGAATAAGTTTGTTATTTTAAAGCCCGCGTTATGTTTTGTATTTGCATACGAATATATCGTCTGGTGTTTTGACAAGTACAGTCAATCGAATCAAAACAAACTCATTTCTTTGCAATTTGTCGTTTGACAGTATCTGATTGTTAAGGTTAAGTAAGCGAATATAACGAAAAGCTTAGCGAACGATCGGTAACAAATTACTACAAATAAATATTTCGCTTTTACGCTTTCAAATCGACTTATACCTCACGAACGAAAGCAAATTCATTCAGACGTGACCGAAGACACGTCACTGCTTTTCTCGCCGCCGCCGGCAAATTTATTGCGTTGTAATTTACCGAATAAAGCCTTTCTCCTGCAAACCTGAACGAAAAATCCCGTTTAAACGCTCATTCTCAACCTTGCAAAACACATCTGAATAATAAACCGATATTATCTTTGTCGCTTTTGAGCGAAACATTTGTTAGATAGCAAGAGATGGAAACGCGAGGTGACATTTCTTTTCAAGAACACCACGCTTCAAAGAACAAAAGGATTTGCACTTGGGGGACCATAATTAGGCCCCATTGTTGGATTCTTTTGAAATACATCCACAGAATCGCCGCCCAAAAGTCACGAGTCCTATTCATTCGTTTGAACCCAATAAATCCGAACATACTCAGCTCTTTCATCCGAGCAAACTCGAAGCTTACCGACGAGTAAATTAACGGGCCTTCGGTGTTAATTAGCCACCGGTATGCCCCATTTTTGAACAACACATTTAAACCAGGCAAAAGTTGTAATGTCTTCCTCTCTGCGCTATCGGTTCGAAAGAAGCTTCATTCTTTTTCTTCCAAATCAAACCATTTGTGCCGCACTTTGGGGCCCATCTGGCTTTCCTCTCAAGCCTGTGACTGCCTTTGCGCCTACCGGTTAATTTGCATTTGAAATTAGAGACTTCGCCAGCGTGACAAATGACACTTACGCGACCCGTGCACGGACAAAAATGGCCAGTTAACTATGCTGCTTTCCCCACGGCCCCATGGGAGTAATACGACGCTCAAGCTGTGCAAGATCACGTGTCCAGGTACGTTAGAAGTAATATATCAAACACGAGAAAGAGTGTTTCATCAGGATATCCAAACCCCGAGAAGTGGGTTGAAAAAACGAGGCGCAGCCGAGTTTTTTTGACCGACTTCGAGGTGTTTGGATACCTGATGAAACACTCTTTCGAGTTTTTGATATGGCTTCTCAAACCATTCATAATTCCTGGAGAAATTCAAAGCAAAAGTTTGCAAAATTTTATGCTTATTAAGATCCGGTATCCACACCACCGTCACGGTAGTGATTTCCTTTGTTTTCTCTTTATGAATTATTAATGAGTTTGAGAATTACATTTCCCATTGCAAATGCTTGTTACCGCTTTTCAAATTTGAATTGGGTGATTGTGTTTGATCGTTGTAATAACGTACCTGGACATGCAATCGTGGGGAAAGCAGCATAGTTAACTGGCCATTTTTGCCCATACACGGGTCGCGTAAGTGTCATTTTCAAAATATCTACGAAAACCACTTCCACAGTTTGCAAAAGCTACTTGGCGTGTTGCCCCTTGCAGCACAATTTTCACTTGAAAATTACTTTATTAAAACTGGGGATGCACTATCAAAGTGAGAGCCATGGTAGGCATGCAAGCCATTAAAGAAAACATGCAGCCCTCATGAAATGAATGCAAGAGATCCCAGAATCCATTGAACACCATGAAAGCCAATGACAGAGACTTTGAATGTGTCGCTCACTTTTCGTACTTACTTGTGCTGACCCTTAGGTTGTAATTAAAATTTTTGTCACTCACTATGATACCTCGGCTATGTAAAATAATATCGCAACATTCAGCGAAAAAATTGCATTTTTATTACAAAACTTGTGTTGTTTTAGTTTTATTAGTATTAGATATGAACGAAAATAGCTACTCGCATGTAAGTCACTAAGAACGAAATTAAAGGGGAGCGACACATTCAACACATTGTTCTCCTGGCTTTCATCTCTCACATCTTGCGTTGTAACCTAGCGTACTTCGTACTTGTTGTCATAAGTTTGAGTCCACACACACTTAATTGTTTACGGCCTTTACTTTTGTTATTATGGTTAGTTGTGGTGGGCTTCTGATAAACTAATAGCTTCTGAATATGCGAAATAAACCGAGATGTTGAACAAAAATTTCCTGGATTATGAAAATTTCATTGCGTTGTTGGCCTGCCCTTTTTGATATAATTTTCTGACCTTATCGATATAATTTTCTGCAGCAATATGGTGTATTCATTTATCAATTTGAATACTCCATATGCATTACGGTTCAAACCACCAGAAGTCTGTTTTGACCGTTTCGTGATCTTGTTGTGAAAAAGCTGGCAGAGCTGGGTATCAAATGGTTATGATGTTAATCAATTAAGAAAAATGGGAACGACAACCCGGGATGACAAGCGGGACTTGGCGTTGTTGTGTAAAAGCTGGCAGAGCTGGGTATCAAATGGTTACGATTATGTTGATCAATTAAGAAAAATGTGAACGACAACCCGGGATGACAAGCGGGACTTGGCGCCTTTAATAAGCGCACTGGAACACAAGTCTCAAGGCAGCTCCTTCTTATAAATAGCAAGGCTGCTTGGAGTGTCGAGTCTCTACTTGTCTTGTGTCTTCACATTGCATGTGACTATACTTCCCTAGTCCTTAACAACCTTGCTTTCGTTTTATTTTCCTACCGACGTAGAATGCTGAGAATGCAATTGTAGAAACTTCTAGAATCGGGGTAACATAACACCATATCGGGCTAGCTACAAACTTTGAGAAGGAGCGATAATCCTTTGTTTCCGGTAAAAAATATTGGACTGAAGTTTCATTTTTTTGTTCCGCCAATGAAAGTTTTGTTTGCACTCGGACAATCTTGAAGAAGAGTGTTTCCAGCATTTTGAGAGAAGCGCACATTTTTGTGAGAGTTATAAAATCACGGTTTTACAAGTTATTGCTTTTTTCTTCCCAATCACCATATGACATATGAATGAGCAAGGTTTTATACAGCTGAAAATCACAGAGAAAGCAGACGCTGTACCAGGAGATTGATACGAGCTGTTGGCATGTGTTCTTACAAGCCTGTCAACGAGCTCATCACTGGGAATAGTTAGAGCTTGTCGCGCAACCCTCAAAATCCATGGGATGCTTTGTGTATTGAAGTCAAAGACCGAAGGTAAGTTAGAGCTACCTTGAACAGAGATATATCTCGACTGGTTGCCCCATAATTGAACACAAATACGGTTGAGGAGCCATCTTGGTGAGTAGATCATGTAAAAATTATACTACCAAACAGCACTTTCATGTTTGGGATCTCTGGCAGAAAGAAAACATGCACAAAAAAAACATCGATACCCAAGACCAGCAAACCCTACAGAAAGTGCAAGAATGTGTCAAACTCATCGACAAGTCACTTCTCGTGCCATACGAGCAATTGCAAAGTATCACAAGCTACCCGGAAACTCTAGAAGTGATGCAGTCGAGACAATTTTGCAAGAGAGGTTTGGTTCACATCTCAGGTGCTTGTTTCCTGGTGTTTGTGCACAAGGAACAGCAGAGAGTAGACCTCAACAACACAAACTTCAACAACACAAGAAAGATCTTGTAGATAACTCCTATGAAGTGATGGCCCTGAACAAAGAATTCGCAACTATGGAAAGCCTGCTTTTCCTCAGAATGTACTGGAAAAAAGGCGAGTAGGATATTTTATTGAGACATTCTTTATATTAAATTTTTTTTCTTTTTCTTTATTACACTTTATTTACTTGCATAACGTCTAACATACTAACTTACATGACATCATGTTTACATAATACGTGCCATACATACTACACTTCACTTAAAGAACATTAGTTACATATTAACTTAATAGATAACATAACACTTACATAATACTGACATACCATACCTACATACTATATTTCACTTACATTTTTAAAATAAATTTATTGATAGTGAGCAGCGGAAAATGCTATATAGCAGTACAACAGAGTAGAAAATACAGCATATAGCTATTACATAACATTCGTTACTTTCAACAATACTAGCTTACATTAACCCCCCCCCCAAAAAAAAACTGAACTTATTATGCTATCTTTTCCAACTACATGTACCCTGACTAGCTACCGTTCCACATACGTGGTCCTCAATCCGCAAAAGGCAGGAAAAAAATATCTTTCAAGGATTGCAATGTGAGAGGAAAAGGGGGAAATTGTCTATCGTAGGACGAGTACATCGTGTTCTACAGGCCCAAATGTAAAGTCTTGCGACTAAGAATAAAAAGTAGAAATACTTGCGAAAAAATGGGTGGGGCTTTAAACCTATAACCAAGGAAGGCGTTAACTCAAGCGAACGTAGAGAAGTTTCATTATTGAGCAGCCATTGCTCAAAATTATCCCAAAAGGAGGAAGTTACCGTACAGTTCCAGAAAAGATGGATAAGAGTTTCCTCTTCGAGTTGGCAGAAGCTCCAAAGGTCATTGTCGTTTAGATTTATTTTTTTACGAAATTTTAAGTGGCCAGTCTCCTGTGTAAGAGTTTAAATTGAAAAACAAGAAGTTTTGATATTTTCGTACATTGAAAAGGTAACTTGTAAGCAGTCTTCCAATCAATAGTTTCATTTTCTTCTATCATGCAGTCCACCGACCATTTCGCTTGGCTGTTTTGTATGCAGCTCTATTTGGATTTTTTGCCTTAAAAAACTTATAAAGAAAACTTTCATAGTTGGTGTTTTCGTGAGAGGCGTTTTTCTTAAAGGTTACGACCAAATGTTTTATGGCTGATATTACTCCACAGAAAGATAGAAAGTTTGTCTTGATATTATAACGCTCTTTGAATTCAGAGAAGGATAGAAATCTAGTCTCATTTTCCATCAAATGACCAATATTCTGTATTCCTTGAGAAGACCATGCTGCATAGTGTGTTGGTTTATTATTGACTCGAATGAAAGAATTTAGCCAGAGATACTGTGAAACTGTTCCTTTGAAGAAATATTATCTTCGTAGTTAATATTTGACCAGCTTTGCAAAATTTCCTGCAAGAAAACATCTGATACCTTGAAGTAGGCTAGTAAATCCTTTTTGTGCAGATTACCTTTAAAGATAGTACCGCCTCCTACGTCTTTTAATTGTAAATTGAAAAACAGCTTCCATTTTGCATGATTTCCTGTGTCAAGGTACTTTTTCACCCATTTTATTTTTAAGGCTTGGGTGAAAAGTCTTATATCAACCATCTTTAGTCCTCCATCTTCGTATTCACTGATCATTACATCACGCTTGATCTTGTCACCTTTGGCATTCCACAAAAACTTGAAGAAAAGGGTGTTGACCTCGTTAACAGCACACTGGTTTGTTGGCAAAGGTGACAAAATATACGTGAGCTGAGAAACAATTAATCTTTTTAACACTGTGATTTCTCCAAGTAGACTTAATCTTTGCAGTTCCCAGCAGCTCAAGCTTGCCTTGAGTTTTGTTAACTTTTCATCATAGTTAGCTTTCATCGTTATTATTGGGTAGGTTGAGAGCCATACACCTAGAGTTTTGACTTTATTTTTCATCCATTTCAAATCATGTTCAGGACACAATTTTTCTTTGCTACCCGCATTGGCGCCAATCCACAGCAATTCTGTTTTTTAATAATTTAATCGGAGACCTGATATCAAACTAAAAGACTCTAATACCTGCAATGAATTTTTGAAAGATGCCCTAAATCCATCTAGAATAAGAGTTGTATCGTCTGCATATAAACTGATTTTAATTTCCGGTCAATCAACTGTTATACCTTTGATGTTATTGTCATTTCTTATTGCGTCCGCAAGGACTTCTGCACATAGAATGAACAGACAAGGTTACAGCGGATAGCATTGTCTTACCCCTCTTTCTAGTTTGAAAAAATTACTAGACCAGCCATTGTTCAAGATACGGGTTTCTATATCATGATAAAAGAGCTTAATCCAGCTGATAATGGATGGGCCAAAATTAAAGTGTTGAAAGGTTTTCTGTATGAACGGCCACTCTACTGTATCGAAGGCTTTCTCAAAATCAAGGAAAACTAGAAGCCCAGGAATGTTTTTAGCAGTTGTAAAATTAATGACACTATCAATAAGTCTGATATTCTCCCAGATAAATCGACCTTTAAGAAAGCCGGTCTGATCGTTATCAATAAGTTTAGGAAGTACTTGTTTGAGTCGATTAGCGACAGCTTTCGTAGCCAGTTTGCAGTCGCAGTTTAAGAGAGATATTGGACGCCAGTTTTTAACATAATATGGCTCTGCATCTTTTTTTGGAATGAGTTTAACGATCCCACACTTCTGAGACACGGATAGTTGCCCTGTTTTATAAGCATAACTGATTGAACCAAGAAGGAAGTCAGCAATATCATTCCAAAAGAATTTATAAAATTCAGCAGGTAACCCGTCAGAACCCGGTGTTTTATTGGAATCCATTTCTTTGAGGGCCTTTAGGCATTCTGCTCTCGTCAAACAACCCTCGCAGCTATCCTGCTCAATTTGATTTAGTTTCTTTTCTGTAAAAGGCTCGAAGAAGATGTGATCATACTTTTCATTAGGGGGGTCAGTTTTTGAGCTGTACAGGTTTCTATAAAAGGCTTCACATTGATTTAAAATTTCTTTATCCGTTGTAACCAAGTTTTCATCGTCTACTTTTAGCTGGGTGATGGCTCCTTGCTTAAAATGTCGTTTTTCCAAATTTAGAAAGTATTTCGTGTTTTTTTCCCCTTCGTTATACCATCTGCATCTAGACCCTCTCGATACTCAATAATCTTTTCCAGTTCACTTTTTCTAGCCTCGAGGATGCCAAAGGTCTTTGTTTTATCATTTGGATTTATTTCGTTGGATTCAATATAATTTTGCAAAGAATTAATTTCTTCCTCAAGTTCTTCTTCTCGCCTTGACATTTTTGCCTTTTTAGCCGTCGCATACTTTATTGACTGCTCTCTTATTTTAAGTTTCATCATCTCCCATAGTAAGGCTCTGTTTACGGTATCATCGTATTGACATTCTTCATGTGTTTTCTTAATAACATTTCGAATGCGATTAACATAGTCGATTTCAGTTAGAAAGGAAGTGCTAAGTTTCCAGAAACCTGGACCTCTAGGGTTTGAGTGAAGAGCTATTCTGATGTTGATTAGTGAGTGATCTGTTTTGTAACTAGCTGAGATATTCGCACTCGTAATGCTGCACATAAGACTCTGGCTTACGAGGAAAAAATCAAGGCGGCATGAGATTTCAGGCCTTCTCTGGCGCCAATTGTATTTACGACTATCCGGGTTTATTATTCTCCACGCGTCTATTAAATCCAATTGGGCAGCAAGGTCGTTAGCTATTTCTTGAGACTTACTGTTTGTCCTAGCAAGTCCACCTTTATTGTCCATATCTATGTTCAAAACAAGATTAAAGTCTCCGCCTATGATGATTTCGTCGCACTCAAAGTCGAGCAGATGTTCAAAGACAATCTCAAAAAATCTTGGATCATCAACATTAGGCGAGTATAATGTAGCCAAAGTAATACATTTCTGTTCTGTTTCAATATCGCAGATAATGAATCTACCGTTTGGGTCAGAGAAGGATTTTCGGATTTTAAAGCTGAAGGTGTTGTTAAACAAAATGGCGACCCCACACTTACTGCTAGCTTGTCCACTAAAAATAGTCTTATATCCCCATTCTGCAGACCACATGGAATTTGTGTTTTCAGAACAGTGAACTTCTTGCAGCATATAAATTGAGTGTTTTTCTCTCTAAGCCAGTTGAAAAGTTCCCGTCTTTTCAAATTGTCCCCCATTCCCCTCACATTAAGAGAACAGATACTGAGATTCATTTATGTTTGGGTTTATATTGCCTATTGCAAATTGGGTAACCACGGTGTGAGCACAAATACCTAGGGAACGAACGCATACGTAACAAACAAAGATTTAAATATACACACAGAAGAGCAGCACAGCATACTGAAATAAAAACTCTCCATTGTTGGGCCTTTTCCCCTTGAGGTTTTGTCCATCATCTCACCTAAAAATTAATTTTTCTCGTGGAAATGCAAAATTAGTATGCACAAACCGACCAGGTAAATATGTTAAATAGTTTGTACGGCATAAGACGGTTCGAAATTTCAGTCTGCGGATACAATTCTAAAGGGTGACAATTCAAATAAATCCTCTTAAGCAGTATTTCTTCTGTGATGCCCTTCTTATCAAATATGTTTTCAAAGTACAGAGACCTTCAAGGAATTTTTTTTTCCAATTTTTAAAGCTTAAGTCACATCAAACTGTCCGGGATCGATCTACAGTCAAATTTCTCACCGTTTACCACCAGAAATCTGCTTACTACTTTAACGTTGTCTATTCCATCATTTCGAGCTTTCATCATAGCTTTAATTAAGATTTGTCTCTCTTTTTGGATCGCCCGGGCGTAATCCTCCGTTATGTAGGCTTCTTCAAGTTGATGTATTTGTTTAATCTTACCTCGTTTGGACCACACAAGCTCTCTGTCTTTACGACTTACAAAACGCACAATAATTGGCCTGTGTCTTCCTTCCAATTTTTTCCCTACTCGATGCACAGCATGGTACCGTATTGTAGAGGAATCAATCTCTATTTGCTGAATAATGTTTTGAATAACTGATTTGCAGTCCTCATCCTCTGTTTCCAAAATGTTGTTGAAGCAAGGTTTTCTCTTCGAGTATACTGTTCAAGTCTGATGTTATCCTCTATCTGCTGCTTGAGTTGGGTTTCGAGCTCCGCAATTTTTCCGTTCAAGGCTTCAGTGACTTCAGGGCTCTTTGAAAACTGCTCGAATTTCACGATTTTTTCATTCAAGGTGTTGGTGCTCTTTGAAAGATCCTCAGTCACCTTCTTCACATCCTCCTTTACAACTTCGACCTCTTGCGTGCTCTCCAGGCTTTTTTCGATATCCTTAATAGTATGTTTAATTCCATCGATTTTGGTCTTTAATTCGAGGCGAAGATTGTCGATGTCACTATGGATGTTTGTGAAGCCGTCTGTCACCACTTTGTTAAGACTATCTATAGAGCTCTGTAGAGATTCGCAATTCGAGGTGGCCATATCTTCTTCATCTACGGACGAGCTCGATCCTTGTTTTGGACGTTTTTTGTGATTTTTGGCCATGAGGGTATAGAAAAAACTGTTTCTGTCGCAAGGAATGCTCCTTAAGTTTTGTTAGCCAGTTTCTTGGTCTGAAAGTGCTGCTGGACTCACTCATTTGCGCGAGAAAAAAAACATTTTGTGTGGAGCTTCAGAACACACGTCCGCGCGCCACTGTGCCCAGGCCCAGGAACTTTTTTCATGAAGACGTGCATTTACTTTCAGTTAGGATGTCTGATCCCCCCCCCTTCCATCCCGATTTTTCCGCACTCTACATGAACACCATTTATTTGTGTCCATTCATTGTTGTCTCCAATTTCCTTGCTTTGGGAAAAATAACTTATCAGCATACCAATCTAACTAACAAGTAACAATAAACTGCTTTTCTTTGTAGGAAGAAATTGACAGCATGCTTAAGAAAGTTATCCAGAGGTACGTGAAGATGGGAGGATCCCAGTACCTCCGTGATAACAGAATGGCTCAACACCTGACAAAGACTGTAGAACTCAGAAAGCGGGTCTTGGAGAAAAACAAGAAGCACAACCAGAAAAGAGACAGTGTACCATTTCAGGTAAGACTGAAAGAAATCAACAACTTTGACCACTTTGTCACCATGAACTTTAAGCATTTTAGTGGAGCCCACACCCTAGCGTGTCTGCTAAGAAACTCTGGTAACCTATCAAGCCAAGAAATGTTGGTAGTGACGTAATAGTCACGTGACCGCCCGCCCATCCGTCCGTCTATCCGCACCACAGGATCACCAATATGAAGTAGCATACACTGGATATAACCCTGTGCTGAATCCCGTGTTTTTTTGCTGCAAAATCGCATTTTGAAACGCGTTATAGCAAAACAAACACAATGAAAGTCAAAAACAAATTTGGTAATAGAGCAAAAATGTTCACAAGAATACTCGGTTGTCTTTTTGTGGAAGGCAAAAAGTTCAATTTATGCAAAACAAATGAGGCGATAATGTTCAGGCGAAAAGTTCTGTTGTGAACTCGGTTGGCACACTGCTTGAGTTCACAGCTTTTTGTAGTGGTTTCGACGCCAAATATAGCAGAGCTAGTGCTTTTTGTTTCTTTCTGTCCACAACCATGGTTTTTACGGTGGTCCGAACACATTTTGCCAGGAAAAACACCAGCATTTTCATGTTGATAGGCAGCTTGTCACCAAGAAAGAAAGAAAAAGTAAAATTAACATCCAAAGATAAATAAACGCTCATGGCCTAGTGGACTAATCGCCGGCTTATGATGAAGTCGAGCCGGGTTCGGCTCTCAGGGAGGGCATGAATTTTCTCTTTTTTTAATAAGTGCCAGCAAAAAAAACATAAAAAAGAGGGGGGGGCTCCACTTTTAGGCTTGGCTAAATCTATATATTACTGTCAAGGCCATTGACACGTTTCTGTTCTAGTTCAAGTGCGAATTCATAGTACTCATCTGAGAAATGAATCAGTCCTTTGGTTCTGAATTGTTGTGACTCAGTTACATCAAGAGTTCCAGGGTACTTAGGTTTGGCACATCAAATTTCAAATGGCACCACAATAACACTTTCCAGTGCTTGGATCTTGGCAATGATCTTGTTCGCTTTGCTCCTTGTGGCATTCGTTGAGGTGTAAATGTTATCCCTTACATACCTCGCTCTTTTAACAACCTACCAACAGCCCATGCACCAACAAATCGTACTTTTCCTCGTCCAACATCGTCTATATCCTTTACAGCAAACGTTGCCACCATGTCATCATGAGATTTCTGCCTCACTGACTCTCCAACAAGATGTAGAATATTGTGGAATACACCAAGAACAATGTCCATGCCAATGCTAATTTCAGCAGGTTTGAAATCTACATTCACAGAAGTCTGAAAACACTCTCTCAGCCATCCTCTATACTCTGCTGTTCTTGAAATGTCAAGAGATTGTTAATAAAAGTCTTCTAGCTTCTTTGTGAAAAATAACATAATGGAAACTACACTGTACTGGACCCGATTGCTTCGATTTGTCGCCCCAATTTCTTTTCTTATTTTCAGAACAAGAAAATAAAAATCAACTCGATTTTAAAACTATCTGTTATACTGTACTGTGACAAATTTTCATACTAGTTTTACAACTGACATCTACCCTACAGGGCTTCACAAGGAGAAACCCATGTAATTGTCACGTTTGCCCGCATGAATTGGGCAACAAACCCAGTATGCCTTAGGGACAGACCATTACAAAAGTTATGAGGGTGGGGGAAGTGAAGTAGAAACAAAGTTCATGCAAGGGAAAATGAGTGAAAAAATAATGCACAGAGAGTAGCCTAGAAAAACAGTTAATGCTTATGGGAAAAAATATCCATGCAACAGAAATGTTTTACACAATTGCAACCGTGTTTCAACCTTGTTTGATGCAATGGGCGTGGGTAGAAAATTCAGCACCCTCTCAGTCAGAGCAGTAATATAAATACTGGCCAATACTTAATCAGACTTAGGTTTTACTGCTTGATCGAGCGTACATATACTATTGGAATCGGTTTAATTAGAAGTTTGCTCCTATGGTAAAATCCAAGTGAAATGGTGAGTCGTGAGTGCGTACCTAGAACACCCAAAGGCGAAGTAGAGCCCTCTGCACCAATAACTCCATTGGCAGTATCTCACAGCATGGAGTCAGGGCCTCACAGGAATTTTTAACAGTTGACTCTCAAACAGACCATTTGGCATTGTCTTTTTCATCTCAAGACACACTTTCCATTTCTTATAGCTTCCTGCATGACTTAGAGACTGACCTAACCATGCCAGGAACATCTACAGCACTGCCCTCAATTCTTCCAAAATCTGCATCCTTGCATGCCAGTGGACCAGCAACTACAGTGATGCGAGCGAACCAGAATTTTTACTGGTAATCCGGAGAATGGGGCAGAAATTGTTCAGTTGAAAGCTTGGTTCGGTGCTGGGAAAAGATGACCCACCAAACGAGAGAAAGATCATCAAGGCAGGGTCAACAGAAATGAAAAGGCTCTATGGTAAGTAAGTTACTGCCTCAGAGCTGTACACTCGCATATGTTCTTATTCTTTTTTGGCTTTTCCTAGGGGTAAGCGCATAGAGTAGTGCTACAGTATGTGAAAAGCTTTCCTCGTAGTAAGATGTTGGGGTAACTTACATGCATGGTAATGGGTACATGACTGATAGTAACGTAGTAGTGGATGCAGCTGTGTAATAATGCTAATAACATGTCCCAAGAAGTAGCTTTAAAAATTATTAACCCTTCAGAACAGCTCAACTGAAAACAAACGGTGTCATCTTCAACATTTTTACACTCTGAGTTCGGTTTAGGAACAGTGGTGGGTTGTCATTGAATTTATTGTTGATTGATTGATTTTATTTGTTTATTTATCTTTTTTAAAGCCAGAATATTCAGTACTACCTGTTGGTGAAAATGTGAGCAAAGATTGCTACCAAAAGGTCGAAGAAATTCTCACCAAATTTTGCAATGGTCAATTGTCTGTTGCGAACAAGAAAACATTGATCTCGGCAAGTTCCTTTACATTTCTAAAGGGGAAGGTTACAATTGCTGTCACAAATGGCATCTGGCACGAAGACTCCTGCATCCATGCGGAAAAAGGCAGAAGGAAACCATGACAAGTGCAAACTAGAAGAAGGAATCGCAGATTTGAGAAAGCCCACCATCAAAAGATGGCTAAGGTGACAGAACTGTGCCATATTCCTCTTATACTAAAGGTATATTACTCTTACCAATACAGAAAATTGCTCCGTTACACATCAAACGAATGTAAATCTTTCCATTACTGTTTTAGGAAGTGTTATAGATTTCTCCTACAAGGTCAACTGCCAAGTGGCAATGTTTTTCTCTGGTAAACTCCAAAGTTAAGTTATTTCTTTATGAACTTGATAACTACCATGAAACTAAAATGTTAGAAATAAATAAATGTAACAACGCTATCGAGTAGGCTTCATTCTGCAGCTTTATAACTTACACGGTTAAATCTCACTTTACTTGACAGACTGTCGACGATGAAGAGAAAACACAATTAAAGAACCAAGCTCATGAACTAAACAAACAGGTCACATTGGTACATACAATTGGACTTTTTTGGGAGGCTTTGCTGTTGTCATCCACCGTTTACTGAAGATTTGCATTTTCACATTTTCATTTTGTTGACTGCCATGCAGGTGTAGTGTTTAATGCAGAATAACGTGTGCTAAAATTAACAGCTGTTATACACATACAATATTGCAGCATGGCTACTATCGCTCAAGAGAACTAAGTCTTTTTAACCGACAGCTGTACAAGTCACAGTATTTGCTCTTTGTACATATTTTTCTTCTTTTACATATAATTTTTGCTTACTGTGGAACGCCCAGAAACAAGCAGAAAATTGTCAAGGACAAAGATAAGTTAGAAACAATTAGGAAAAATACAAGGTGGAGGAACAACAAGGGAAACGAAAAAGTCCACTTAATTGGCAACCACAGGATACCCAATCCTAAAACTACAACATGGAGAGTCGAAGCCACTTCTACCTTGCCACTAGAGACAAAAGAAAAACACCGTGTTCCAGCCAAACCATACGCTCGCAAGCCCTGGAGAACAACAGTAAACCCTTGGTTGGCAGACAGCCAGAGTTTTGCATGCACATTGATATCACTTGGTGAGTTACAGTGTACCATTTTTTGCCTAAAATTTGAATATCAAGCTGAAAAGAACATCATTGTGGTCCCTCTTGTTCTGTAATAGTTTTAGTTGATTTAGTGGATGGAAATTCCCAATTTCCGCCTTATTGGCATTCGAGTATTTTTTGGGATGTTCCATTTTCAAATCACTTGCACGTATTCACATAATGTCCAAAACCCCACTTAAAAATAAGCAAGCCTATTGCCAGTGTATTAAAAGCAGCTAATTTTTGATTGAATGACAATCCTCACCTAGGTCATTTGAAACGTAAGCATATTAAATGGATTGCACTAGCCAAATCACGTCCTTACGAAAATCAGAATAAAAAGTGAGCATTGCCTGCCTCTGTCTAATAATGGAATCATTATTTTTTCCCCACGTCACTTTCGGAGAGGAAATTTAGTTCGCTTACGCCTGCAGTCAAGCAAATCAGCACACACCTTTTTTTCTCTAGCAACTCCTCAGCAACCGGAACCAGTGCCTTTGTTTACAATTCAAGGGGAGAATATGCGGTCAGGAGCGGGATGGACACGAGCAAAGGTGGCAGCCAAATCCACAGACTCATGGTGAATTGACTCTCCACCCTGTTCGCCAAAGAAGCCCAGAGGAAAATGCCACTTCTGAATAAAGCTGACAACATGGTCCTCCAGCATGTGCAGCTTTGGAGGGATGGTTGCCTGAGGAAACTGTTCCCTGAAGTAGTTCATAAATGTGCAGATGTCCTGTTCTGTGAATAAAAGGAAGAAAATGGACATGAAATAACCCTACCACTTGTACCCTATCACTATTTAATTATAATTTTCATTACCTAAGGTGGTGATTTCTTCATCTGTCATCGCACCACTGGCATTGTATCTGAAATGGCATCTGCGCCAATGTGATGAGAGAGGTGTCCCTTCAGCACCCAGTTGTGTCCTCAACAGGTCACAACATCTGCGAACTCATGCACAAGAGCAAACTGACGACGCTAAGTGTAGACATGCTGCGCAGCAGTTGCAGAGACAACAATACAGCAAAAGAAACCATTTATTGTTTGCCTCTCACAGTTTATCGATGAGTGTGGCTGTTCTACATAGAACAAGTTACTGCTGTTTAGTACATATGTAATATTTTACTTCGACATCAATTCCTTAGAGGTGGCATTGATTAATGTTTCATGGAAAATCGCAATTTGCACGGTCTTTACCAGAAATCTTGCATGGAATAGACATCATAATTTTATAGCATTGACCATAAAACTGCTTCCGAGTTAGGCCAAGGGACACGGGGAAAAAGTAAACTCAGTGTGGTGCTTTATACTGACATGTTTCAATAGGGCGTTCCTGTACCTTAGGGTAAGTGATACCTTAAAGGAGGTTTGAAGTCGCCTTCTCCTCCTTGGCAGGCAACTCTAGTGATAATTTGTTATCAATCTGATGTGTAAGGCCCCGTCCACATTAACCAGGGTAGATTTGAAAACGGAGAAATTTGAAAACGCCGTGTAAAATGTTTTCCGTCCACATTAGCCCGGGTAAATTTGAAAACGATACGTTTCATCGCACGTTGAGTTACAACCCATGCACAGAGCTACTGTTAAGCTAATTATTTAGGCCCCGTCCACACTGACCCGGGTAAATTTGAAAACGCATCTTTTTTTCCACAGTTAGGCCAACTGTCCACACTGAACCAGCGTTTTCGTCACCAGGACTTTTCAAAAACGCTCTCCAAAGTGGGTAAATTTGAAAACGCTGGCTAGGTGGTGTATTGTGGACGGCAAAAACAGGTGAAACCGGGACTTTTTGAAACGCCTTTGTCAAATAGTCATGTATTCTCTGTCAAAACAAAAGGTGTCACGTGTTGAGTTGTTATTTTAAGACCGCTGAAGTGTAATTTTATCTAACTTTGATCAAAGATTGTACAAAATTGCCACTAGATCCCACACATTTGAAGTCGTAAACTTAAAAATGAACGACTGGACTCTCGTTGGTTAACATATCAGAGGATTTGAAGCACTACCAGTCAGCCTTTTCCGTAGCTGGATTTGGGTTATTTTAGACGTTCTCTCAAATGGGAAAAGTGTGTCTACTTAGTCGAGGCCCAGTTTGCAGAGAAATAACCAAAGACAAAAATAACTATGTTTCGACTGAGGAAGAGTTAATCTATGCAACTGATATTGGGAAAGATTCACAGCGATGAATACGTCTGTATAGCATGAAGCTGAAAAGTGTAAAATTTCGAATCGTCGAGTAGTGAAATCTGAGCTTCCGGTATGAGAACCGTTTTTCGTGGATTTCTGCCGCTATATTGAATATTTCAAAAAACTAATTTCATCTCTTTTAGTTACATACTTAGGCCTTCAAACTGACAAAGTATGAGCAAATTCGAGTTCTCGACCGTGGCCACATTTTAAAAATTTTCTTTGATTTTTAGTGACGGTCACTCTAAAGAGTTCTCCATCATGCACAAAGTTTTGTTAAGTAACATCAAGCAACATGTCCACAGTCATGGTCACAAAGAAAAGACCGGAAAGACAAAGGCAATAAGTTGTAAGGACATTTCATCTTTTCTTTTACCTGCAAGTTACCTGCCAATAATCAATGATCACCACCACTAAAGCAGCTGTTGCAGGGATTTTATAATGACAAGTTTTCTTATTTATCTCATGGTGAAACTGTTGAAGTAAATCGCAAAATTCTTTGCACGACCTGAAACCAGGAGAGGATGAAGGGAAAGTGTCATGGTACCTTTTTTTGTCTGAAATGAAAGAACACAAAGAGAAACTCGATCAGAAAGATGACAAGCTTTTTTCCATTACATTGACCTTTGTTAGGCTTCGAATACGTGCTGGAAGTTTAAGAGACAAGTTGAGCGAATATTCCCAAAGGGGATCTATGAAACTGCTCATTACAAGTCGCAGAAAGCTGCAGATTTAGGGCTGCTAGATGAAACAACCACTCTTATTCAACCACTTATTAAACCACTCATTATTCCAGCAACTAACGGGATGGGGCACATAGCCACAGCGGGGAAAGAAGAAGTCTCAATTTATGGAGGCCATCCTAGGCGGCGAAAAATAGATATGGAGAGGCCAGCGTGGGTTATACAAAAGGGAAATCAAAGTGCACGACAGGTTTGTTTAATATATAAGTTATGTGCCATTATCCTTTGTGATGGTCCCGGTCTGTCATCTCCTAGTCCTGGACTAACCTGGTCAAAGTGGGAAAGCCTTATCGAAGCTGAAAAATGCAAGCAACTTCAACAACTTTCATGGACATTTAGCTATGTGAAGGAGATCAATATATATATATATAGGACACGTATGTAGTATTTATGTCTGAATTAGGTTTGCCTATATAGTCCAACCCAAGTGTGAACAAGGAAAGTGAGAACAACACTGCTACCGCTCGGACAAACAAACATGGTCGATAAGTTTTTAGTCCAGACAGTGCTAGCAGTGTTAGGGAATAAATCGGTTTGTAGGTTTATGAAGTACTTGAAAGGCGCCAACATCACATATTAAGAGCCATTTTCTGAGAATATCGAGAATCGAAAGACACTCACAAAAAATCGAATTTTTTTTTTATTTTGCCAAAACTTCCCTTTGGGTAAGCTAATTCAAGAAAAAATAATCCAAAGTTCCAACAAATTATTTAACGGACGAAAATTTAAAAAGTTCGAAAAATGCATAAAATGGCAGTGTTAGGGTCTCTAAACGGCTCAAATTCTCACTCAACTTTAGGAAGCTGGTGAGAGCATAAAAGATTCTTTTAAAACGAAACAAACCACAAACATTATTTAACCTTTCTACTTTATAACTGTATTATAAATTTTCAGAGAAAACATTTGCATTAGAGGGGTAAAATGGACACGTATATATTTTTAACAATTTCGATTGGTACGCAACTGGAAAATGGTGAACCCTAACGAAAAGTCCAATTTTTATTTGTGCCTGAACCTGAAAAATGTTGCTCGGAGTCTGTAATGATGAGAGTCAAAGCAATAAAATTATGCTGTCGGTAAGTCCATTACAGCTGCATTCAATGATAAGGAGAGTTTCTTCAATGTTTTAGCGGGCTGTTTATTGGGGTGTTCGTAAGAGTGTTCCGTCCGCAAGGTGAGTATTCATGGTATGCATCAGTGATTTTATGTACGGCAACTGGTTTTTCTTGCTTCATGAAATTAACGCCAAATTCAAAAACTCGCATTTATTTAAGTCACATTTATTTGAGCCTCCGCAACAGGCGTTACTGGGGGTGATCAGCCGACTGTGGGCCATACCCAGGGGGGGTACTCCCCCACAATACCTATACGGGTATCTGCTGCCCAACAGGGTCCTGATTTTTATGGACTCCTGATCTAGAATGGGGTATCCATTTTAGAGATGTTTCCTAGAACCGGGTATAATATTCGAATGCACAAAAGTTTAAAATTGTCAGCAGCCATTTGAAATTACTAATAGAGAGTTTCCTTAACTAACACTAAAAAAATACATACCAAACAAATTGTTGCATCCCGTGTTGCGCGCAGCAGGCGTATTGTAAGGTAATTATCATGTAATAATGTGTTTGATAACGCGCGCTTGGTTCCGACGCGACGAACGGGGAGTAATATTTCATCAGAATATACCGCATTGTGTCTACACAGGAAACCTACTTCTGATGAACAGATTAAAATATTTTTATTTATTACATAGTCAATTAAAGCTGCATGATCGCATGGCAATACGGCCTTAAGGGAGATTACACGTGGATACCTTTTACCCCAAACGTTTTAGCCTTTTTTCTTAAGTATCTCCAGGAGATTTCACTCAATGTAGCTGATTTGTGTAGAAGAATTGTTGTATTTGGATGTATAAGTCGAAAAAACAAAGAAATAACGTAAAAAAACCTGGTTATTGCAATTATCTCCATTATTAGAACGGGGTATTAAAAATTGACCTATTTCTAGAACAGGTATCATTTTGAATGCAAAATCTTTCTAAAACGGGGGTCTAATTTTGAAGACCCGGGCGGCACATACCCACCCAAATTATACTTGAGTAGCCCCCCCCGAGGGGCCATATCTGGCACCCTGTTGCAAAAAGTACTAAACTTTATGGAGGCCTTCCAAGGAGTTTTACTGACAGGCGACATGACCTCAAAATGTGGTGACAATCTGTTTTCAAAACACCAACAGCCGACAGGAACTGCCAGAAAAAGAGCGACATTTCACGGTAGTGACAATGTATTTCTTACCTAGGGAAAGTGACATCTACCCTCTTTAATTTGCATGACTTTGACAGCGGCCAGATCAGACCAGGCTTATGCCACAGAGTTAAGAATGTTTGGACGGTGTTTGTTTGTTTTCAATCTCAATGGTCTCAAGTTAGAGAACGAAATATAAGGGTTACTCAAGTAACTATAAGCGAAGCAGTTTTGAGTTCAAAGCTATTTTATCCAGTAAGTAATGTGTGTTCCTCAAAGCGCTTGAATTTTTTCGTGGCTGCTAAAACCTACGCAACATTTCTTCGATAAGTTTATTACAAGTGCTTCAAAGCTCCCCAGATCCTTTATTTCGAGTAATCCCAGTAAAATGCCAGTGAAAGGTCAGTATAAATTTTTGACCAGACATACTTTTATTTAGTGGCAGTTCATGTTATTTGTTTACATTCAAACGCGATGAAGATAATCCATTTAAACAGTCGAATAATTTTTATTTTGTTTTTGTAAATGAGTGCCATTTCAAGTTCATTCAAGCGAACAGCCAAGCCTTGACAGTTAATGACAGGATATGGAAACATTGCAAACACCAAGCTAGACGGCTCGTGAGTAAAATAATCAAGCTGTGCTCAGCCTCTAGAATGACCTTTCGAGCTTGCTTTACAGAATAGATCCCCAAAATATTGGAGGACAATTCGGAACACTTCCAGGCTTTTTGAGAAAAATTTTTCAAAAGCGAACAAGCCAAAAAAAGCCCTGAAATATATTTCAGACCGAAAAGTTTCAGGACTATTTTTGAGAAACGAACACCAGTTTATTCCTTCGCGGCTCCGCTCTTAGGCTTAGCTAAATCTATATATTATCACTGGTGAAATGTGGATTGGTAAGATTTTGAGACAGCCGATTGAATGACGGTAAATGTGAAAAATAGCGGGAAATTCAAAGTTATTCAAAAGAGTGTATTTTCTCCCTTTCATTTTTTTTTATAACAGACATAGAGAGTAGCTTGCAACAAGTACAGCTTATGAACTTGTTACTAAGACAGCACAACATACCAGAGATGTCCATAATTCCATGTCCATTTACTTTCGAACAGGCAAGTTGAAAAGCCCTACCAATATCAATTTCATGATATTTTTAAGATGAGTATGAGATATACTAATTTATCCATCAAAGCAGACATATTTTAAAGGTGAATCAGTGCCTAGACAGATCACACGTTCTAGAGCGAGTTAACGGTGTGTCAAGTACACGGGAATCACACAACTGAAGGCTATTAAATACCTGCATTCATTCCGGTTATTCCACACCAAGTAAACCAATAAAGATATTGGTGCATTTTTTACAAGCTTTTACAGATTTGTGGGTAGGTGGATTATTCATTCTCGTCTTTCCCCACCACACCCTCTTTTAACACTCCTAAGTACCCCCAGAGGTAATGGAAACTTTGTCAACAAACAGTTAACAACAACTGTCTACCAAAACAACTGCACTGTGGGCTAATGCTAATTACTTTGATCCTCTAATCATCATGTTATTTGATCATGAAGATGACACTGCAGGTGCCTTGTGGTGAGATTGACACCCTTACAGTAGTTCTGAATACAACTAAGAATAGATAGTTCACCATTGTAATCATTTTAATTTTTTTTTTGAAAGGGTGCTCATCAAAGATCAGGTTTTGGAGCAACTCAGCAAATGCCTTCTCTGGGTGGCTCTGTGTGCGTTGATTATTACAGGATTTGCTTATAAAAATTATTTTTCATTTTTGAGAGGTGGAAGCAGAATAACGAGCAATGAGTATGAGGGTTATGAACATCAGCAAAACTTAGCATATGTCTCATTGTACTCGAAACTATGAGGTAGAGTTGTTTGCTACCATGCGGTTTTTAAATTTCCTTCCTTTAGGCCACAGTTCTTATACAAATGAAAAAGGCCTTTTACAACAAGAAGGCAGTGGAGCACCTGGATTGAAGACCAATGAGCCATTGAAGAAAGAAATGAACAAACTAAAGGTTGACCTTGAAAACACCCAGTCTGTAATGGCAGCTTTTTTGCAAGGAGATGCAACTTGATAAAAAGTTTTAAGGGAAAAAGGACAAACAAAGAAATTACTTAAAAAACCAGGACTGGAAACCTATAACTAGGCTCGTTTCAGTCTGATAGCTTGTGTACTCCTGTGGGAATTTCGGAATGAAAGTAAGTCGTTGGTCCAGTTCTGTTAAGGGGGTCCTAAAGAACATGAAAAATGTTGTCAGCAACTTTGTAACTTGCACCGACGGTTTATACAGACCTTTCAAAATTGTTCAGCATGAAAGCGAGACTGAGACATTAGACCTACTTTATTTGTTTTGTTAAGAGAAAAATTACGGTGAAACTTAGCAATACTACGCCATACAATGTTTCTGATACATTCAGTGCACTTGAAGAGGGTAAAGGTGGTCACGTGATCTATACGACATGAAATCCAGGCCGGGAAGTGTTGACACGAAAATAGAGCTCTTTCTCTCTATCGAAAATACTACTATTGTGATATCGTAGTTAGTAGAATTATACTTACTTAAGTCTAAAAAACGCTCTTCGGTGGTTTATCGGCAATTAATAATATCAAGCAAATAAAAAATTCTTTCATCATAGTCATGTGAGTGAGGCTGGCACAAGGTAATAAGAACAATAAATAGGTGATACAACGCTTTCTCGCCGAAGTTTCATTTGCCAAGCTTTAGAACTGTCTGACAGCTGCCCACATTAGATCTTACTTAAAAAACTGTAAGTCAAATTCATCTAGCTAGATACAGTTACATACTATGGAAGGTCACAATCACCATCTTCATCATCGTCATCATCTTCATCATCATCTGTCTTCAGGTGATGATCGTCAGAACAAGCATCGTCACAAGCCTCTTCATCAGAACAGGTAAACAGGTCACTGCAGTTGAGTCCTGCTTTGCGACACTGGCATCTGTTGGTAGAGCATCTCTACTTGGTGCAGGCGCACTTCTGCTGTATTTCAAAACCCATATATGAAATAGTCATCTTGTATTTGTATTCATTTTTCTTTTTTAACCCTTGAAGGTTTGTTCTCCAATTCGAAAATATCGGGCAAATACGACACTTAGAATGTGTTTTTAATTCCATTTCTGTCTCAATTTAAACTTATCAATCTTCTTGCCCTAAAGATCAGTTAACTGTTTTTTACTAGAGTTATGTTTATAAAAGCACTTCACCTTGAAGCATCTTCTGATTGCCTTTATACCGTTGAATCTCTTAACTAAAACCAATCATCATTTCTTCACAGACCCTTGTGGTAACTTGACAGAGCATGCATTTCTGCAGTGTTGTTTCACCAAAGTAAACAGAGATCTTAGACCAAAACCACAAGGGAAGCCTTCTACCCAACGCAAAAAGCACCAAAGAGGGAATTAAAAAAAGAGTGGTGTTCGCCAGTTATCCTTCCTGTGGAGCACGCTAGGAACTATCAGCAGGTGACCGACTTTAGAAGGCAAGTAGGTGGCCAGTCAGACAGTCAGACAGAAATAAGACCCAAGACACTAATTGAATTTATGCATATGTACTGTCTGGAAAATAGAAACTCGAGTACAGCATTTGTGCAACAAGTGAATTCTTCTCTTGGCCTTGAGGTTATGTTGTGCAACAACCGACAGTTTAGAGAATTGGACCAATTTTGCATCCACTAAGCGTTCATGTGATTTTTAATATGGGTGACTTTTAGACCATTGCGATGTACAGAAATCTATTGAACACCAAAAAATGACTGTAACAGGCAGTTTAACCCATTGACTCCTACACAGGCAAAAACTGGCCGTGCCGCGTGATGTTCTGCGTGGAAAGCGCTTTATCCCCTACCTCCCCTACTAGGTACGTTTTTGCCCTCTAAAGCTGTCAATTGTTTAGGAGACATATAAACCAACCAGAAACTGTCTTTTGCGCATATATTTATGAGTTTTAGGGTGTAGGAGAAAGGCATCTTTTTAACAGACCGCATGGAGTTTGCAAACAAAGATAATGGCGGTGCGCGTCGATCGGCCTTAGATTTGCAAGATGTATTTTTCTGCTCTGAAAATTAAGATAGTTCACTTTTGAAGTTCAAAATAGAAAGAAATCATCCTGAAGAATAACTGAACTTCAAAAAATAGGACATGGAGGTCTTTAAAGTGACAAAAAAACCCGTTTTGCATGATCGAGCTTCACTGGTTGCCAATACGTGAGTAAATAAATTTCCACTGACATCTAAATCCCTTACTTACCTGGCACCAATTTATCTGTTCCTCGAATAAGTTGCTACTTTCTGTTCCTACATGTAATGTCAGTTCCTATTATTGCACCAAAGTTGTGGAATGATGTGCTAGATGATATAAAGGCCTGCACATCATTATAAGTTTTCAAAACTAAGGTGAACACTTTACTTTTTCAAAAAACTTATACCTTGATATAATATTCTACATTAACTTTTTTTAGAATTTTAACTACAACTTGATAATTTTTAACTTGAAATGTTTTAGCTACAAGATTGGTAAGCGCTGCTGGATACTTAGTAGAATTAACGCTATATAAAAGCGAGCTTTTAAGGTCATACGTACAACCCAGTCCATCAAAATGCTGGACACTGATTTTCATTCCTGTGGTGTGGACCTTGCATCAGAATTGGCCTGGGCAATATGAGAACGACGCCTGTATCCACTGGATACCGACACAATGGAGTTCAATATAAAACTTGATGAACATTCTCTTTAAGTTAAAATACCCTCTTTAATTTTACAAGTATACTTTGATTCAATCACAGCGATTGAATCCATAACCTTTACATGTTATATTCCTCCACGCACAGCCATACTTCCACAGTGAACAAAGTTCAGCTAAATTTCGAAATATATCTGGTAACTTCACAGTTCCAAGTTATAGCCCTTAGCCTAGTGAAACCCCCATTTTGCAACAGCCAAATCAACCCATTAAGTTAACCCGACCAAGAACAGTTCCACTCAGTTTGCTTCAGCCTTCAGGTGTTGCACATTCACGCGACCTTGTGAAGAGCCTTCCACCTAATTCTAAATTTAAATTCAACTTTAAGAACTATGAGCAGCAAAGCAGTTAACAAGAGCAGCAAGAGGTTACAGCTTAAGGCTCTGAAGAAAACTAATCCACAAGGTAAAGATAATTTTGGTGGCTTGGAATCAACTTTTTCGGTCATGGTTACGGTAAAGGACGGCAGCAAAAGATACAAGACGACTTTAATGCACATTGGTATGTAATAAACAGATAAAGAGTACATTGTTGCAATTGGCCACCGCATGTATGTAGGGCTTTAAAATTATTGCAAACCCCCGTCCCCTTCTCCCAACAACGCTTTCTTTGGGTTCAAAAACTCATCTCCGAAGGGGTGAAGCTGTGCCGGCATGTTTGATCTTTCCAGCTTAGCTTGTTAAATTTGAAACAGTGAGCAATTTTTGAGAGCTTGCACAATATTAAAGCGTTTATTACATGACCTAAGGTGTCAAATTATTCAAGTACTTATCGTTTAGTCTCAACTGATAGTTAGTTGATTCAGTGAATTTCTCTGACACCTCTACAAACAAATTAGTTAACAATTTTGATATTTCTAAAACCATTACTGACTCACACACACTACTGCGCAAACTGAAATTAAGATTTCACAAACTGATTACTGTCCCAGACAATAAACGACTTACTGGAACCCACTGGTCATAAGCAGTTACGACTGCCATACATGAAACTGCGACCGAAGGTCCACAAACTTGACAGACAAGCTTCACCTGCTAACCTTAACATACTAACTGGGCGACCAATAATTACTGCTCACAGCTGGATAACCTCTAACCCTTCCTGACTACTAGGTGCTGAACTAGAGAATATAATTTAACGACTAGCATCTATGAACTTTTAAGCTTCGTTAAGGAAGTCAAACAAGTAAGCTCATGAACAACTTTCGACGTCACTTCACACAACACAAATTTCACATGCTCTGACACAATCCATGCCGTCATAACCAGCTGTAAATTACTACACCTGCCTAACTCTTATAGAGATTTTTTGCTTAACCTAAATAATTTTATTAACCAACGTAATTTTTTCATTGCTGGTAAAACCATCTAACAGCAAATCAAGGGGGTTGCTATGGGTAGCTTCCACAGCCGGCAAATTGCGGACTTCGTGCTTTTGCCCAGCACTAATGACATTTTTGTTTTTTTCCCCGCTATATGGATGATGGATTTATGCTCACTAAAAAAAAAAACTAAGCAAACCACCATGATTACTCACATTCCCCCCTTCCCCAAAAAACATCTCCACATCACACCCTTCACAAATAGCGATCAGTTTCACCTCCAACCATCACACCGTCCTAGCATAATATGTGATACGAAGTTGACCATATATTTGTATCCTGCGCGTTTTGGAATGCGCTCATTCGTATGCGGTTATTCCAGGCGGGTTGTATGTTAGTTATGCTACGCAGTCTCTTGGGTTTTCTGTTAGGCTAGTATTTAAGGAAGTGTTAGGTAATAGTTCACTCTCTCGCCATGTTATCAGCACTACTTCAGTTTACTCGTTCTGGGAATGTTAGAAGGACAGAAAAATGAATCAAAATCAATCCTCAAACTCAACGGAGCCTACATCAACCCAGGAGTCCACAAGGCGATCCAGGACGCTATTTTGTCAATATTAGACTTAGATCAGGGCAGTAAAAAACGGGTAGGAAAAAGCGGGATTACAACACCTGTCTTGATGGAGCTTCACTGGTTGCCAATACATGAGAAAATAAATTTCCACTGACGTCTAACTCACTTACTTACCTGGCACCAATCTGCCTGTTCCTCGAATAAGTTGCTACTTTCTGTTTCTACATGTAATGTCAGTTCCTATTATTGCACTAAAGTTGTGGAATGATGTGCTAGATGATATAAAGGCCTGCACATCATTATCATTTTTCAAAACTAAGATGAAGACTTTACTTTTTCAAAAAACTTATACCTTGATATAATATTCTAATTTTAGAATTTTAGAATTTTAACTACAATTTGATAATTTTTAACTTGAAATGTTTCAGCTACAAAATTGGTAAGCGCTGCTGGATACTTAGTAGAATTAACGCTATATAAAAGCGAGCTTTTAAGGTCGTACATTCAACCCTGTCCATCGAAATGATGGACACTGATTTTCATTCCTGTGGTTTGGACTTGCATCAGAATTGGCCTAGGCAATATGGGAACGACGCCTGTATCCGCTGGATACCGACACAATGGAGTTCAATATAAAACTTGATGAACGTCCTCTTGAAGGTAAAATACTCTCTTTAATTTTACAAGTATACTTTGATTCAATCACAGCGATTGAATCCATAACCTTTACGTGTTATATTCCTCCACGCACAACCATACTTCAACAGTGAACAAAGTTCAGCTAGATTTCGAAATATGTCTAGTAACTCCACAGTTCCAAGTTACAGCACTTAGCCTAGTAAAACCCCCATTTTGCAACCGCCAAATCAACCCATAAAGTTAACCTGACCAAGACCAGTTCCACTCAGTTTGCTTCAGCCTTCAGGTGTTGCACATTCAAGCGACTTTGTGAAGAACCTTCCATCTAATCTAAATTTTAATTCAACTTTAAGAACTATGAGCAGCAAAGCAGTTACCAAAAGCAGCAAGAGGTTACAGCTTAAGCCATCAGCAGACAGCCATGTGAGTCTATCCTTAGTTAAGAGTTGTACAATGTCAGCTATACCATGTCACAAAATCAGAACAATTGTGAGAAAATTATCTTGTCTCTTAACCACCTACAGATGGCCGACAAGGTACTGCCAGATCAAACTCTCCAATCATTAGTACTGCAGCCGACTCAACACCCATCAGCAGACAGCCGTATACGTCTATCCTTCATTTAAGAGTTGTATAATGTCAGCTATACCATGTTACAAAATCAGAGCACTTATGACAAAATGATCTTACTCTTAATCACCTAAAGATGGCAGAGTAAGTACTGCCGAAGTAAACTCTCCAATCATTACTACTGCAGTCAACTTAAAGGGCCTGTGGCATTTTTCTGTACATGTGCGGCGATTTGATTTCTGATGCGACCGAACAGTTTTCAAAGTTGGTTTCGGTGAGGAAAATCCTTTTCCCTACCAACTGAAATATCAAGGATATGGACTCTAATAATAACACTCAGGCTATCAAAACGTCAGTCAACGTCATCTGAAACGGTCGTTCTCAGGACTACATTCACCCAGACGATCATACTTTACCTACTTACGAAATGTATTCTCTGCCCCCCTCCCCCTACTTCCTGGCTCCTCGGTTCTCTACCAACTGAACTAGCAAAGAAATAGACTGTAATGAAATCTACTGCTTCGACTGGGGAAACCTCATCCAACTTCATGTCAAACAGTCATTCGCAGTACTACACTCACCCGGACAATCACACTTCACCTACTTAGAAAATGGATGCTGCCTCCTTCTGGTTCCTGGCTCCTCAGTGCTCTACCCGTTAAGCTAACAAGCAAATTGACCATAATGGAAACTATCGCTTAGCATATGGAAGCATCATCTCAGTTGTCGATGTGGAAAGTGACCACAAACCACTGGAAATGATTCTTCAGAAACCAATCTCACGCGTACCACAGCACGCAGCTGCACCCACTGTTCAAGACCAAAAGCACCAGCACCACAACTACACAGTTCTAGTGTCTTGAATTCTTGTGGAACATTTAGATTGCTTTTAATTTTGAAAGGATGTGTGTATCTTCCATATTCTGCACAAACATTCCAAGGAGATGGCCAAGTCTGTAACCGTGAGGTTAATTTTAGAATTCTATTGACAGCTTGTGTAATACAATGGTAGCCTACCAATATTTCCTGGCTGTTCAACTTTGGGTCAGTAAGTCCAAGTTAACATTTTCTGAAATATATTACGTGGTATCCCCACGGGAATTTCAATTTATTGTGCATTATGCTAAAAACGAGGTCTGCAGGTCTGCAGGTCTGCACTGACATGTTATGTGCGGAATTTGCCACTTTTCATTTTTATGATTGTGCACACAAAGTAAGCAAAAGCAACTGGAGTCTAAGGGCAAGGGCAGAATTTATAACCATGGTGCATGAAATCTACTGTGCTGTAACTCCAGAAGCATATGAGGTAAAGAGACATATCCTCTTGGAGTGGGCATCAAAACCAAAGAGGAACCATTTCAAGACCTGGTTTAATAACTTCTGGCATTTAAGAAGATAAACTGTCATTCTTAAAAGCCTCTTGTTAACTGAACAGAATGTTGAAGATTCCAAAGCTATAAATTATGCATTGTATGTAAAAATCGCCAATGATAATGTATTCTCTGGTACCATAGCATTAGCCAAAAAAATACATTGCACAAAAAGTTAGCCTGTAAATATACAATCTAGAAAATTGCACATGTACCATCTGATTGCTTACAGTTTTTTAACAGTTCTTTTCGTCAATCTACCTGAAAGGATTTACATCTTCCAAGCCTTCAAGGAAGCCACAGCACCAAACACAAACACGACTCAAAACTACAAAGTACATGTATCCGTCAAAATTTTCAAACATTCAGATACGCAAGTTTCAGTTTCTGCTTGGAATGTTGTGCGTAGTCTGTGCAAGAATTAACCACAACACAGCAAAAATCATTTGTTAAAGAATAATCAGTTTTACCTTACCTTGTGACTTTACGCAATCCTAATCCTGTTCAGCATTGGTTGCATATTTGTCTCAATATATTCACACAGTCTGACTCAGCAATTTAACAATTAAAATTAATAGTTTTGCAAGGGTAAATTTGTTCTAAGTTTGCATAGGTCCCAAAAAACGATTCAGTAGTGATTTCTTAGCAGAATGCAATCCTTAAAGCCCTGTAAGTGAGCAAGAAAAACTGAGCCAGCAGCAGCCGCTATTTTGGAACCTCGGAGAGACTGGTAATGAATGACCTGCTTTGGTCAGCAGCCTTTTCATTACGTCGTCGTAAAACACAATGAAGATTACGCCGAGAAACATCTGGATATTCATGTTTAAGACAAGTAATATTGGATGTTAACATTTCGGTTTTAATCTAGACCATTTTAAAAACAAGAGAATTATGCTTTTTACAAGTTGTAGGTGTACAAATGGTTGAATTTTGCATTAAAACAATAGAACAAACAAAGAAAGTTCCTTGGTTGTTTTCATGCCATTGTCAAGTTCTGGCTTAATGATCTTTATGAAAAGCGATTCTAGAAAACAAAGTTTCTTCTAATTAGAGTTCACAGATAGTATTAATGTATTATTTATTAAAGACAGCCTTCTTTAAGTGCTCTTTATGAATTACGCATCACCACCTGTCAGCTAGAAACATCAACATAATTTTCTTCATAAAATCTTTCCAAGCAAATAATTGCAGAAGTAGTCGAGTCCTGCTCAAAGGAATGCCTGGAAGAAGTTTCAGCTGCATATTCAAATACAGAGCAAGTTGTGAAGAAATGTCGTTTGTATCTTGAGTCTCACAATCTTCCTAAGCACAGGTAAAATGTCTTCTATGTTAAATGTCGATTTTCCTTTCCTTGCTCTTGAGGCATCATCAGTGGATCCAACACACATTCATGCAATTTTAGAAGCTGAAAGATTATAAAATTTGAAATGATACATTTACAACCCTCCAAGTAGCTTTTTGCCTTTATAGTGGCCATTTGGCCACCAACTGCTCAAGTTTCGTGGCCATTGAAAAATTTTAGTCGCTAAATTAAGCTCGCGCTTTCAATCCTTCTTCTCAATTTTTGTCACCAAGCTGGCGACTTCAGTTCCAATTTAGTCACCAGCTCGAAAATGTTAGTCCCCATGGCGAATAAAATGGTCTTAATTTGGAGGGTTGATTTTAATATACAAAATCTTCCAAGTGTGTTAGTCTTGGTGTGACTATAATTATATTCTTTATGTATCCTAGACCTATAGATATCCAGTCAAGTGATGCTGGCCCAGGCGTGTCATCTCATGAGAAGCTGGTTCAAATTAGGATGGCCGAGTATTTCCAAGTCTTTAATCTAGATTTACAGGCTCGCATTCATTATGCACCTAATGACTCACGGTCACACATTGCAGAACAGGTGATGAGAAGCTTGAATGAAGCAACAGGTGATGGCCACTCCATTCCAGTTCCAAAAGTGCCTCTGTTTGGGGGCCTTAATCAAGATGAAGTTTTATCACTTACTCAAGATGAGTTTAATTCCCTTGAATCCAAGCGCCAAGAGGAAATATCCAAGCCGTGTGCCAAGGAAATAGAAAAGCAGTATAGAGGGAAGAGGTGCTTGGGAACCTCTATACATTCTCGTACCCCAAGCTATTCTCAGTCTGCCAATTTCTTCTTTGACGATGTATATATGAAGAAAGTACACGATTCCTCACAAGCTAAACAGAGCTCTTGTGCAGGTAGCACCTATTACTTTAAGCAGCTGCAGTTTGTAAAAGACCATTATATTGTACATGATGGTGCTATTGAAGGAATCCGTAATGGATGCTTTGATGGAAAAAAATGTGATGTTCATCTGTCTACCCTTGGATGCAACTGGAGAGGACCCCCAGTACAGAGAGTGCCTGCACCTGTTCCATGTTATAAAGGAGACAGGCCTGGGTTTCATTATACAAACCCAGATCTGTTTTCAGATACTCCAGAAAAGGAAGGACAGATTGATGAGTTTTGCCCTAGGGCAAAATTAGAAGAGGCTGTAAAAAAGGTTGGCCCCATTCAAGTAAAGGAGAAGGAAGTATGTGGAGAGGATGGATGTATCAAGAAGTCGGTGTTTGATGAAAATGATACCCTTAACAAGCTTATGGCTAATGTAGATGAAATAGTAGAACGTTACACAGGGGAAGACCTCGGAAGGGCAGTCGAAACTGAATTTAAAAGGAAGTATTCCATGTTACTAAAAGCACATTTAGCTAAAGGGTCACATGCTGCCAGTAAAGCAGATGAGCTTTCAAAATCTGTTGATGAAATAGATTGCAAGGATGCTACAGAGACAGGAAAAATAGACAAAATGTATGTGAGCCAGCTCGATCTTTACTTGGAGAAAGTTGCAGGATTCCAGAACAAAGCCCTCCATGCAAAAAAAAGGGTTTGCAAAGTCATCAAAGATTTATGAGATTAAAAAGCACTTTTATAGCAACCAAGGCACTGCAACACAACATCCTTCATCACCACATACTGTAAAAAAGACAACTCAATCACCAATACCATCAGCCCAGAAGACAGTTCCTCCCATGCCGCCACCACCACCAGGACTGATGATTATTCCTTGGGGAGGTCATACCATTTCCAACGGAAGTGCTCTTCGACTCATTAACACATGCCCCATAGACAACTGCCTAATGATCTTGTATGCATTGACTACTGAGTCTGCTAAGATAGGCTCCTCTTTAGACAAAAACAATGAAATTGTGTGCCAGATTCTGTGCAGAACACTGGAATTAATCAGAAGAGGAGAATTTGCTGAAGCAAAACTACAGTGGATGAAAACGGGCTGTCCAGTCCAAGTTGGTACAAATGGTATACTTGACATCTGGGAAAATGAGGAGGCTGTGTTCAAAGCAGACTACGTGCAGCAGACGGTTTCCTGCCTATTTTGTTCCCATTGGTGCACCATTTTATTATGGAATGACAACAAAGCCTGATGGACGAGGGGGTTCATGTAAGCAGCTATTTGTTAATTCCCTTTTTTGTGATTAATTCAGGCAACCAAAATTGCTATAGAGAAAAAACTTTCTTTTCTTTTTTTGCCCTTTACAGGTTGGTGCAGCATGCATACTGTGATGGGGTGTGCAGTCAAAGTAATCGCCAGTTTCCAGATGGCGCACCCTTGATACTCATTATTAATGTTGAGTTTCTTGCTGCCTCTGGTGCATTGGCTTCAGAGAGTGGTTTCCCCCAGCAGATCAAGTTTCTTGGGAAAAGGTATTGATACAACATTATATTCATTTCCTATATTTATCTGTTCACTGAATATCCCAAAATTCTATGAAAATTCATAGTGAGATTAAAATGTGATGTACTCCTGCTTAACATTACTACATGATTATCATTTCATCAAGTATTTCATTTTTACAGCCTAGCATGTTTTGCTTACAACGTATTGACATTTGTCCCCTCCTATTATTGCAGTTACACACTTCATGGCCGGCAGCACTACACCTGCAAAATTAGGTATTTTGGAAAATGGTTGACTTATGATGGCCTCAAAGAAAAGCGGTGCCCAGGAAGTGGCCTGTTTGAACAACAACAACAACAACTTGGAACTCAATTTAGAAGTGGATGGTAAAAAGGCTGAGCAAAAATTACTAAAGCTATTTTTCAAATTAGACCATGATCAACTAACTTCAACTCTGCTTTCACACTTGTTTTGGAGATTTCAGTCCACTTTTAAATTGTAACTAGTGAATAGCAGCATTAACCATGTTTAGAGGTGGACTGAAAAAAGGCTGAGCAAAAATTATAAGTGCTATTTTTCAAATAAGACCATGATCAACTAACTTCAATTCTGCTTTCACATTTGTTTTTGAGATTTCAGTCCACTATTACCATGCTATGAGCATTTGTGAACTGCTTTTTGCTTTTTTTTTAAATAAGAAACTAAACGTTTTCAAACCTACCTGTGGAGCATCACTAATATTATGACGTAATATTAAATGAGTGTAAAGAATGACTTTCCAAAAACATGTTTTTGTATAGCATGATTTTCTATAGCTTACAACATTTAAAGGCTTTGCAGCTCCATATTGAACTAATACAACAATAACCACAATGTAAATGTAAATACATTCTGTAAATGTAAACACATGACACTTTTTTGAGGAAAAAAAATCCTGCAGAGAAATGAAGAGGAAAAAATATTCTGCAGAGCATTTAGAAGGAAAAAAAATCCTGCCCACCAGGTTGCTAGAAAAAAAAAGCTTGCTGACCAGAAATCATCCATCCCCCCTCAAGAGTTAAATGGTCGGCCCCTAAATAAGTATTTGATTCAAGGACCCCTGCTTACCAACGACCTGATAGGCGTTGTTCTAAGATATGAATAAGGGCCGATCGCTGTGACGTGACATAGAGGGCATGATCTTTCCAAGGATTCCGTAGATCACCGCGTGAAGGTCCACCTGTTCAGTGCCACGTCATCCCCAAGCTGCGCCAACTTTGCGCTGAAGCAAACTGCGAACGACTTTGAGGGAGAGTACGGAGAGGAAGCAGCCAATTTTGATCGAAAATGATAGATACATCGATACGTTGGCGAAAAAAATTAAGCTGATTAGTGATATTATGGAGTAAACTCATTAACACAAGATCCCTGGTATCCTCGCCTCACTGGATTTTCATAAGGCCTTTGACACTCTCGAATGGTCTTGTATACAACACGCTTTAAAGCTGCTTAACTTTGGAGTAGGATTAAGGAGATGGGTCACTGTGGGCCAAGAATCATCACAATTACACCTTTGTTGATTTGAGGCACAGAAACAGAAGCGCGGAAAGAAGGAATCAACATTGGAATCAAAAAGGTTGGCAAGGTCCATTGGAATGATAAATGCTATTGATGCTGCAGATGAAGACAATAACGATGACAACGACAGTGGTCATAATGGAAGTGAAGATGATGATGGGAGGAATGCAGGTCGTGAAGTTGATTGGTTTACCGTCCCTTTGAATGCTTGGGATATACATTTCGTTCCAACCAGGATGAAGATGACGACCACCACAGCTGTTGGTGACAAAAAAGATATTAGTGCTGGAGGTCCATCCATTTCAGGTAATGCAACAGTTTATCTTAAAGCTCGGCTTACGTCCGCCTATAAAGGTGTTGAGTTTTAAACAATTTGTAATTACTTTCCACATACAAGCATTCTATCATTCACATTAGTTAACTCCTTTCTATCATACTGTTTTCAGATGAGCTGTTGCCACTTTGCGACCACTCCTTGAAGGCCTGGACAAGCTTGATTCTAGTGGACGACAAAATGCTGAACCCTTCCTAACCGTGGAAAGATTTCTCCTAAAGTTGCCATTCCGGGTTGCCATTCCAAGCTGGTGTCTATTTTAAATGAGAATCCACAGTTATCTCACGACAGGTATAATTCAGACTTTTATTCTAAGAATTTGGCCAGTCTAAGTAGCTCTTATTTTGGCCCCACAGGTCAGTGTCTGGTCAGTAAGATGTTAACAATTACAGCTTCAGTAAATAATACGATAGGGCACAAAATTTGTATTTCTTGTTGTTTTGTTTATTATAGATTGCAAAGAGTTCACCAACGCCAAGAATACAGAAATGCAGAAGGAGCACCACACGCTGAGGACCACAATAACAGAGTCTCTCTGTTCAATGACAGACGCAATAAAACATATATCATTGGCAGTCTTGTCCATCTTGTTTGTGTTGGAGATCATGGCTGCCAAGACTACAAACGAAGAGAAAGCATCACATGGTTTGTCCAAGCAGGGCTAACACTTGGCAGTCGCCGGTCACCCGTGGCGACTTAAAAGTGTCCAGGGCCACTAAAAGTTGAGGTTTGATCGCCCGAAGGGCAACTATGATTTAAGAAGTACGAAAACAATAACAGTAACAATAAAATTAAATGTTCTTTCCTTGGAGCACCTTTCTTTTCTTTCCTTAACTCTAAGTTCAACAATTGTAGTAAAAGTTTAGTTTTAAAGTGCAAAATTCAAAGCCGTTTGTGATTGAGTTTTTAGATCACTTGGATGTGTAGACACTATTTTGATTTTATTGACATGTGACTCTGGACTTACCCGGAGTTCTTTGTGGTGCGTTTTCATCAGCAAAACCACTCAACACTAGACTTACACTGACTTTTCATCTGGCTTTGGAATACAAAATGTGGTGATTCCTCTCTGGATGTGAGCCGCCGCCACCGCTGAAAAAAGCCAAAAGTAAGAACCTTGTTCTGGAGAGCAGCCGACAGTACGAGAAAAGCCAAAGACAGCGGTTGTTTTAGACCAGTTGGAAACAGGGAAGGCCATGGTTAGTGTCTGAAGATAACTTGATGTTTTGCAAGTTGCAAAGAGGCGACAGCTGCAGACGTGACAGTAGGTCACAAGAATAGTTTTATCTCCAGAAATGCCCAGTTTAAAGTGGAGTCCATTAAGCCACATGAGGAGTCCTGGAATCATAAATCAGCGAAAGCAATTTTACTTGCGAAGAAAAATCCACGTGAAATGCCAGTGGCCAAATTCTTCTTTACCCTTAACAGTGACACTTTTTAAAATGTGTCATGCATTAGCAATACACAATCGACCATTCTCTGACTATCAGTGCAATGTCAACTGGATGAAGCAAAAGGTGTGAAGAAACAAAGCAGTTCACTAAAGCCATTGCCGAAGTAGAAAGCAAGTCTCTTCCTTCTGCTATAAACACGGCAAAATGTGTCTCTGTTCTATGTGATGGATCCACCAACTTTGCTGTATGTGAGCAAGAAATGTTTTTCCTAAGATATGTAGAACACAGTATGCCTCTAGTAAAATTTGCAGCAAGTGTTCACATTGAAAGGAGTGATTCTGCTTTCATATTAAGTGCTATGTAGAAAGCTATTTCTCACTATATGAAGGTTCCATGCAATGTCTTATTCTCAAAACTGGTTGGGCTAGGCTGTGATGGAGCCTCTAACATGACTGGTCAATGGAATTGTCTCATTGCCTTGTTGAAGGAACAACCATCTGTTGTAGTGGTCCACTGCTTTGCTCACGGGCTGGAGCTGGCATTAAAAGATGCTTCAGATTCCAACAGTCTTCATGAAAAAGTAATTGCTTATTGCTGATGGGCTTATAATACTGTTATCATAAGAATCACAGTGAACTGGGCAATGCTAAAGATGTGTTCCAGTTCCCTCAAGAGGAAAGTTCACATTCCTACAAGAGTTGGTGGAACCCGCTGGGTGGGACATCTGCACAAGGCATTGAAAATTGTTGTATCCT
Source organism: Siderastrea radians (assembly GCA_964017195.1). Classification (NCBI taxonomy): domain Eukaryota; kingdom Metazoa; phylum Cnidaria; class Anthozoa; order Scleractinia; family Rhizangiidae; genus Siderastrea; species Siderastrea radians. The sequence goes on from OZ024892.1 coordinate 25,929,125, forward strand.
CAAATCCTGTGATAATACCTCACCTTCAACAGGTAAGCGTTTGACATTTCATATTCATTTTCAAGCATTACTCCTTACATACATTATTTAATGTCCCTGTTCATAAGTACAGCTGTACACTGTAATGTACCATTACTACTGAAACCTTCTATGTCTCTCTTATCATTCATTTGTTTAGGTTGTTGCCTCTTTACTTTTTTAGCAATGAGTGGAATCACAAAAACGTTTGTAGTCATGGTGTATAATCCCAGTTGGTGTGATAGCTTAAGGCGTGGACACCCGATGCAACATTGCCCACAACATTGCATGCAACTTAAAGGTTGCATCGTGTCGACCCTTGAAATTGTTGCACGCAACATTGCGTGCAACTGTTGCAGAAGTAGAATCGGCTTCTTCTGCAACATTGCACGCAACTGTTTCACCGTGTCCATCATCTGCAACATTGCATAGAGATTCGTGACGCAAAAGTTGCACACAATGTTGCATCGTGTGTCCGCACCTTTACTTTGGAAAGAGAAGCACTCCACAGGTATTACACTAGTAATAGTTGATACTACAGCTGCCCCCACTGTTAAGAGGTTTTGTGATCGTATTTATTGATTTTGAAGGTTTCCTTTTTCTTGATTCACTTAGAAACACTTTTGTGTGGTATTTATTTTGCTGTAGTATAATTTAGGTTTTAGATTGTTTCTGCAGAAGCAGGCCAAGTCTTGCTTTTGTGGCAGGCTCAGTTGCCGGTGAATCAGGTCCAAGGTGCTCGAAGCCGGTGTTGGATCAACCCAGAGATCGGGAGCAACAGGCCAGACAGATCAATCGCTAGGGAATTTCCGTACTTTGTTTCCTAGGTACGGTTCTCCGAGTTCTGGCAACCCGTCATCTCTTTCTCTCCCTTTGCTGGGATGGGCAAGGGAGATATTCATTAGAAAGGATTCATTAACTCACTTTTTATTTTCATTACTTCAGGCTGCCTCTAACCCAAAGAATGGACAAACATCTAAGTACATGTGATAACAACATGAGAGAGTTCCTTCAAAAAATGTCTTCAGCAAACATTACTGCAGCTTTCAGAACACGAGGAGAATTATGTTGATGTTCACACCTTAATTCAAACAATACCAAGCTTTCGTTCGATCACTACTAACACTAATTATAAAAATATTAAGAATTTATAGACTTACCCATGCATCCTTATTTATTTATTTATTTATTTATTTACTTGGAATTTCTGTCTTTTTCACATGTGTATATATTTCTTATGTTAATTACTTGACTTGCTTTGTGTAATTCAAATATATTAAGAATGTATAGATATTTCATCATAGTTGTTTGTAATGTCTTTATTTCTATATTTGTTACTTGACTTCTTCCAAATAATCTTAAAGTAAAACACTACCCGCCCAGACTAGCCACTGCTATTTGTGGGATAGTGTAGTCCTTTTATTTTAATTAGATGTGTTTGGGAGATATTCAGGTGTATGTTTGTGAGAGGATTAATGTCCAATGATTGAATTAATGGCCAACATGAAAAATTTCAATGGCGAAAGTGGCTGCTCTACTTCTCATCAAAAAGAAGAGACGGTATTGCAATTATTTTACATTTAAATGGACTCCAAGTGATTTATTGGGGAAAACGAACAGAATTTTCAGTTTCTTAGTTGTGCGCGAATTAGCTGAGTTAAATCATAATCGCAAACCCTGTCATCACGAGAACCTTACTTACCCTTCTTAAAACTTATTCGTAGACAAATTTAGCACATAAGCTATTAAATAGATGTGATAATTGACTAGAATTCTCGCTTTTCAATTTACAAAGTTAAAGAGATTGAACAAGTAGTAGCAGAAAAACAAAGTATAACTAAAAGTCTCCTATAATTTGCAGATTCCTGGTACTGTCCTGCACAGGGTTTGGCCCTTTCAAGAAGAAAGGGAAATCAGGAATAATGCATGAATACATTATGTTAATTATAGTCACTTTGAACGGTCCCTTTTTTCACTCAGTGATAGAGATCAAGAACACGCCGACGAGCACGTTGCCTGCCTCATGGAAATGAGACGTCCCTTAAGTTCTCATGTGACAGGCCAGTTTCATGCCCGCTCATGTGTTCGCTTGTTCTTTAGTCATTTGACTATAACCTATTACACATCACAGTTTACTTTTGATTTGATTTGAAGTCATGAATAGAAAGAAAACATTGATAAGGGAAATACATGAATATACTTTATTTCATGACAGCGATACATTAGATTAACAACATTTTCAAATATTATCGTCTTTCCTAGTATCAAGGTATAACAGCGGCCAGTGTTATCCTGCTACATCAGCCTTTAGAAATTGTTCAAGGATTTGTGGATCTGCGTCACACTTAGGTTGTAACTTTCCAGGCCCGATTTAACTTACTGGCTTCCAGTCAAGTTTCTGCGGACAGAGAGAACGATGGCATTTCAGGAGGAGCAACGGTGCGCTATTAATCTGTTTCTTGACACACCAGGGCAGGTGCCAGTTTACCAGCAAGTGCAAATCTTTTACCAGCTGGCCAGAAACAACCAAGTTTACCATAGCAAGGATATACTCCAAAACTGCACGTAATTCATACGCGGTGTCATTTGTAAATAAACACAAACGTGATGAGGTATAAGGCATAAACAACATGAAATTGCCATCATAGAAGTTTTCAACCTGTCAGCAGAACTGGTACTAACACCACTCACTGAGAATGGAGACGATGCCTTTACTGCGATGATGTCTTCTTATTTGAAGTTCATGGATATATTTGAACTGCGGAATGAAGAAATAAATTGCAGAGGTCAGGGTTCGAGTCCCGTCAAGCCTGATTTTTTCAGGCTTTCTTTTCGCAACTGCATAAGTTGGGTTAATAACTGCGAGGATCTTCTTTACATTTATTGTAAATATTGTTAAACTCATTGCGAAATTATTGATGACTTTACCAATGCCATGAAGGTTTGGGGGGGGGTAAGGGGGGTTGGGCAATTCAGGCACGACAGAGAGATACTTGTACCTGAATGCTAAAACAAACCAGCCTTTGGGAGAGGGGAGGGCTAAAACAAACCACAGTTACCCACCAACAAAAGTACTGATCTGCAATGATCGCTGTAATGCATGCAAAGCTGGAGCAAGACGTAATCAATTCGTGCAAACTCAGGGGGTGGCCCACAGGTCAAATGCAAAGATTGATTAAACCCCTGGCAGATATTTATAACGACTGGCACAAATTACATGTAGCGCAAATCAGTGAGTGTTCATAAGAGGTTAGATGGCCAAGTAGCTCTAGGCATTGGAGTTCAACCCCTTGGTCAGGATTGTAACTAGCCAACTGTTTTGCCTAGGCGATTCAGCATTCTTAATTGTTATATTTCTTTTCTATTCTTGTTGGTGGGACACAATGGAAACTACACTGTACTGGACCCGATTGCTTCGATTTGTTGCCCCAATTTTATTTCTTATTTCCAGAACAAGAAAATAAAAATTAACTCGATTTTAAAACTATCTGTTATACTGTACTGTGACAATTTTCATACTAGTTTTCCAATTGACATCTACCCTACAGGACTTCACGAGGAGAACCCCATGTAATTGTCATGTTTGCCCGCATGAATTGGGCAACGAACCCAATATGCCTTAGGGAAAGATCATTACAAAAGTTATGAGGGTGGGGGAAGTGAAGTAGAAACAAAGTTCATGCAAGGGAAAATGAGTGAAAAAATAATGCACAGAGAGTAGCCTAGAAAAACAGTTAATGCTTATGGGAAAAAAATATCCATGCAACAGAAATGTTTTACACAATTCCAACCGTGTTTCAACCTTGTTTGATTCAATGGCGTGGGTAGAAAATTCAGCACCCTCTCAGTCAGAGCAGTAATATAGCTACTGGCCAATACTTAATCAGACTTAGGTTTTACCGCTTGATCGAGCATACATGTACTATTGGAATCCATTTTAATTAGAAGTTTGCTCCTACGGTAAAATCCAAGTGAAATGGCGAGTCGTGAGTGCATACCTAGAACACCCAAAGGCGAAGTAGAGCCCTCTGCACCAATAACTCCATCGGCAGTATTTCACAGCATGGAGCCAGGGCCTCACGGGAAATTTTTAACAGTTGACTCTCATACAGACCATTTGGCATTGTCTTTTTCATCTCAAGACACACCTTCCACTTCTTACAGCTTTCTGCATGACTTAGAGACTGACCTAACCATGCCAGGAACATCTACAGCACCGCCCTCAATTCTTCCAAAATCTTCATCCTTGCATGCCAGTGAACCAGCAACTACAGTGATGCGAGCGAACCAGAATTTTTACTGGTAATCCGGAGGATGGGGCAGAAATTGTTCAGTCAAAAGCGTGGTTTGGTGCTGGGAAAAGACGACCCACCAAACGAGAGAAAGATCATCAAGGCATGGTCAACAGAAATGAAGAGGCCCTATGGTAAGCAAGTTACTACCTCAGAGTTGCACACTCGCATATGTTCTTATTCTTTGTGGCTTTTCCTAGTGGTAAGCGTATAGAGTAGTGCTACAGTATGTGAGAAGCTTTCCTCTTAGTAAGATGTTGGGGTAACTTACATGCATGGTAATGGGTACATGACTGATGTAACGTAGTAGCGGATGCAGCTGTGTAATAATGCTAATAATGTGCGAAGAAGTAGCTTTAAAAATAATTAACCCTTAAGAACAGCTCCACTGAAAACAAACAGTGTCATCTTCAACATTTTTACGCTCTTTGAGTTCGGTTTAGGAACAGTGGTGGGTTGTCAATGAATTTACTGTTGATTGACTGATTGATCGATTTTATTTCTTTATTTATCTTTTTTCAAGCCAGAATGTTCAGTACTACCTGGTGGTCAAAATGTGAGCAAATATTGCTACCAAAAGGTCGAAAAAATTCTCACCAAATTTTGCAATGGTCAATTGTCTGTTGCAAACAAGGGAACATTGATCTTGGCAAGTTCCTTTACATTTCTAAAGGGGAAGGTTACAATTGCCGGCACAAATGGCATCTGGCGCAAAGACTCTGGCATCCATGCAGAAAAAGGCAGAAGGAAACCATGAAAAGTGCAAACTAGAAAAAGGAATCGCAGATTTGAGAAAGCCCACCATCAAAAGATGACTAAGGTGACAGAACTGTGCCATATTCCTCTTATACTACAGGTGTATTACTCTTGCCAATATAGAAAATTGCCCGGTTGCATATCAAACGAATGTAAATCTTTCCATTACTGTTTTAGGAAGTGTTATAGATTTCCCCTACAAGGTCAACTGCCAAGAGGCAATGTTTTTCTCTGGTAAACTTCAAAGGTAAGTTATTTCTTTATGAACTTGACAACTACCACGAAACTAAAATGTTACAAATAAATGTAACAACGCTTTCGAGTAGGCTTCATTCTGCAGCTTTATAACTTACACGGCTAAATCTCACTTTACTTAAGACTGTCGACGATGAAGAGAAAACAAAATTAAAGAACCAAGTTCATGAACTAAACAAACAGGTCACATTGGTACATACAATTGGACTTTTTTGGGAGGCTTTGCAGTTATCATCCACCGTTTAATGCAGATTTGTCTTTTCACATTTTCATTTTGTTGACTGCCATGCAGGTGTAGTGTTTAAATGCAGAGCAATGTGTGCTAAAATTAACAGCTGCTATACACATACAATATTGCAGCATGGCTACTATCACTCAAGAGAACTTAGTCTTTTTAACCGACAGCTGTACAAGTCATAGAATTTGCTCTTTGCACAAATTTTTCTTCTTTTACATTATTTTTGATTACTGTGGAACGCCCAGAAACAAGCAGAAAACTGTCAACGACAAAGACAAGTTAGAAACAATTAGGAAAAATACAAGGTGGAGAAACAACAAGGGAAACGAAAAAGTCCACTTAATTGGCAACCACAGGATACCCAATCCTAAAACTACAACATGGGGAGTTGAAGCCACTTCTACCTTGCCACGAGAGACAAAAGAAAAACACCTTGTGTTCCAGCCAAACCACACGCTCACAAGCCCTCGAGAACAACAGTAAACCCTTGGTCGGCAGACAGCCACAGTTTTGCATTTACTTTGATATCACTTGGCGAATTACAGTGTACCATTTTTTGCCTAAAATTTGAATATCAAGCTGAAAAGAACATCATTGTGGTCCCTGTTGTTCTGTGATAGTTTTAGTTGATTTAGTAGAGGAGAATCCCCAATTTCCGCCTTATTGGCATTCGAGTATTTTCTGGGATGTTCCATTTTCAAATCACTTGCACGTATTCACATAATGCCCAAAACCTCACTTAAAAATAAGCAATCCTATTGCTGCCAGTGTATTAAAAGCAGCTGATTTTTGATTGAATCCTGACCTAGGTCATTTGCAACGTAAGCATATCAAATGGATTACACCAGCCAAATCATGTCCTTATGAAAACCAAGACTACGAGTCTTTTACGGAATAAAAGTGGGCATTGCCTGGCCCTGTCTAATAATGGAATCGTTAAATTTTTCCAGATCAAGCCGTTTCCTAATGGTGGGTCATATGCACGAGGATGCCGACCAGATAATCCCGTTTACTTTGTGCAGACTAAGCAACACAAACGTCTTAACGTTGCTTCACTTCATTAACGAGATTGGCAAAAGCTACTTCCCGAAAATGCACGTTTTGCTGATAAATTTTGTGTTTGATGTGAAAGCATGGATGGAGAAGTACACAGAGCCAGATCTGACTGGTCATGTTCGTCACCGTCAGTTCAAGGTACGAAAAGAACTAAAAATTCTTTTTTGGTCTAACACAAAAGAGACAACAACCCTGACTTTACAAGCGGTCTTTGCAGTAAAACAGCCCTAAAAAGACAAAAGTTTCATGAATAACTACTGTACACATTGATAACAAATTCCACTGATAACAAATTCGTTGCCTTGCTTTACAACATTCCTGGAAGCAAACATTTTCATTTTGGCAACACAGAGAAATCAAAACTCATGTTAGTTTGATATGATGACAATAGAAATGCACGAGGTTAACTTCTTACTGTTTGCCTTCTAAAACCATAGATCACCAAAGGTAGCAATGGTCACGCAAGGCTTATGCATAAGAAATAGTCTACAAGCCCCATCTGGCTCCCTGAGGATGCACAAGGGATTAACCTGCTTAAACGGGTACCAAAAGGAATGCCACCAGTATGTTGAGCTAAGTTAAATTGGTGTCAAATTCTCTGTAAAGGGTCCATTTTCTCAGTAATTTTGACTCTGTGTCATCACGCCAGTTCAAAGCATTAACCTGTGCATATCGAATGCACATAAACAATCTGATTTCCAAACTTTTGGAGGTTTTTACTCCACAAAGGGATTCCTGGTTTCTTCTCATCCCCATAAAAGCTTTTAAAATTGATGAAAAACCGTGTTTCTCAACTAGTGCTTAGTTACCTGCCATCTTAAATGGGATGAGCCTTTCTGCTCAGCAGCCTCTCCAAGAGCGGATAGGGGACTGGGATTAAGCGTGAGAATGAGGTTCAAAAATTCGTTTTCATTTAAGCACCAATATTTACTTCAAGGTGAAGAGAGTTTCCTCCCAGTTTACACAGAGAAAACCTTCCCTTAAACGACACTTAGAACCTCTAAACATGCATTCCCTAACTTTACAAATAGGTAAGTACAAAAAATGTATTATAAATTTCTATACAGTCTAAATTTGGGTTCAAACGAGTCCATGAAGTCAGATTTGCATAGGATCAAGATCTTTTCGTGTCAATTAAGCTTATAGAGATAGATGTGATGCTTGTTTGCAAAGGTGTTGGGGGGAAAAACGACAACTTAGCTCCATTATTTGAGATTTACGTTTACTTTCTGTCTCTACAAGCTAGTAACTGTAATCAATTATTTGAATTTGATCTTGGGGTTAATAAAATTCAACACGAGCGAAATTGATTGTAAATAGCTATACATGTCGTTTCCTAATCATTACAGAAGCAGTCTTGAATAACAGCTTAATGTTAGAATCGTATACTTGGGAAATATTTTTTCAGTGCGTTGTCACACCCAGTAAGATGCCTAGAGCTTTGGCCATGGGTTGAATTTGGGAACTAAAGCAAACAGAGTTGGCGACATGAATACTTAAAAATCAAGACTGGACTGATTGTGCTAAGCATACCTGTTTGAGACCTATCCGCCTATAAGATGTCACTTACACTGTGAACTGCATCAAGGAATTGCCGAATGGAAAAATAAAACTCACATATATAACGGATAGCCTTTGGGGCGAAAAACGGACCATGAAACCAGTAAGATTGAATCATCCTGGATTAGTCAGATCACTGCAAAGTCTAAATCTTGGTGAGTTTTGGCTAATGTTCAGTCCGATTACATGTATTAAAAAGATGCAATGATAGTGATACTTCCACTGCTTAAGTTTGTTGATTTCCAAGCGTAGGTATCAAGTTTTGGATTCTGTAAGGTTATTGTTAAGGCAAATCACTTTGAAGACGAAATAAATGTCAGGCTTTGTCACGCCAATTTTTAGCCTACCTAAATAGTACGGGTTAATCTTCCTCAGTCGTAACCATCCTTGTTTAGTTTTGGTTTTTTATTACTTCTTTGGTGGTTTTCTACCTTAGGTAACTATTATTTTGAGGTTCTCTTCAATAAGAAAATAATTTTGAGAGATCAGGAAAGTGAGTGAAAATACCGTGACACTGTCCCTTTAAGCCTAACTCAAAACCTAATAAAGCCTCATTAATTTAAGGGTTGGCTTCGTTAACCTAACAAATTCCATGTTAGGCGTTTGTTACGTTTGTTTCAGGTCTCAGCTCGCTGAATCAGGCTAGAGGTAGGCCTGAATAAGGCTTTGTCAGGCCACACATTTTCGTACGGGCCATAACTAAGCATAATTTAAAAGAACCCCTTTTCCCAGAATCAAGCCGTTTCTACAAAATTTACAATTGACACACTCAATACCGTCAACAGAAATTAAATTAATCACCCTATATCACTGTAAATTGGGTACGGATGCTCGCTGACACATACCAACATGACGTACAAACACTTACCTTATCTTGAACAAGCAATTCAAACATGCTTTAAAAGCTTATCTACCGCATCTGAACACCTTCAAATGCTTCAACTGCTCAGTAACACAAATACGACGCTCTTTTGCTCTTTTTTCCCTCCCCTACGCTCAAAACACTACTTTGCTCCCAGTTGTAACAAACTATACTTACTTCCAGCTTAAATGACTGCTGAGAATGTTTAACACAGGAATTTCGCTATTCCCAACATCACTCTTTGTGTCACGTGACTCCATCACATGGACACAAGCGTAAAAAAATCATCCATTATGGCTGAAGAAACGAGAAATCATCGAGCAAATGGAAAAATGAAAAAGAGGACGGTATTTTTCATGCCCACAGAAATCACGTTTTCTAGCTGAAGCACCAATAATTGTTTCGAAGTTGGGAGCAAACGAACCTGATGAAGACGAAATATGTGATGACAATGTTCACTTCGATGAGGAGCCCGCCAAATCCGATGCAGTTAAAAAACGTTTTGATTCTCGTGGCATAGTCCGTGGTATAGTGGAGGCTAACAACAACAGCGAAAGTGGCAAAACCAAAAACACAGAAACAATGACATCACATGAAATTATTCTAGAGAATGAGTCAGATGTAACTGGAGACAACCTCAACGACAGGCCTCTGGAAAAGGGCAAGGAGGGCAAAGGACACCAGTGCTGTGGGTTTCATGGATTTCACTTCATAGAAAATCTAGTTTCCTTCAAGGTTCAACCATCGAAAAAAAGAGGAGTGCAGATAGCAGGATGATGAAAGTGGCGATATGGTGTTTGAAGAAATTCTTGACAGTCTGGATCGAGAGGAGCCTGAAGTAAATCTTCATGAAACCCGTGATAAGGCGCTTTTCGATGGATGCCCTCATACTGCTACAATGCTGTAATAATAACATTTGCAATGACTGAGCATTTGTCAGGGAATGCACTATTCCACTTGCTCACTTTGATTTACCTCCACTCTCCTTATCCTCTCCTTGCAGACACTCAAAGCTCTGGGGAGATTTTCGAAATCTGAACAGCTCAATAGAATGGTACTACTACTGTAGACACTGCCATACTTACCTTGGTACAGAGGAGCCATTGCACCAGCTCTGAGAAAGATTTTAGTACATGTACTGGTAGGTCAAGGTTATGGCATTCCTTCTCTGTTTTCCCAACTATAGCACTGCTGTCATGCTTTTTCCAAGAAAAAGGCTTTCTTGAACTCTTAAGGTACCGTTTTGATCACGAAGATGACATAGCAAATGGGTGCTCCAGATAATATTGAAGACATACTGATTCATATATTAGCAGGCTAACTGCTACTTTCATTTTTCAAGCATTTGAAAAACGAAAGGAACAATAATATTTAATTATACCATTCAATTATATTTGTATTTCCTTTTTCACTATTCTTAACTCTCATAATTGTTTATTATCTTTCAATCGGTAACGTCATGTATAGAAATGGTAATACTGAATAAACTTGTTGTTGTTGTTGTTGTTCTGGATGGGGACAACTACAAATGCTTTTCCAGTTCGTGCGGTTTCCTAAGAAATCCGCACAACATAGCTTTTCAAATAAACACTAATGTTGTTCACTCTTTTAAGTCGATAAAGTTTTATTTGGCCCGTGTACATAGTTATTGGTGATTTACCTCCAGATTTACAGGTTTGTGATTTGGTTTTACGAGTCATTTTCCGAGAAAATCGAGAATCGCAAGACACTCCTGAAAGAATTGAAGGGAATGAAACCTTGCACCGTCTTCTCGACAGGGCTCTTTTGTGTGGTGCTTCGATTCTTGGCCCAGAACTTGCTATTGCAATCTTAACAGAGATATTATATACATATAATTGTAGGAGAAGGAGTGAAAAACGTAATTGGAATGCCAAGGTTACACCAGTTATTCCAATACAGGGGCTTGCTTCGTTACGTCAGTATGAAAACACTGGAGTGAACCCTTTAACTGCATCTCATTTGAAAGTCCAAGATGAACCTGTAGAACTAGATGGGGTTTGGACAGCAACTAAAAATGGCCATAATGATGCAAAAGATGCTGACACAACATAAACAACAGAATACCTTCTGTCAATTGCAGATGCATCACCTATTTGATGTTGATGTTGCAAAACCGGTTGTTGAGTATGCAACTAAACTGCATGGAGTTCTGGAAAATTTAAACAGGAGCATAAACGACAGATCTGTTAATACCTTTGATTTCCTCTTCAAAAGAATGCCTGAATTTAACAAGCTGGTATCTTCTGGAGAACCTTGTGGTGAAGCTGCAATCCACTAGCAAAATCTTAAGAGAAATCTTTCCTCAATGGGACTAGAAGTTGATCCTTTTCTGGTGATGGTGACTGTGCATTTTCAAGTATCATTTAACAGTTGTACAAGGTGACTGAATTTACAAATGACAGAACTTTAATTCAACAACTCCAAGATGTTGGACTTGGCAACAATGGGGAAAGGGATACTTGTGCATTAAGCCAGCAGTTTGTTGACCATGTTCAAGCCAATGAGCACTACCAGCTCCTCACAGTAAAATTATAGCTAAAGAAATGGCAGCTAAAAGAAGAAAGCTGAACCACTCTAGGTGCTTTGACAACATGACCTGGGACAAGAATGGTTTACAAAGAGAAGTAGAAAGCTACCAAGAAGGAACAAAAGTGAACTGGAGCACACTTGCCAGTCAGTATGACATACGACACAGCCACAGCAACATTGCAAAGAATGGAGGTCAAATTGCCAAACACTGGATTGCAAGTCAAGGTGTCGACATAGAAAAGTTTAAGAGACCACTGCCCAAGTCAATGGCAACTGGAGAGAGGCATGTACAAAGAAAGAAACTGTGAGGACCTGGAGGTTAGCACATACCTTTCCCTATTAGCACGTGAAGAAAAACTCGTTTGCAAATTAATATTGGATTGAAGTCCCATTTACCTAAAATGATCCCTTTTTGAAAGATATTATAAACATGGTATATATCAAAACATACTGCCTTACTTGTTTCAGTCATTTTTGAAAAAAAAATTGCATAATAGGTTCAATCATGTATAAGTATGTTCACGTGACCATTTTCTTCCAATTCCTTTTTTAATTTGATGTAATGTTTTGATCTCAATTTCAGTAATAATGCTTACAGCTGTTAGAAAATAACACCGTACATTTAAAGTAAAGACTGTGTAATGTTCATTATGCCCAGTGGATATTGTTCCAAAGAAATATGAAAGCTTGCCATCAAAGAAAAAATAAGATTGAAAAAATCGAGTTTAAGGTTGAGGGAAGGAAAATGCCCCTAAATGAAATCCGTGAACGTTTGCTGGAAAAGCATAAACAATAGGCCCGATTTCCTTCTGATCAGTATTACAACAACATGACCAGGATTCAAGTCAGCAACCACTTACAAGAATTAGGTGAATCTGGTGATACACAAGGCAGCTTAGACCAGCACCTGGACTGGTGGATCCAGCTTTGGCTGAAGCCTACCAGGTATTTGAGTTTTTAGAGTAATTATGGCTGTTACTACTGAATGTCCGGAATAAATGCAAAAAGACTTGGGACTTAATGTTTTAGAATTTAACTGCTGTATATTAAGGACGTTCGCACTCATTGTTTGTGCGCATCCTTACTGCGCACATAATTCACGTGGAAATGTCATGCCATTTTTTAAACCGACAGATGCACAAGTCATAGTATTCGCCGCTCATGAGGAAACGGATAGAGATGACCATCTCCTTATCCCAAATTTGAAAACCAGGAAATGCAACCGGAAGGAGGAAGTCTAACTGGGTCATCCAGGGACAGACAGGAGCTGAAAAGAAGACAAGACTAAGAGCTGTTCGAGTCTCTGGCCATGGACCAAGCAGCAGATGAAACCAGGCGCACTGGACAACAACTGCATCTCAGACAGCATGCGCTGCTTGAGTTGAACTTGAACCTGAACCGCTTGAGCCCAAGACTGTGGTGTCAGTTAGGCATCTTGTCCTTGGTGTGGTTTACGTTTCTTTCATCTCAAAAACCTATGGGCCTGCCGTGTATGATGGGTGGGGTCTCTATAACTCTAGAACATTTTCGTATATGTGCATTTGATGGAAAAGCCCTACTGCCATCAGAGTCTGTGCAAGTTGCTGAGAGGAGAATGCTGCACATGGCCGAAACTGATGACGCCCCTGATCTCGGAAGATTCGGAGATAAACGTTTTGGGTTTTGGTAGTAGTGAGCCAAAGCTGGATGACACTCTGCCTATGAATTAATCGATTTTGCAGCCATCCACTAGATTTCCAGTCTCTGCGATATCTGGGAGTCCACCTGATAAGTTACTGGAAGATGACAAGGATACAGAGTAAGTATCAAAATTTTTATGAAGCTTTGTCACAAGCTCCTAGTACCAGCTGTACATGCATTTGTAGCAAATGTTTCCCTTGCCCACCAGGTGGAGAGGCGGCAATATCGATTGATGGCTGGATGGATAGATGATAGACAGACAGACAGACAGACAGACAGACAGACAGATAGATGAAAACAATATGAACTCTACGGGGTTTAATTCCTTTCATTTCCATCTTAACTGTATCTACCTGTTCAAATATTGCAGCTGCTTCCAAGCAATGTTACCTGAAGTTTCGTCAAGTTCTGGCCCATCCAGAAAATCAGGGGGGGGGGAAGAGGATTGACGAAGAGTCCATGAGCAAAGCAGTGGACCAAGTAGGTTAGAACAGGATGGAGTCTGCAAGTTATCCAAGGATCACCACAGCACTCTCTGCAGTGAACGAAAATGGCTACAACATACTTGCACTCGGTGCTGGGTGGACATGCATGTCGCCGCTTGTCACACAGAATAATTAGTAGACTCGATGAGACTTCTTTTAATCTCTGAGCAGGCTAGGGGTGTCCCTAAATTACGTTCGTTCAACCTTCTCAACATTTTGGTTGACATCAAAACCCAGGCCGTGCCGAACATCTCAGGTCAAAATGGGAAGAAAGCACTGGACAACATCATTGGTGCAATACAGTGTAAGTTTGCAACTTTTGGTATTGCTAATGAAATGAAACAAGTTAATTGCCTGGGAATAAACTGGTTTAGTTTGCTTGTTGATGTGATGCCTAATCTAACACTTTTTTGGTTGTCTTAGACTGTCTGGTTTGGAAAATGTTCAGATATACCAATAATTAACATAAGACTGTTGCTTATCTCATTAATATCTGAAATATCCAGACAACAAGGTGCTGGAGGGTGTCACTATAATGATCATCACTCTTTGTTAAAGATTAGTAACTTTTTTAAGTGTCACTCTGTAAACAGTTTCTTTTTCATTTTTAACAAAAACCATTATTCACACTTCATGTAATATTATCTCACGTGATGACTCAGTGGCATCACGTAAGATGTGATAATTAATGCAAGTTGTGTCATTTCGCGAAGACATCATGGATGGTTGGTTGGAAGATCCTGCATCGGCATCGCCAGTTCAAATCTCCTCCGAACAACTGCGAACGGCTGCGCTGCCGTTCGAACCCCAAGCAGCTCAAGCAGTTCCTCATGTTTCTGGAACAGTTACAACTATGCAGTCCACAGCTTCCACGGTTTCTGCAGCATTGACCCATGCTCTAATTTCAGCTACGGTCAATTTGGTGACGACTTCAGACGCATCTAATTCTGGAGAGGTCAGAGTCTCTTTTATTTTATTCTGTTTTGGGTAGCTTCTGCTCCGTTTGCTTGTTATTTTCTTGTTTAGTTTTTGGGCGGCTTGTTGTTTTCGCCATTGTCTGGTATTTTGTGTACGCATGTTCGTGTGTATTCAGTAGGTGTATTTCCCTTGGGACCTCGGTTGGCTCTGATTTTATTTAGCTGGTTTTCACGTTTTTGTTTAAGGCAACTCAACCCCGGTCATTGCCTTGGATAGAATCATCAGTGCTTAGAATAAAAGGACTTCTCTTTTGCTTCCAGAATTGGCAGACACTGAGTATTTTTGGGCATGCATCTCATCAGACTTACCTCAAAAAGAGAGAAGCTCTGAAGCCTCATGTCAACAAACACTACCAATCTGTTTGTAGCAAGAACACTCCAATAGTTGCTTCAGCTCACTACCTTTTTCACATAAAAGGGACCCCTGACTAACAGAAATTGCATGTTTTCATAGCCCTCACTGTGCATTACATTGTATAATTGGGATTAAACTCTGACCCACAGCGTTGTAATAATACAAAAGAGAAAACTCCAACTCAAGGGGATCAACCCGTGACTGGTAAAGCATGTGAAAAGGCAAGCATCCCACGTCGTTTTGGTAATGAGCTGTGCACACGTCTCATGTCTCGTGCAATATTTGGATGCAGAAAATTAACCTTTGTAAGTCGCTTTTTCTAAGAATGTAGAGGCTGAGATTGGCCAAAATTCCACAAAGAACATAACAAGTACACTTAGTAGAGACTTCTTTCTTTTTGTGGTATTTCAAGCAGTATGTTTGAAATGGGGAGGAGGGGGAGGAGGGCTTCATAGAGAGTGTGGGATTTTTACAAAATCCGACTTCCAACAGGGGAGGGGGGGGTTATTGGAAATGGGAGCTTCATTGCTGAGGGGTTCTTGATGAAGATTTTCCCCAAGTTTTTACGTTACATGAAAAGGAGCGTAAAACATGAAATCCATTTACTGATGGCAAGCTTTGTAAGCCAATGAATAGAGCTGACATTCATTTGCATTTTGATTGTGTAATAACTATTTCGGTCAGACTGAGTCATGCTATGGTCAAAATATTTCATCACGCTCTTTCTCACACATGCTAAAACAGGGTGGTTGACTGAAGAAAAGGGGGCATTTCATGCCTTGATTTATATTATCATAGCAAACATGTGAAAGGTATGATACATCACCAACTCCAAAAATTTACACCACTTGGGCTTGTATCTTACGTGCCTAGGTATTTTGCACCCTGAGGGGAGAGAGAACAACGGCAGGGTCTCAGACCCCTGGTGTTTTTCTTGTTTGATAATAATGTGGAAAAATATTGGAACCGTAAACAGATAGTTTGACAGTGAATTAAGCAGGGGTTGTGGGCAGGGTCAGAGATCAAATAAAAATGAATGTATACACACTACTTCTAGAAAAAATGTTAAATAAATAAGGGACAATAGGAAAGAATGATAAGCATAGTGGCATAATTGTAATGTTTTCAGCTTTTTAGTGCGCGGGTAAAAGCGGCAAGAGGCCAAGAAAAAGATAGGTTGAAAGAGTTACATTATGACTATGTCATTCATGAGGAGGACTGTCAAGGAGGAAGGTGGAGTGTGAGGCGTCCAGTGTGGAGATCAAAAACCGCAGATGCTTTGATGGCTAAACTACAACAAAGAATAAACACAAACAGGGAGGATGATGTAAGGCCACATGGGCCAAGAGTGGAGGGACCTCCTTCTGAAAGAGCAAAGCCCAAGGCACTTGTAGCTTGGGCACTGGAGCAGGAACGGGATCAGAAAGAACCAACACCAGGACAAGATGAGGAAGATCAGCAGGATGAGATTGAAAGGCAGGAGGTGGAAAATGAAAGCCGCAACAACCAAAAAGAAGGAATACCTCTCACCGAACGCACCGAAGGCTCCGAAGCATGTTCAGTAAAAACCTTGACAGTGATTAACCCTGTCACTCTGGAAATATAACAAACGCTATTTTTTTTCTGTGTAACATGCTGAAAAACTAACAACAGGATACTTTTCCACAGTTTAGGACCATTTTGTACAGGTACATGTACACTGTAGCATGTAGATGGGAAAGTGTAGATGAAAGAGTAGTGCCTCACAACATCCATTTCAATGGTCACACCATAATTAGAAAGAAATTCTCAGTACACCAGACTCGAGATTGGAGTGAATTAGGGTTAATCCTGTGACAATTAACTTTTAAGCGTACTTATCATTGGTGGCTATACACGCATATCTTAAGGCTTACAAACAAATAATAAGAACATAGTTTCTGTTGGTGAATTATATCAGGCACTTATTGACTGAGTGGGACGGCTGTTGTACATATTCACTTAATAACTGAATTACTCTACTGGCAAGAAAATGCGCGTGGTTTCCTCTTTGCCCTGTCCTAAATCTGCTGTTTAATAGGGAATAAGTACGACATTCCAATGTCAAGTTAGTCGCGTCCCAGAACCTTCCCTACTGAAATTATGTGTTTGCTATTAGCAAGAAGAATGGAGGGGGGAAACCTTTCATGCATACACGCGTACATGCAAACAAAAATTAACTTTACACTTCTTTTAATGATGAGATATGTGCTTTTTTGTATGATTGTTTGTTTCTTTACTGCAATACACGTTTAGAAAGAAAGACATCGATAAGGGGATGAGGAGGAGTTGGCAACCAAATTAGCCTAATTTGGTGACTCATTGAGGCAATATAGACAGTCCTTAAATGAGGAAGAAATACTGCCCTCAAGAATTAGATCTAAATGGTATTACCAGACCTTTAACAGACCTGAATTGTGAATAAGAAAATAGGATATAAGGATTTAAAGTCAACAAAAAAGTCAAAGTGTGCTAAAGATGGGAACTATATTTTTTTTATAATAATGAATGATTATTCTTTAGTTACTGCGTAGTTAAACACCACAGAGAGCTGTAGAAATTCTACAAGATAAGCCAATCAAATGGTTTGATTAATTGAAAATACTTCTCGAATCATTTCCGGTGGTTATCTATGAATTCGCGAAGTCAGCGCACCCCGTTATGGCAGCTAAAAAAATTTACAAACATATAAGAATATACAGCATATCTCTGCTCAAAGGTGCAGAGATATTTGGATAGTTGTGGCTGGGATATAGATATATCTGAGATGATAGCATCAAATCTCGCGGCAGGAGCTAGTCTTGTAGCTCTGGATGAGAAGACTGCCAGAACCTACGAGCTCCAGTTTATCACATTGGAAGAGTTTGCAAAGAAGAACGGGGATGATGTCGTGCTCTTTAGCCCTAACAAAAGGCCATTCTTAGCAGCGACATTGCAAACGTTCATGCATCAGTGCTCAGTACTTCAAACTTTTTGAGACAGTTTTAGCTTTCCGCAAGTTCTGCATACTTAGTAACATGTTGTAGCTTTTTTCGTATTACCCAGTTGTTATACACTCCTACTGTAGAATTACGATAATAACGGGGGGCCCCCAAAAATAACAGTAACAGTGTCAACATTAATTTTTTACCTTGCTATTAAACCCACAAAGTAACAGCCCCCCGAAAGTAACACCCCACAAAGTGATGCCCCCCCAAAAGTAACGCCTGGCACCCGATAATAGCAGCCCCTCAAAAAATGACCACTAAAAAATGTATATACATATATATTTTGTATTTAATGTCACACTGCAAGAGGTGCGGTATGTGGTTACAAGTACAAGTAGCCAGTGGGTTGAATAATATTTTCCTATTTAATTTACAACAAATGCCACACAATATTTTCCTATTTTAGTGGTGTACCGTATTTTCATAAACATAGGATACCGGTAACATAGTAACTAGAACGTGTGAAAAACGTTTGATTTTGATTCTGTCCAAACAAAATTACACTGCTTCTATTTGAATCAACTTACAATGAAATTAACGTAACGTACCTAGAACACAAAAAAGATTTAAATCAGTACCGTACATCCTCTCTTGCGTACAATCATCTCCTGTTTTAGTACAGTGTATTTTCATAAACACTACATAACTAAATGCTTCAAAACTTTTAACTCTTATAAAGTACCGCATACTAGACATCCGAGTGGTAGTCATAGTTGCAACATTTGTTGTCCTTCATTCTTTGGAGACGAGTGTTACAAGTACCACCTGTTCCGCGGTATCCAAATGACAGATCAGTTTGCGACCAAATAAAGAAATGTCTCGAGTGTTGCAAGCAGATAGAGATTAAAGCAAAGATCAATCTTAAAGGTGGACGACTGAAAAAATCCTCTCAATACAAGTGCGGAGTGGCTGTGTAGAATTAACTGTCAGTCGTTAGAGGTTTTCATGCACAAGTGCTACATATAACCCATAGATGCGAGGGAAGACATGCCCAAACCGCAGCATGGCAAGGCCATGAATAAAAAAGCTGAGGTTTCTCGCTAACAACAAATGCCTTGAGGCACAAGATTCCTTTACGTTTCTGGAAGAAGGATAAAGAGGAAAGATTATAATTGCTGTCACAAGTGTTATCTCGCACAAAGACTCAGGCATCCATGCGGAAAATGCAGACGGAAAGCCATGAGAAGCGCAAACAACAAAGAATCGCGGACCTGATAAAGCCCATTACCAAGACGCCCAAGGTGACAGAACTGTGCCCTATGCCTCTTATGCTATTATTCTTGCCAATATAGAAAATTCCTCAGTTACAACCTGTTATAACCGGTTATAACCTGTGCTAAAATTAACAGCTGTTATACACTTACGATACTGCAGCGTAGCTAGTATCACTGAAAAAAAGTTAGTCTTTTTTCAACCGACAGCTGCACAAGTCATAGTATTCGCCCTTTGTACATAACCACATTCCTGTATACATTTTCCTGTACATATTTTTCTTCTTTTGTACATAATTGCTGATTACCATGGAATGCCCAGAAACAAGCAGAAGTCTGTTAAGGACAAAGACAAGTTAGAAACAATTAAGCGAAATGCAAGGTGGAGGAACAAAAAAGCAAACGAAAAAAGTCCACGTAATTGGCAACGATGTGATACCCAATCCTAAAACTACAACAGGGGGGCTCGAAGCCACTTCTACCTTGACATAAGAGGCAAATGAAAAACACTTTGTGTTTCAGCCAAACCACATGGTCACAAGCCCTGGAGAACAACAGTAAACCCTTGGTTGGCAAACAGCCACAGTTTGGCATGTACTTTGATACCACTAAATGAGTTACAGTGTAGCATTTTTTGCCTACAATTTGAATATTTTCAATTTTGAAGCTGAAAAGATTATTGTGGCGACAATTGCTAACCAAAAATGTTACTCTAATATTCTAAATATGTCTTTATACTAATCTTGGAAATCAAACAGGACGCTTAAGTTGTTATCTAACCTTACAGTGCAAGCTGCCTTAAATTAATCTCTGCTCTCAGGGGGTATAACAAAGTACACGAAACTATAATAAGAGATCCTTGACAACTGTTTTAAAACTCACGGTTTATGTTTAAAGCTGATGGTCACTCCATTAACAGTAGTAAATTAAACTAGCTCGAGTTACTCTCCATGGTTTTAGCTTCTAATGTGCACCCGATCATGTACATATACAAAACAATCAGAAAGTGCCGAGATTTAGAGGCTCACTTAGGATTTCACCTGTTGATTTAGTGTTCGTTATAAAGTTGATACCTTGATTGAAGGGAAGGTTAAGAATCCAACCCGCCAGGTATACGTCCGTATCATCGAATTATGTTAAATACCATGCATTTTAACTGATGACTTCAATAGAAGATGAACATTATTAGGCCAAATTATGTTCATACTGTCAGTTGTAGATCCAAATGCGTTGACAGACTGCATTACGCCAGTGGTGTTAGGTTATTGGCAAAGAGAAAATTAAGGCTGCAGTAAGCTTACAATGGCACTGCATTTTCATGGAAATAGAAAGTGTGGCAAGAGTAAAAGTCTCAAAACAGATCATGGCATACAAGATGGAAGCCATCGACAACTCAACCTCTGATTAAAGAGAAAGTTGCCAAAAATTTACCTTCTTCGTTTCTATTGCCACAGAGCAGCAAACATGCAACAGGGTAAGTCCATTAGTTCTTAAGATATTGCAAAATATCTGGCAGAATACAAAAATAAGTCGAACTTCTTCTTACTAAGCAAGTCTACAACTGTGCAAGAAGGGTAAAAAGAAGAGGTAACAATTGCTCTTACAAGTGGCATCTGGTGCGAAGACTCTGGCATCCATGCGGAAAATGCAGAAGGAAAGCCATGACAAGCGCAAACAAGAAGGAATTGTTAAGATACAATGAGAAGTAGAAGAAAAGTATTGGCCTGTCTTTTCAGCAATACTTCCATAGTGTGCCGCCCCTGTAATTAAGAGTTCTCTATCATGCACAAAGTTTTGTTAAGTAACATCAAGCAACATGTCCACAGTCATGGTCACAAAGAAAAGACCGGAAAGACAAAGGCAATAAGTTGTAAGGACATTTCATCTTTTTTTTTGCCTGCACGTTACCTGTCGTTAATCAATGATCACCACCACCAAAGCAGCTGTTGCAGCAATTTTATAATGACAAGTTTTCTTATTTATCTCATGGTGAAACTGTTGAAGTAAATCCCAAAATTCTTTGCAAGACCTGAAACCGGGAGAGGATGAAGGGAAAGTGTCATGGTACCTTTTTTTGTCTGAAATGAAAGAACACAAAGAGAAACTCGATCAGAAAGATGACAAGCTTTTCTTCATTACATCGACCACTGTTAGGCTTCGAATACGTGCTGGAAGTTTAAGAGACAAGTTGAGGGAATATTCCCAAAGGGGATCTACGAAACTGCTCGTTCAAGTTGCAGAAAGCTGCAGATTTAGGGCTGCTAGATGACAAAACCACTCTTATTCAACCACTTATTAAACTACTCATTATTCCAGCAACTAACGGGATGGGACACAAAGCCACCGCGGGGAAAGAAGAAGACTTAATTTATGGAGGCCATCCTAGGCAGCGAAAAATAGATATGGAGAGGCTGATCCAGCTCTATGACGGGCCAGCATGGGTTATACAAAAGGGAAATCAAAGTGCACGACAGGTTTGTTTACTATATAAGTTAAGTGCCATTGTCCTTTGTGATGGTCCCGGTCTGTCATCTCCTAGTCCTGGACTAACCTGGTCAAAGTGGGAAAGCCTTATCTAAGCTGAAAAATGCAAGCAACTTCAACAACTTTCATGGACATTTAGCTACGTTAAGGAGTTCAATATATGTATATAGGACAAGTATATAGTATCTATGTCTGAATTAGGTTTACCTATATAGTCCAACCCAAACGTGAACAAGGAAAGTGAGAACAACACTGCTACAACTCGGACAAACAAACATGGTCGATAAGTTTTTAGTCCAGACAGTGCTAGCAGTGTTAGGGAATAAGTCGGTTTGTAGGTTTATGAAGTACGTGAAAGGCGCTAACATCACATATTAATTAGTTGTATTAATTTTTTTATTTGTATCTTTTATATGCTGTAGGTTATCGACAACCCCGGTGTTTCTATCGTGGGCTACTTGCAACCAGAACGGTTCTTTCCTTTATATTGCAAATTTAAGGGGAAAAGGGATGGTGCCCTGCACAAATTGCTGCTCTACCAACCAAAGCCTCGCAGACTAACTGTGGCAAAAACCAAAGATGAAATACGAAAGCTGAATCAATACAGCCTCAAAGATCTCAGGTGAGATTCTTTTTACTAGGGCATGCTGTACACTTTTCCTTCAAGTAGCTGTTTTTAGAATATGTGATTCTGGACATGTAAACAGTTTTTAAATAGCCTCATGAAACCACCTCGTATAGTTGGAAATTAACACCAAGGCAAGAAATTAGCGGTTAAAGTGCAGTTAGTGTCTTCAGTAGATCGTTAGTTTTTGCCTCCTTTAATGAGGTACAGTGTTCAATTCTATAACTTGAAATTTTTATTAATTTTCATCAAAATCTAGTACCACTTCAAAACTTAAATGTCAGTTGTCTTTGTCTAGCTTATCTTGCCAGGAGGGTAGACTCCATGGAATTTTTGGTGGGGTGTGCCGCCAACTTGTTGACTTCGTCTTTGATGTAAGTTACACAATTGACACAGTCCCTCATAATGGTACCTTTGGATGCTCCGTTGGCCACACTGAAAGTTGTGAAATCTGGAGAGGGCCACTGCTGTGACCCCTTGGAACAGTACCAAACCACCACAATGCGAACTGCAGACACATTCACCAAAGTATATATGTATTTTAAATACATTTCATCACAGATGCAACAATTGCCATAAAAAAGGTTACGGAAAAGACAAAGGGAAGTTTTATACTTGTAAGCGTACGGTGTATGTTCAGATGGTGTACACCATCAATACAAGTTCTTTGAATGAGATAAAAAAAAAGGTGTTGCTTGAGCATTAATTTTATTTTTACCTTTTCATCCTATTGATTGTATTTGAATGTATTGTTTTGTCATTTGCAAAGAACAGCAAAGGGAAAAGTTTTTCATCGGATGCAAGGTAAATACTACAGTCATGTTTTACTTCAAAAGTTGTTGCTCCAGTAAGATGAATTATAATCTGTTATTGTAACATCACATTGGCGAGCATGTGGCCTGCCTCATGGAAATGAGACACATGCCTCAAGTTCTCATGTGACGGGCCAGTTTTACGCCCACTCACGTGTTCACTTGTTCTTTAATTATCTGATTCTATTTCTTAGTATCAAGGTATAAAGGGGGCCAGTGTTACGCTGCTATATCAGCCTTTTGATATTGTTAAAGGATTTGTGGATTTGTGTAACACTTAGGTTTTAACTTAAGTCAAGTTTCTGGGGGCAAGGTAATGGTGGCACTTCAGGAGGAGCATTGGTCCGCTGTTAGTCTGTTTCTTGTCACACAAGGGCAGGTGTCAGTTGCCCCTGACCAACAAGTACAAATCTTTCACCAGATGGCCACAAACAACCAAGTTTACCGTAGCCGAGACTATACTCACGTAACAGCACGTAATTCGTTGACCATGTCGTCTGTGAATAAACACAAACGTGATGAGGTATAAGGCATAAACAACATGGCATTGCCGTCGTGGATGTTTTCAACCTGTCATCAAAACTGGTACTAAAACCACTCACTGAGAATGGAGACGATGCCTTAACTGCAATGCTGTTTCCTCATTTAAAGATGATGGTATTTTAGCAAGTGAACTTGAAATGGCCATAAGGTTCACAAAGTGTGACAAACTGAGAGCCATTAATGTCAAGTCCATCCAAAGAAAGTGGTCTTCATTGACTTAGGCAGTAAGATGTATGTTTCAAAAATTCCCCGTTTCATTGAATGTGATTAATTCAAGTGTTTTGGGGAAAGCTCATTTAATATACCAGAAGCTGTGTTACTTTAACTATTTGCCCCATTTCCAACCACTGCAACAACTAGTCCTTTGGAGATATTCTCATTAAAATTAGTACATAACAGGTTAATGCAACCTGGAGAAATTGGGATCCCAGGTGGGATATCAGGATCCCAGGAGGGATAAGTGGGATCCCAAGTAGAAATAGTGGGATCCCAGGTGGAACAAGCAGGATCCCAAGTGGATGTGTCAGAATGTCAGGCGGCAAATGTGGCATTCAAGTTGGGATATAAAGTATCCCAGGTAGGTTAGACAGGATCCAAAACAGGTAGTTCAAATCCTTGGTGAAATGACACAACAATGATGCTTAACTTCGATCTCCGCTAATAAAGAAGATCTAAGTAGCACTGCAGCATCTGTATGCAAAAAAAGGAAAATAAATAAATCAATACAATAAATAAATGGTTTATTAGCAGCGTAGCTATAAAATGGTTCTTGACCTACTTACTACAAATAAACAGATAATAAGTGAGAGATATAACTAAATTAACAAACAACTTGGCAATAATATACAAGAGCATTCACCATCAATCGTAAATAAAAGAAAATCAGCATTGTGGTAGATGAAAAACAATTGCGCATGCTCAGATTGGTCTACACAAGACTTAAATGTACCTTTATTTTCCCATTAGCTTTCATAACAGAAGCGAATGAAAAGCGAGCATTGAAGGAATGTTCACTCAAATACTGTTTACGAAAGAAATCTTTCACAACAGCAAGTGACAATAACACTTTTTATAAACTATGGTATTAAGTGATAGTATTATTCAGTGTTGTCCTTATGATGTGAGCTAAACCTGAGCTAAAAGATCGAATGGGATAACCAGGATCCCGGGTGGGATATCGGGTTCTCAGGTGGGATAAGTGGGATCCCAAGTAGAAATAGTGGGATCCCAGGTGGGACAAGCAGGATCCCAAGTGGATGTGTCAGAATGTCAGGCGGCAAATGTGGCATTCAAGTTGGGATATGAAGTATCCCAGGTAGGCTGGACAGGATCCAAAACAGGTAGTACAAATCCTTGGTGAAATAATAAAACAATGATGCAGTTTCGAACTACGCTCAAAAAAAGTCTTAAGGGCTTCAACAGGATTGGAAGCTGTGGCCTATGCGTTAGCACTGCAGTGCCCTACCAACTGAGCTCTGAAGACCCATACATTGAAGCAGGCCAATTTACTGACTACATCTCGCATGTAACCTGGGGAAGGATTGAAACAGAGTGAAGCGATGTGAAATGCAAAAAAACAAATGAATAAGCACAAACTATTCTTGAAACACAGGTATAGTTACTTCTGGGGGTGCAGCGAGGACCTCAGCTACTCAACCAAGCAACAACACTCCAGGTTACCAAAACAATATAGGTAATTTTGCCGTACTGTCTTACATTACTTAGAAAAGAAGTTTTAAACTCTGAAAAAACACTCACTCATGCCGGTGCAAAGAAAAAGGCTAAAAGGACAACTACTGTCACAGCTGACACTCCATCATCCAGTAATTTACATGTAGATGGAAAGTGCCACACCCTCGAGAAACACCTACACATGGTGGAGCAAGGAAATAGGCTAAAACGATCACATACACTGGTACAGGTAACAAGTCAACTCCTAAGGTGTCTGCAAGACACCACAATCATATTATACCAATGGTGATAACTGATGATGAGGAAGAAGACGTTGAGAGGGCTACTGTAATAACCACCTGTGATAATGCAGACTGCCAAGCCCTCTTGCAGAAAAAAAAGTGCACAGGACAAATGCGGTCAAAATGATGCACAGTTACAACAAAATGATTACATTGCTTGAGGTATTTTTATTTGTAAGAAGACAGTTTAAAGGCTTGTTACCTCACTTTAGATGAATTTGGAAATAATCATCACTGTGGTCTTTTTACACTTTTCATCTGCCATGGTCCAATTTGTTTGAGATTAAAAACAGTGGATATTGACTGCATGTTATTATCATCTTTTATTACGGGTTATGGTGATGATAATGGTCGTGGAGGTAAGGGAATGGTCGTGGCAGAGGGCAAGATAGTCGGGATGTTGATGGCGGACACTGGTGGGGAGAGGTGGGGAGAGGCAAGTGCTAGGTGGGAGGAAGTTGGGCGGCAAGAGAGAGGGAGGGGTGATGGTGGTGGTTTTGGGCGGTGGGATGACGAGGGTGGAAGGAGAATAGATGGTTGGAATAGGTGGAGAAGTGGGCGGTGGAATGAAAGGAAGGATGAAAAGACAATGACAAGAAAGAGACTGACACTAATTTCATTCAGTATAGCAGTATGGTCTACAGCAAATGAAAGGCTGTAAATCTGTAATGATAGATGAGACGTTTCTTGCAGATTGGTGACCATGATGAGCCACAGACCAGCAACCAAACCCCAAATTCCCTGGCCAGTAAAGTCCTATATTGCTGTGGACCCTTTGTGACAGTATGTTTGTTGCAATCCACCATCAGTGGCAACATGTGGCCTGTCACACAAACTGTTGAAAAACAAACAAGGAGACGAGCTTGGACAAGTAATTCAAAACAACAACACCACAGCATTCTTTAAATGCCTTCCTTGTGAAGTAAAAGAGTAAGAATATATCGTCTATCGTTTTGACAAGTGCAGTCAATCGAATCAAAACAAACTCATTTCTTTGCAATTTGTCGTTTGACAGTATCTGATTGTTAAGCTTAAATAAACAAATACAACGAAAAGCTTAGCGAACGATCGGTAACAAATAGCTACAAATATTTCGGTTTTTACGCTTCCAAATCAACTTCCACCTCACGAACGAAAGCAAATTCATTCAGGTGTGGCCGAAGACACGTCACTGTGGTTCTCGCCGCCGGCGGCAAATTGCGTTGTAATTTACGGACTAAAGCATTTCTCCGGTAAAACTGAACGAAAAATCCCATTTAAACACTCATTTTCAATCTTGCCAAACACATCTGAATAATAAACTGACATTATCTTTGTCGCTTTTGAGCGAAACGTTTTTAGATGGAAAGAGATGGAAATGCGAGGTGACATTTTTTTGCGAGAACACCACGCTTCAAAGAACAAAAGGATTGGCACTTGAGGGACCATAATTAGGCCCCATTGTTGGATTCTTTTGAAATACATCCACAGAATCGCTGCCCAAAAGTCACAAGTCCTATTCATTCGTTTGAACCTAACAAATCCGAAGATACTCAACTCTTTCATCCGAGCAAAAAGCGAAGCTTACCGACGAGTAAATTAACAAGCCTTCGGTATGCCCCTTTTTTGAACAACACATTTAAATCGGGCGAAAGTTATAATGTTATGAGGAAAGCAAAGGCCATAGTACATTGAACACTTACAGATTAGCATTGTCTCCAACTTTGTTCCCATGTAAAAGTGCCACAGTTGGATCTCGTCCATTGATTTGCAGAGTTTTTAAGGGAGTGTTCCATTTACGACCTGGGATATATCCATAGTGCCATCATATCTCATGACTTTGTTTCCTCTGGAACAGGTAACTCTCAAGTGTCATTGTCTGAGAAAGTGTTCCAGAGGTTGGAAATGGGGGTCAACTGATTTCGACGAAACTTGCTGTAGAAGTTAGCCTTGATGAGATATTCCAAAAGCCAATTTGGTTTTGTTTTCTAACTTTTGGTTGAAAAGTTTCAGGGGAGGGAGTCCCATCTGGAACCTTCAATTCACTGAAAATCTTGTTTTTTAAGGAGTAGGTTTAGAGTTCAATAAAAACAAAACTAAAAATCCTTTGGACTCATTAATGGTATGGTGTGTTTCTACTATAGATACGCTTTGAGTTCATATGTAGAGATTTGGCATAGAGGGATCTGGGAGTCTGGGGTCTGGCACTAGTTTTGGCCAGATTTTGAAGTGAAAACCTCTACCCAAATTTGCCAAAGTTCACACCTTTATATTTTTTAACTGCCAAACTAGCTAAAATTGATTCGTCTATCAGGAGTTACCCCAACGTAAGTAGAATCCGAATCAATTGAGCAAAATTTGGCCCATTTATTTTTTAGGGGCTTTTAAGACCCATTTGCAGTCATACCATCACATAACTCACATATTGTCAAAAGTAATAATTTAACAGCCATCATAGCTTTATTTGTGTTTAAACACTTCAACTTGATTGTGTCAGGCCTATTTTATTTGCAAAATCTGTGAGAAACAGTAACTTTGCTTTTAAACTCTACTTGAGACTGTTAAACTGCCTCTGAACTACAAAATCAGTACAAGAGAACAATCTTGCTCTATTTGATAGGTAAATATGATACTACAAAGGGAATTCGTACTCAAATAACTGAGTAGATGGTCTGTTACACTTAGTTATACTGACAATTCTTTCAAACATAGCCTGGCTTTACCTACCTAGCTTTTTTAAAGGTCCTTGGGTTGTCCTAGAGGAAAGTAATTTCTCCAAGGTATTCCAAAAAACCCATATATTTATCAAAATCTTGCAAATAAAACTATCCTGCCGTCAAATCACATTGCCTGATGAAAAAACCTCATTGCCTGATGATTCTGCATTGGTTTACAGACGAGTCCATCATCCAACCATCATCCTACATGATCCTATGTAACAGGAAAATGTTCTGGAACCGCTCTTTGGCAGTCCAGTCTTCTATCGAGTCTTTCAGCAGGAGTACTCATCGCTGGATGCAAATAATCGGACACATTCAGCGTGGAAAGTTCATATGATACGCAGGTTTCCTCACAAGTACAACGCACGTCCTTAGAGTGGATTTCATGAGATAGAAGAAAACTCCGAGGTTCGATTCATTTGTAGTGTTTAACCCCCATTTTGGAAGTGGACGTGGGAGAACTGGGTCGAGATTAGACCCAGTATCAAAAGCTATGCACACTTATGCACACAATTTATACAAGTTTCAAATCCACTGATTATGAAACAAAAGAGAATCCACTGAAATAATCACACTTGCTTTTTGATCTGCGGCTAGCAAATAAGGTTTTTGGTTGCGTTTTCATTCCCACGCACCCAACTTTAATCGAATCAAATCACCGAATTGCATACCGGGGGAGGTGGGTGGGGGGGAGGGGCAGTTAAAGACAGTTTGGTTGGGGGTGTGAGCCGTGGCCTTCAAACCCTGACCCCATTAAAGATAAAATCCGTTCATTTCGCTCCCCTGTTTAACAAAAGAGGCGTTTATATTTTGCTTGTGTTCTGCGGTTTTTGTCTGCCTTGTTTTTTATTTCCATATTCCTACAGAAAAAGATTAATTTTTTTAGTGAATGACATCATAGAATGAACTTAAAAAATTGCTGGTACCCACATGTAGGGTTCAAGAGTCCAGTCCAAAAAAGACACCTTGTTCAAGACGCTAAAAAGTAATATTGTATACTCTGTTTAAGACGCAAGACTCTGAAAACCACGCCCCGTTGAGCAGCACGTATCCGTCAAGGCCAAATAAGGGAGTTCCTTATTCCCCCCGGGGGTATTGCATAATACAGTGGGCATGTAACATAATTCGGGATAATAGTAATAATAATAACAATAATAATTATTATTATTATTTATTTTTTGCAGTGAAACAGTAAAGGTGCAGTGGTGCCGTGGTTAGTGAGACTTCTGATTGGACTTCAGTTCATTGTACGTGTGGGTAGGGCTACTGACTGCAGAAGTGCAGGGTTAACGTAAAGGAAACTCACCCATCTGTTTCAAGAGCTGCGTTACGAAGTGATAAGGAGGGCTGCTACCATTGCTCCTCACTATTGTCATCTATTTACTCGACAAATTACTGACCACAAAATTGCGCCATGCACGTCTGTAGTACATTTTCGAACCCATTCTTTCGATGTTTTGCGCGCATCGTGAGATTCGAATTGAAATGGTCTAGATTGAATCGTCCACCGCAAAGCCCGATTTAACATGACTTATACTCCGATTGACACTCACTTGCTTACTTGCATAAACAGTCATTGGGTTGCATCTAAATTGATCATGTTAAAGGCCCACCTTCACACAAACGGCCTTGCGACCATTTGTTATTGTTTTGAAATGGTTCTATTGTTTTTCTCGCGATCTGATTGGTTGCCAGAATATTCCTGCGAGCGAGAAAATTGTCACGTAAGGTCAAAACAAATCGGAGGAGCCATGTCACATCGATTTACTTTGCGAAGTTGCCCCAATCTACGGCCTCAATTTACAAATCTTTAGGCTTTTATGAATGGCATTTACTCCCCCAAAATGTTGGAATTATCTGATGCTCGCCATGTGAAAGTTTCAGTGACATAGAAGCGAGAAGTCAGTTTATGTTCGCATTTCTAAGCGCAAGCATTAGCGATCTCCGCAGAAGACTCAAACAGCTACTTGGACATTCGATTGTTTTAGTCTGCAAATTGCATTCTCATTGTCTTGTAAGGTAACAGTGATTTTAAAGGCCCCTCCTAGTCATTATAGAGGTTGGTCTGAAGGGAAATAAACAGCGTATACGACTAAATAGCAACTCACTGATTATCGCTCGCAAAATAGCACTTGTCCGGTGACTCCCGCATTACAATTTTAACCTTTGAAAGCCAGCCGTACGTATGTTCTAATCGATCAAATCTCCCGAACCTATGGTTAACTGAGAAACTAATTATTTTAATTCAATCGTATGATGATAGATACAGAGCAAGAAAAAGAAAACAGTCCTGCAAAACCATTCATTACACACTTGCGAGCTGCTCTGTTTACATCGTGCAAATAAAATCAAATCAAACGAATCAAACTTACTTACCAAAGTCCCGCATCCAATACAATCAGGAATTTAAACATCACTACAAGAGATTCTTTAAAATATCTGTTTCTTTGCCTCATAACATAAGCTCCTCTGAGACGAATACTAACAACATTTTCCTTCGGCATAACCGTGCAGTATCTTCAACTGCGAGGTATCATTTGGCAGGAAACATATTGGACGAAGTAAGAGCGAAAAAAATACGTTTGGCCGCCTCAGTCACAAAATAATTCCAGGAAACAACAGCCTGATAATTGACGAATAAATTCCTGCATGCTTTTGGATGGCTCCGGACGAAACGGATTTTGAAAGAAACCCCGCTCAGAAACAATTTCGCGTTACACGAAATTCATAAAACGGCAAGCGCGGCACGCAAGGCCTTTTGGGTGAAGGTGGGCCTTTAAAGTTTTAACTCAAGTAGTTACCAGTTTTTCTCGTTTTGTCAAGACAATCATCTTTATTTATGTATAGCGCTTAATATATATTTAAGGTGGCTGAAAACAGTTTTCCAATCTTTGAAGTACCTATCCTTTATTTTGCACTCACGACCAAACGGTTGCAGCTGATGAGGTCAAAATTGGCAAGTTACAAGATAAGCTACTGCCCCTTTAGACCATGATGCGGTACCATGGCAACACAGCGAATTACATTTCAACCAAAAAGATTGAATTCTTTACGATTTCAGAAAATTCAGTTGTGTGCAACAAACATGGAGAAATTGTGACATTTTAACATTGAAGCAATGAAGAGTTTAATATACGATTTTTATTTCAGTTGATAAGGGTTTTAATTTTTCGATATGCTATGTTTTCAGGAATTGTCCTGTAATGTTTAAAAATTCCTTTGTTAAATTCCAGTTTTTTTGTAATCAGCAGTTTTTTTTGCTTTCTAAAGTACAGCTTTGCAAAATTTCTTAAAAATCTAACGACTGGTTTGCAAGAAATCACCCCTTTCTGGTAGGACAATAAAACGCCGATTGCAACTTTTTGATCAACTGTGCACGTGCAGTATTTAAATTTTGCTATTCTCAAAGCCTTGAGCGCGCACGCTCGGACTCGCGTTAGCATTGAATCTAAAGAGCGCAAGAAAACTGTATTCAACCACCTTAAAATGCGAGACCTTTCAAAGGCAGTGTAAACCTGAGGCTTCATAAAACAATTTTATTGTGAAAAGTAGCAGGAAAAAGTAGTACACGTGTATTTACGTTTGCAGGACAAAGAGGAGTATCACCCCCATGTGCCTCACAGTGCCCTGATAACACCAGGAGGCAGTCTCTACATTCCCGAAGGTGGTGATACATGCACTTCTTGTGAAGTAACTTTTAAAGATCTTCACAGTGCACAGAGGGACCAGAACAAACCTGTAGACGCCCTAAACGAGTATTTGGATTCCCGAGATGCCAGTCCTTTTGGCTCAAGGCTCAACACTCTGTGGGAAATCGCAAGTGAGAGAACTAGGCGATACTACATACGTAAGGCTGGACAAGGTGTAACCGCCATAACGGAAGATATCGCACCAAACAGTCCTGCTCAGCTGTTCCAGGCAACGTGTTCCTTGCAAGCCATCCAAAGAACTTTGTCTAGTGACGAGGAAACTGAGACAACCGTCGATGAAACCATGCTAGAAGCGCTTGCTGATTGTTACCACGCTGCTGGAAGTTGGGAGACGGTCCCCCAAATTCTGTCGATCATGGCTGATAGAAGTTGTAACGTTGGATACTTGACCTGTCATGCGAGTTTCCACTGCGCAAATAGATCACTTTATCTCATTCATCACAAGTGCTCACGTTATACAAGACCTGCCCTTCAGGGAAAAAACAATAACGTTGTCATCAAGAGTAACCATAAAAGTTCCCAACGTGATAAGGACGATGGTCCCAGAAAGAATAGTAAAGCAGTACCTCGCCTACTGAGATGAGACAGGATTTCAACCACTCAGTTGCAGCACCCTATCACGTATCTTAAATGTATGCGGCGCTTCGGTAAGAAAGTCTCTGTAAGGGCTCGACCACATTAGCTCCTCAGGTGCACAGGCGTTTGAAGATTTATGCAAAGTGGTCGAGATGCTTGGGGACACCGGGCAAGGTGTCAAGGTGTCAAGGTGAACTTGGTCACATAATTGAGATAAAAATTAAAGAGAGCCAGGATAAGATTATTACGTCCAAAACTAGGCATAAAAAGCGTAATTAATCACGTGGTTGGTCACGTGGTCACACTAGACGGCCAATGATGTCCATCATCACCCTTGAAGAAAACAGTGGGATGCTCGACACTAGACTATGACGAGCTTCAAACCACAGTGGTGGAGATCGAAGCAATGGTGAATGCTAGACCATTAATGTATGTCTATGATGACGAAGAGTCTGTTTCCACTCCACTGACCCCGTCACATCTAATCAACGGCAGACGAGTTACAGTCACAACAAAGAACCAGCATTTCAAGGTCGTTAGTGTTAACAAGGCCTTGACAAAGAAAGCGAAGCATCGGCAAAGGTTGCTACAGCAGTTTACTAAGCGATGGCAACACGAGTACCTTTTGAGTATGCGAGAACCAGCAAGCGAGAAATGCAAGAGACAGAAGCAGTCATTTAATAGTAAATAATACCTTGTTAACCTTACTGAAGGGCCTTGTGCTGGAAAAAACCCAAGTGACTTTTGATAAACTGCTAGGTTCTCCATCCAAATTACCTTGTACATTAACTTGCGAATGAAGGAGAGAATCAACAGAAGATCAGGAGCCAAGGGCGTTATTCCATGTACCCCTTCAACTGATTCTAACGCTCTAATTAAAAAGTATATTGATTTAATTGATTTCTATTGATAGGATGATTGTGTCAAAGCCCTTCAAACGACTTCTAAGTGGGGACAAAGTATGCAGGAACTTATGGACATGTTATTTACAAGCTATGAGCTGGCCATATGCTCCATCTGTGGACAAGACCCATAGGCCAGCTCTGCCAAAGAAACACTGGTACCTACTGACAAGTATGTGACCAATTGAAATAAGTATAAATCGATTATTTTTGAACATTTGACCACCTCCTTGTAATTCAACCGCTAGGTTGCAAATAGGTGATAATAAACTATTCTTATTACTACTAAACATGTTTTAGTATTTATACATGTAAATCCCAGACAAGACTCAACTAAGGAAAGATTTCCCCTACAAAAGTGAAAAGGGTTATTATTACCCTTTTAGGAGTAAAGAATTTGTGGTTTGTTTCAATTCAGTGTGTTGAAATGTAGTTATCCAGCATAACTTTTTAAGGTTATTAGCCAATGAAGGAACAGTTAATTGACAGCTCTGTGAACGATAAATACAAATCAGACTAGCAGTAACAGCCATAAAATGCAATTCTTTCCTTTTGCAATCTTTAATAAATTTTGTTTAACCAAACTCTCTCTCTCTCTCTCTCTCTCTGTCTTTAAGCTGTCATAATGGAAAAGTTCAAGGAAGTCAAAGAAATACAGATAGTGTCCATTGCTAATGTAAAGCTGCAAGAGCATCGTGTCAAGCAAAATTAGTTACACCACTCGACAAGGCAATTTTCAAGAGACAAAAACTGAGACAGTATGGATTGGATACCAGTACAGTGACTTTGAATGTCCAGGACAAAGAAAAGTTAGAAACAATTAGGGAAAATACAAGGTAGGGGAACAACAAACCAAACAAAAAAGTCCACCAAATTGGCAACCATGAGATACCCAATCCAAAAACTACAACAGGGGGACTCGAAGCCACATCGACCTTGACATGGGAGGCAAATGAAAAGCACCTATTCTCGTGTGAAAGAAGTTAATTTGGGGAGCCAACAATGTTTAGTTATCTCGTTTTTTTGTGGAAAAACGTACCTGAAACTGACAGCACACATGGCACACAGCAAAACGTTTTGCTGCAATTGTTTCTGTTTCAATTTGTTGGTCTATTCCTCGATTCATAGGAATAAAAATCCGCTCTGCTCTAATAATTGGTATAAGATGTCACTACATGCAGCAGTATAACATCTTTTTGGAAGAAATCATATGTGGTCTCAACATTAGCAGTCCTCCATTCACGAGTTGGCTCACAGCCCCTTTGATTTCTCTGTATATCAAGAAAAAAAGTAACAGTTTTCAATAATTGCCAACACTTATACTTTCATGCAACGGTACTATTATCTTTATCAGTTGATGGTACAATGATTGTATCAGACAAATGCCCAGTCATTGGTGAACAAGAAATGGTCATTTCCGTGATGTAACTGGTTACCAAAGTAACAACATAACCTGTTATAAAGCTTGTTGTTGTGAAATATTATTGTATTTCCCAGTATCAAGGTATAACAGGGGCCAGTGTTATGCTGCTACATCAGCCTTGAGATATTGTTCAAGGATTTGTGGATCCGCATGACACTTAGGTTGTAACTTTCCAGGACCGATTCCACTTCCCAGCTTGAAGTCAAGTTTTTGGGGACAGAGAGAATGATGGCACTTCAGGAGGAGCAACGGCGCACTGTTAATCTATTTCTTGTCACAACAGGACAGGTGCCAGTTGCCCCTGACCAACAAGTACAAATCTTTTACCGGATGGCCAGAAACAACCAAGTTTACCATAGCAAGGATATACTCGCATAACTGCACGTAATTCATACACGGTGTCATTTGTAAATGACCACAAATGTGATGAGGTATAGGGCATAAACAACATGGCATTGCCGTGGTAGATGTTTGCAACCTGTCAGCAGAACCGGTACTAAAACCACTCACTGAGAATGGAGACAATGCCTTAACTGTGAGGATGTCTTCTCATTTGAAGTTCATGGCATTTTAGCAAGTCAACTTGAAATGGCCATTAACACTATAAATTGTGACTCATTGCGAAATTATTGATGACCTTACCAATGCCATGAAAGTTAGGGGGGTAAGGGGGGTTGGGCAATTTAGGCACGACAGGGAGGTCCTTGTACCTGCATGCTAAAACAAACCAGCCTTTGGGGGAGGGGAGGGCTAAAACAAACCACAGTTACTCACCAACAAAAGCACTGACCTGCAATGATCGCTGCAATGCATGTAAGGCCAGAGCAAGACGTAATCAATTCGTGCAAACTCACAGGTTACCCCACAGGTCAAATACAAAGATTGATTAAACCATGGCAGATATTTACAACGACTGGCGCAAATTACATGTAGTGCAAATCAGTGCGTGTTCATAAGAGGTTAGATGGCCAAGTAGCTCTAGGCACTGGAGTTCAACCCCTTGGTCAGGATTGTAACTAGCCAACTGTTTTGCCTAGGCAATTCAACATTCTTAATTGTTGTATTTGTTTCTATCTTTGTCGGTGGGACACAATGGAAACTACACTGTACTGGACCCGATTGCTTCAATTTGTCGCCCCAATTTCATTTCTTATTTTCAGAACAAGGAAATAAAAATCAACTCGATTTTAAAAATATCTGTTATGCTGTACTGTGACAAATTTTCATACTAGTTTTACAATTGACATCTACCATGCAGGGCTTTACGAGGAGAACCCCATGTAATTGTCACGTTTGCCCAAATGAATTGGGCAACAAACCCAATATGCCTTAGGGACAGACCATTAAAAAAGTTATGGGGGGGTGGAGGCAAGTAGAAACAAACTTCATGCAAGGAAAACTTGAGTGAAAACATAATGCACAGCTAGTAGCCTAGAAAGACAGTTAATGCTTATGGGAAAAAATATCCGTGTAACAGAAATGTTGTACACAATTCCAACCGTATTTCAGCGTTGTTTGATGCAATGGGCATTTAGGGTGGGTAGAAAATTCAGCATCCTCTCAGTCAGAGCAGTAATATAAATACTGGCCAATACTTCATCAGACTTAGGTTTTACTGCTTGATTGAGTGTACTTATACTACTGGAATCGGTTTAATTAGAAGTTTGCTCCTATGGTAAAGTCCAAGTGAAATGGCGAGTCGTGAGTGTATACCCAGAACACCCAAAGGCGAAGTAGAGCCCTCTGCACCAATAACTCCATCGGCAGCATTTCACAGCATGGAGTCAGGGCCTCACAGAGCCTCACAGGGCCTCACCATTTGGCATTGTCTTTTTCATCTCGAGACACACTTTCCACTTCTTACAGCTTTCTGCATGACTTAGAGACTGACCTAACCATGCCAGGAACATCTACAGTACCACCCTCAATTCTTCCAAAACCTGCATCATTGCACGCCAGTGAACCAGCAACTACAGTGATGCTAGCGAACAATAATTTATACTGGTAATCTGGAGGATGGGGGAGAAATTGTTCAGTCGAAAGCATGGTTTGGTGCTGGGAAAAGACGAACCACCAAACAAAAGAAAGATCATCAAGGCGTGGTTAACAGAAATGAAGAGGCTCTATGGCAAGCAAGTTACTGCCTCAGAGTTGCAACCTCGCAAAAGTTATTATTCTTTGTGGCTTTTACTAGTGGTAAACGTGCAGAGTAGTGCTACAGTATGTGAGAAGCTTTCCTCTTAGTAATATGTGGGGGTAACTTACACGCATGGTAATGGGTACATGACTGACAGTAACGTAGTAGCGGATGCAGCTGTGTAATAATGCTAATAACGTGTGAAGAAGTGGCTTTAAAAATAATTAACCCTTAAGAACAGTTCAACTGAAACAAACTTATGGTGTCATCTTCAACATTTTTATGCTCTTTCAGTTCAGTTTAGGTAATGCAAGGAACAGTGGTGGGTTGTCAATGAATTTATTGTTGATGGACTGATTGATCGATTTTATTTGTTTATTTATCTTTTTTTAAAGCCAGAATGTTCAGTACTCCCTGTTGGTGAAAATGTCAGTAAAGATTGCTACCAAAAGGTAGAAGAAATTCTCACCAAATTTTGCAATGGTCAATTATCTGTCGTCAACAAGAGAACCTTGATCTCGGCAAGTTCCTTTATATTTCTAAAGGGGAAGGTTATAATTGCTGTCACAAGAGACATCTGCCGCGAAGACTCTGGCATCCATGCGGAAAAAGGCAGAAGGAAACCATGACAAGTGCAAACTAGAAGAAGGAATCGCAGATTTGAGAAAGCCCACCACCAAAAGATGGCCAAGGTGACAGAACTATGCCATATTCCTCTTATGCTACAGGTGTATTACTCTTGTCAATGTTTTTCTCTGGTAAACTTCAAAGTTAAGTTATTTCTTTATGAAGTTGATAACTACCACGAATTTAAAATGTTACAAATAAATAAATGTAACAACGCTATCGAGTAGGCTTCATTCTGCAGCTTTATAACTTACATTGCTAAATCTCACTTTACTTAACAGACTGTCGGTGATGAAACGAAAACACAATTAAAGAACCAAGTCGATGAACTAAACAAACAGGTCACATTGGTACAAACAATTGGACTTTTCTTGGAGGCTTTGTTGTTATCATCCACCGTTTACTGAAGATTTGCATTTTCACATTTTCATTTCGTTGACTGCCATGCAGGTGTAGTGCTAGGCGCATAAATCAGAGTGACTTTTGTTGACTGTCATGCTCAAGACAACAACAACCGAATCTGCATTAGCATCATGCTTTTCCGGCCTAAAAGTACGCCTCACAGAGAATCTATTTAAATCTTGTTGATCCACTAATCATAGTTCTAGAATAATGTGTGCTAAAATTAACAGCTGTTATAAACATACAATATTGCAGCATGGCTACTATCGCTCAAGA
This sequence comes from Siderastrea radians, assembly GCA_964017195.1. Taxonomy (NCBI): domain Eukaryota; kingdom Metazoa; phylum Cnidaria; class Anthozoa; order Scleractinia; family Rhizangiidae; genus Siderastrea; species Siderastrea radians. The sequence goes on from OZ024892.1 coordinate 25,967,614, forward strand.
GAACTTAGTCTTTTTAACTGACAGCTGTACAAGTCATAGTATTTGCTCTTTGTACACATTTTCCTTCCTTTGTACATAATTTTTGATTACTGTGGAATGCCCAGAAACAAGCAGAAAACTGTCAAGGACAAAGACAAGTTAGAAACAAATAGGAAAAATACTAGGTGGAGGAACAACAAGGGAAACGAAAAAGTCCACTCTAAGGCGGGATTACAGTCATTTTTGTCGATTTTGTTGAAATTTGTAAGAATTTTAATTTTAATCTCAAAACACTCTTAAAACTATAGTAATACTTCCCCTGGTGTTTTTTCTTTCTTCTTTACCTTTTCTGGTGAAGAGAAGCAGTTATTTACAACACACTCTTAAATGTTGATCCGTTGCCATGGCAACCAATTTGAAAACAAGAGCTTTTAGGCGGCATTTGGCCGATAAAAATTCGTTGAGTCCTCCCCATTCCAAGTCATCCAAAAGTCCAATCCAAACCACGCTTCCTAAAGGAGGCCTGGCCCCTCAGTGCACAATACTCGTGCCTGTTTCATTTTGCTTTGTCTGTGTGGTCGCTCACAGCATGTTATCGTCTTCATTATGCCTAAAGGAAACCGTGTTGGCTCCAAGGTGGCTGTTGTGAAAAGGACTAAGAGTAAAAAGCGTTCAGGTTTTCTTGGAACACCCAAATGGAGAAAAGACGAGGAGAGAAGACGACCGAAATCCACAAGTGAAATCACAATTGTTCCCGATTGTGATGTCGGAAGCGACAGCGATTGTTCTGAGAAACCCCTTCCTGTAAAGTCTTCATCAAAACGAAAAACAAATTACATTGAATCGTCCTCCTCCGAAGAATATGAATTCAAAGAAGCCAAAAGAGCCGAAGGATACCGTTTGTGGACATGGGCAGTCTAGAAGATTTAATTCAAAGAGTTCATGCATTCAGCGGGAATTGTTCAGGCTAGCAAATAAAACCTTGAATGTTTTAGCTACTCACAGTTTCAGTCGGTTGAATTTATTATTGTTTGAGTTGGAAATTTTCAGACTAGATTTTATTGCTAAAATATTTTTATATATCCATTTTTAGGTACAGTGCATATTCTTGAAGACCCTTTGAATGGTTATGGCCTATGCAGTACACTCTATGTTGAGTGTGATACCTGTGAGCTGTCACAGTTCTTTAGCACGGGCAAACACAATGTCAGTGATAAAGTACCTGGAACCATGCAGGGAAAGGACATCAACGGGAGGTCAGTCTTTGCAGCAAATGAGGTAGGGCTTGGCAGAGAGGGTATTGCTGCTATATGCGAAGCACTAAATATGCCTCCCCTGTGGCCCCAACTTCTTGGGCAGCTCCTGAAGAGGAACTGTACAAGCAAAATCTTGTTGTCATTAATGAAGAACTGGAGAAAAATCGATGTGAGCTAAAAGAACTTTTACAAGGAGACAGCAGTCAATCTCATCAGTGTAATCTCCCAGTATCAGTTAGCTTTGATAGAACCTGGGCAAAATGAGGGTTTACATCTAACCATGGGGTTGGATTTGTGATCACGACTGATACTGGCAAAGTTCTGGATTATTCAGTTGTTTCCAAGGCATGCAGCGCATGCAGAATAAATGAGAAAAGGCTTTCTCAGGAGGAATTTGAGCTATGGAGAAGAGATCATGACTGTGTTGGGGGATATGAGGGTTCGAGTCCAAGCATGGAAACTGGATGTGCTCGTAAAATATGGAACAGAAGCAGGGATCATGGCTTGGAATACCGCTTTATGGTTTCTGATGGAGATTCAAAGGCATATAATTCAGTATGGGATGTTTGTGGGATGTGTAGTGACTGCGACAAGTATGAACGAATGGAGAAATCATCATCTGATTACATAAAGTGGAAAAACTCCTTGGCATATAAACAATGGGAAAAGGATCACCTGTCAAAAGAAGGTGGATGTCACAGAGTTGCAAAAGCACTATGGAAGAGCAATTAGGAATAATACTAAGAAAGGTGAACTGAAAACTGAAGAGACAGAAAGAGCATTAAAGGCAATGCAAAATGAGATCAAAGCTGGTTTATACCACAGCTGCAAGTTGCCAGATAAAGAGAGGCATAAGTATTGTCCCTCAAACTCATGGTGCTCTTACAAGAGAACTGGGAAACCAATTGAAAACGAGGGCCACTAACTTGACCCTGTCTTTGTAGAGCACTTGGAGCATGTGTATGTCCACTCATCAGACGAAAAGCTTTTGAAGAGGTGTCTCCCAGGACACACTCAAAACCCAAATGAATGTATCAACTCCTTGGTTTGGATACGATGCCCTAAGCATAGGTGGTTAGGAAGAAAGCGTGTAGAAATGGCAGCAATCTCTGCAACATTGCATTTCTGCTCTTGTGCAAAAGCCAAACACAGGGTCATGGAACTTTCTGAAATAAAAGCTGGAGTGCAAACTACGTATGCCAGTCAGAAAAGAGACATTCAACGAGTAAAGAAAGCTGAAAAAAGATCATCAGAGCTATTCAAAAGAAAAAGACGAGGTATAAAGAGGGTCGCTGTGAGGATTGAGGAAGCTCGTATCCAAGGGGAAGGGACCACATATGAGGCTGGTGCCTTCTAATGCAGCAAATGGACATGTCAATGACTCACATATCACAATATCGTTTGTATTTACTTCTTAAGACAGCATCTTATCAGAAACTACAGTGTTTCTAATGATGTTTATGAAAAAATTTTGCACTTTGACATTTGAAACTTTTAACTTGAATTTCTCAACTAGCGTTTTCAGTGACAAAGGAACTGCCCCGGCTAATGTTTGCAAGAGGTTTTGAGCTATTGACCTCATTTTTTCAGCAGATGTTCCTTGTATTTATATCTGCAGAATGAGTGATTTACTTTTTGGCCAACCTAAATTAATTATGAATGGTAAATATTACACCTCAACTTTACCTTTTTTGGTTACCATGGCAACATGATTGGCATTTTTTGAATTCTAACTCACTCATCCCACATTTTTACCATAGATGAACATACTGGAATTGATTGTTTTTCAATTCGTTTTAATGCATTATCCTATGAAATTGGGGCAGCAGAGTATTGTGATGTGCAGTACTGTAAGTAATCTGTTAATTATTACCAGGAGAATGATTGACAGGTGAACAACTGTGCATTTTCAGAAACCTCAGGCTGTCACTGTTCTGGGCCAGTACTCTTTGTTTTGTTCTAGTGAATTATATTTGGTTGATCTGTCATCGTTCATTATGCCCAAATTGTAGGAAAATCTGACTGTAATCCCACCTAATTGGCAACCACAGGATACCCAATCCTAAAATTACAACATGGGGAGTCAAAGCCACTTCTACCTTGCGACGAGAGACAAAAGAAACACACTTCGTGTTCCAGCCAAACCACACGATCACAAGCCCTGGAGAACAACAGTAAACCCTTGTTTGGCAGAAACACAGCTTTGCACGTATTTTGATATCAGTTGGTAAGGTACAATGTACCATTTTTTGCGTAATATCAAGTTGAAAAGAACTTCATTGTGACCCCCTATGTTCTGTAATAGTTTTAGTTGATTTAGTGGATGGGTATCCCCAATTTCCGCCTTATTGGCATTCCAGTATTTTTTGGGATGGTCCATTTTCAAATCACGTGCACTTATTCATACAATGTTCAAAACCTTACTTAAAAATAAGCAATCCTATTGTCAGTGTATTAAAAGCAGCTAATTTTTCACTGAATAACTATCCTCACCTAGGTCCTTTGAAACGTAAGCATATTAGATGGATTGCATTAGCCAAATCATGTCCTTACGAAAACCAACACTACGAGTCTTTTACAGAATAAAAAGTGAGCATTGCCTGGCCCTGTCTAATAATGGCATCGTTATTTTTGCCCACATCAAGCTGTTTCCTAATGGTGGGTCATACGCACGAGGATGTCGACAAGAATATATCGTGTACTTTGTGCAGACTAGGCAAGACAAACGTCTTAACGTTGCTTCACTACATTAACGAGATTGGCGAGAGCTACTTCCCGAAAATGCATGTTTTGATGATAAATTTTTTGTTTGATGTGAAAGCATGGATGGAGAAGTACACAGAGCCAGATCTGACTGGTCACGTTCGTCAACGTCAATTCAAGGTACGAAAAGAACTAAAAATTATTTTTTGGTCTAACACAAAAGAGACAAAAACCCTGACTTTACAAACGGTCTTTGCAGTAAAACAGCCCTAAAAAAGACAAAAGTTTCTACTGTACACATTGATAACAAATTTGTCGTCTTGCTGTACAACATTCCTGGAAGCGAACATTTTCATTTTAGCAACAGAATGAAATCAAAACTTGTGTTAGTTTGATATGATGGCAATAAAAATGCGCAAGGTTAACTTCTCATTGTTTGCCTTCTAAAACCATAGATCACCAAAGATAACTATGGTCACGCAACATGTATGCATAAGAAATGGTCTACAAGCCCCATCTGGCTCCCTGAGGATGTACAAGGGATTAAGCTGCTTGAAAGGGTACCAAAGGGAACGCCACCAGTATGTTGAGCTAAGTTAAATTGGTGCCAAATTCTCTGTAACGGTCCATTTTCTCAGTAATTTTGACTGTCATCACGCCAGTTCAAAGCATTAACCTGTGCATATCAGATGCACCTAAACAATCTGATTTCCAAACTTTTGCAGTATATGGTCCTTGCATGTTTTTACTACAGTAAGGGATTCCTGGTTTCTTGTCATCCCCATAAAAGCTTTTAAAATTGATGAAAAACTGAGTTTCTCAACTAGTGCTAAGTCACCTGCCACCTTAAATGGGATGAGCCTTTCTGCTCAGCACCTTCTCCAAGAGCGGATAGGGGCCTGGGATTAAGCATGAGAACGAGGTTCAAAAATTCGTTTTTATTCCAGCACCATATTTATGTCAAGGTGAAGAGAGTTTCCTCCCAGTTTACACAGAAAAAACCTTCCCTTAAACGACACTTAGAACCTCTAAACATGGATTCCCTAACTTTACAAATAGGTAAGTACAAAAAATGTATTATAAATTTCTATACAGTCTAAATTTGGGTTCAAACAAGTCCATGCAGTCAGATTTGCATAGGATCTAGATCTTTTCATGTCAATAAAGCTTTTAGAGATAGATGTGATGCTTGGTTTGCAAAGATGTTGGGGGAAAAACGACAACTTAGCTTCATTATTTGAGATTTACGTTTACTTTCTGTCTCTACAAGCTGGTAACTGCAATCAATTATTTAAATTTGATCTTGGGGTTAATAAAATTAAACACACCAGCGAAATTGATTGTAAATAGCTATACATGTTGTTTCCTGATCACTGCACAAGCAGTCTTGAAGAACAGCTTAACGTCAGAATCATATACTTGGAAAATATTTTTTCAGTGCATTGTCACGTACACACAATAAGATGCCTCGAGTTTTGGCCATGGGTTGAATTAGTGAACTAAATCGAACAGAGTAGGCAACATAAATACTTAAAAATCAAGACTGGATTGATTGTGCTAAGCGGAGCTGTTTGAGACCTATCTGCCTATAAGATGTTGCTTACACTGTGAACTGCATCAAGGAATTGCTGAATGGAAAAATAAAACTCATAGAGCTGTGTAAAGCAGCCCACCCGTGCATTAATAGGCAGAACGAACAACCACGTTTTCAAGAGTTAACCCTTGGGATTTGTGGATTGTTGCGGCCCAATGCAACTTAAGGGGTAATTGTAATCTGGACCCAATACTGTGACCCTCTTCATTTACATTGATCCAGGACAATTTGTGGATCACATGTTCACCTCTGCCTACTCTCATCACTAAGCCTCTCATCCACTAAGCGTTCATGTAATTTTTAATATGGGTGACTTTTAGGCCATTGCGACGTACAGAAATCTATTGAACACCAAAAAAATTACTGTAACAAACAGTTTAACCCATTGACTCCTACACAGGCCAAAACCGGCCATGCCGCGTGATGTTCCGCGTGGAAAACGCTTTATCCCCTACCTCCCCTACTAGGTACTTTTTTGCCCTCTAAAGCTGTCAATTGTTTAGGAGACATATAAACCAATCAGAAACTGTCTTCTGCGCATATATTTATGAGTTTTAGGGGGTAGGGGAAAGGCGTCTTTTTAACCGACCGCATGGAGTTTTCAAGATGTACTTTTCTGCTCTGAAAATTAAGATAGTTCACTTTTGAAGTTCAAAATGTAAAGAAATCATCCTGAACAATAACTGAACTTCCAAACATAGGACATGGAGGTCTTTAAAGTGAAAAAAAGCCATTTCGCATTGAGATTCCTTCGATTTGCAAGAGACAACCTAAAGTTTACTCAAAAATTTAAACTGAACTGTGGACTTTAAATTGATTTTACAAGACCTGGAAAAACACTACAATACAGTAAATGTTGTTTCTGATTGTAGATTTGCTTTTTAAAAATTGTTTGATTGTTTGCTCCAGGTTCGTATAATTTTTGTAATTTTGTTCGCAAAGCCGTGCAATGTCTGATCAAGCCACACACCATAAACACAGCTGTAGTGTCTGCAAAAATTACATGCGAGTGTTCATGCATGCAAGAAAATCGAAAGTTTTTTTGCATTGTATGTATTGTTCATTTGAATTAAATTTTTGGCTAGAAAAGCCTGTAGTCGACTTTTCTGTCTTTTTTAATTGATAGTTGGGTTCAGCAAGCAGTATTTTGTAAACACTGACTAATTTGCATAACCAGGTTGAAATTCGTGATGTGAGCGGCTTTCGTCACCATGCAAAAAATTTCAGCAATTTGCATCTTCAAGATTGTTTTCTGGCTAATAAATGACAGGCAACCATAATTTTTTTACACCAGAATAGATTCACTTGACTATTCCAGTGTAAAAAGAAGTTAATTTGGGAAGCCTACAATGTTTAGTTCTCTACTGCACATTTAGGTATTTTTTCTACTCTTGACAAATTTTAATTTATGGGGAACACGCAAAAACACGCAGGAGTCAATGGGTTAAAGCAAACTTGACAACCACACTGTATCGCAGAATTGACGAGGAGAAAAATCTTTACACAGCATTTGGAAATGGTTTCCCTGTTGCTGTCCATTTGTTCTGTGATATTCACATGAAAGACAATATAATGCGAAAGCTGGCGGACTTAAGAATAAAGAAATCACTGGGTAATGAAAAATTTAACCTGGTCGTAATAGGTAGGTAGTTATTCTCAATTTTAATATTAAAAGAAGTGGGCATTCATTTCAGTTGTTGTGTCGGTGAGTTTCTATTTATAACATTTCTCGTCAAAACCAAAGAGCTTTATCCAAAATTCTTTTCACCTTCGAATTCCCAATTTCTTCACTGTCACACTTGCTTTCTGCTCTAAAAAAGGTTATTAACATTTACTGGGACCTCACTTTGACCTTTATCTGGTAAGGATCAACCTTACCTTCCTAGTGCTGAAAGAAGTTCTCATTTTCGTGTAATTTTATGCTTTATGTTGCTTTTTAATGATCACTTAATGGCATGAGCATTTTGATACTTTTATAAATTTTGACAGATTCAAACTCATCCAAGGAAAGAAGAAAGAAAGAGATCAGGCATCTAACACTATTGTCTCTTCAATGCCACGTAGGAATCTTTCTAAACTTTCTTCCAGGGCCCTAAAAAAATCCTTGAAAATTCCCTTTTTCCTACATACACCTGAAGATTATTTTATTTGTTTTGTAGTCATCCGTCAACGATGGAGGATCATCTCAAACAGAGAGCTACAACCAAGATGACCGTGATACAGATTCACTGGAAGAATTAGAAGACGACTATGAAGATCAAGCCACCCAAGAGTCATTCTTGCTTGTGGTTCCCTCTGAAGATAACTCCCTTTCACCTGTTGTAAGTCAAGAGGAAACAGGTTTTGAATCAACTGCATTGTTAGTTAAAGGCGTTTTTGTTTTGAGTGTAAAAAAAATGACTTTGAGCTTTTTTGAGTTGAGAATTAGAAAAATAAGGCCTTTAAGCCCCTTCACCCGTTGTAAGTCGTGAGGAAACAAGTTTTGAATCAAACTTAAAGAATAATCAGTTAATTGTTAAAGAAGTTTTTGGGAAAGTGTCAAAACGTGGTAAAATGATTGATGTCTTTAAATTTCTGCGTTGAGGGTACAGATTATCTGCAATCATACCCTAGTGACACTGAGGAATTACTTCGATCTGAAGAAGTAGAACTGAGATAACCTTTGCCAGCCCAAACAAATCATCATCATAGAAACTAAAAAACTAGACACTAAAAAACGGAAGCCAGCTGTAAGTTTCTACAGTGGGATGGAAAGCCTTCACAGATTTGAACACTTTGTTACATATATTTACATTGGTTGGAAAGCCTCTTCTGAGGCCTTGCTTTGAGATTGTAGGATTGGGAATCCTTTTAAAGGTTTAGGATTTCAGGGTAGGACCACAATTATTTGACGGAAGTCCATTGCACTGTCTGGTGAAAATTTTCAGACAAAATATCAATGTTTTTGATTTGAACAACACTTTCATCAGTTCACTGTATTACTCATTAGCGTATCACATGGATGTATACTAAGAAAATTTCAAAAAGCAGTTGTGAAGGATATCATCTTGTCTTTGGACCAGGTTATGTGGTTAGTAATTTTTTGTGTTTTCTATTGCATAGAAAAGTAGCGGTGTTCTGTGTTCTGCTGTTCCTGGAAGTACTACATGCCTTATGAAACAGGAAGATTTACAATTTGCCACTATCTGTGGTTTTGTTATTTCGGTGTTTCATTTATTTCATCTACTCTCTCTAAGTAAATCAAGAAAAGAAAAAAGAAAAGATGTAAAAACAAAATTGAAGGCATCCATTCAGCTCATGGATAGAAACAGGTTGAAATCTGATTTACGATCGGCTTTCATCAACGCGCCAAAATTTTTGGCCATTTTTTCCTAAGGTTGTTTTCTGGCTAATACTTCACACCTAACCATGGTATCTTTACATCTGAATATAAACCCCTTTTACAGAGTTTCTTCTGAAAGAGCTATGATAATGCAGAGTTTCATTCGAACAAGCTACGATAAACATTGGGCAGGATTGTTTTCTTATGAAATTTCCTATCGTTAACTGCTTCATCCAAATTTCTCACAATTTCGGTGCCATCCCACCAACTCGTGTCACGTGTTCCACAAGCTAAAAGCTGGCAGCATGCACAGAATACAATTGTAACGAAAATATTAAACTACTGTGACCCTCCTTACGTTTCTTACTGGTTTAGCCTGAGAACAGATTTTACCTACAACATAATATATCACAGTCGATGTGTTGTGGTACGATTTTTTCTTAAAGGTTCTAATAAAAGATTCAAACCAATTCCTTTACGCCAGAAATGGTTTATACTATTTGAAAATTTTCAATCAATGGAGCAATTAACATTATAAAACTGTTAAACGTGTACTGGTTTTTCTGTGACAAATTCGGTTTTCAGGAATATGTTACAAGACAATCAAATTATTTGCTTATCTGTGCAAATGAACTTATCTCCAAAACCTCTTCCATTTCAATCAGGCCAATGCCCAGTGGTCCTCAAATTTTACTGGCCCAAACCACATTGCTGCTTGTCCTATATAGGCTAGTGGACTAACAGTAAGGTCGAGCACTGAATAGTGGCTGCAAGAAAAGTTAAACATATCTTAGATTTAGAAACTACTAATGAGGAAAATGTTAATCAAAAAATTACCGCACATGTACCAACAACCATTTTTCGAGGCAACCTGATTTCAGAAGACAACTCTTTGAAGTCTTGGAATGTGTAAGTTGTGCTATTTGTTGCAGAAAATATCCTCCCCATTGTTTTTTAACCCTTCCCCCTCCCCCTCCCTGAATTTCCAATGACCTTCCATGGGGGGATTATAGATATTTCTTGGAACCAAAATAAAAATTACATGTATGGTATTTTACAGTTGTCAATGCTAATGTTTCTCCTCAGGCGGGAAGTGCAACGATGCGTGGCCAGTGCAAGCCACATACGGTGCCAATTGTCACAATGAACGTTGATTCTAGTCAACTAAAGTGAGACAGAAAATGTGTACATTTATGTATTGAATATCATGTACAATTGAAGGGCTGGGGCATAACCAACCTGAATGACTATTGCACCCCGTAATTGTTTTTGTCGTCCTGAAAAGCCTCCATTTTGCCATTTGACCTTTTCTTTTTTCAAGTATCATTTTCCTGAGGTTTTCTAGTTTTTGGACCAACGAATTTTAGCGTTTGCTGCTCTAGTGCAAAAAGCTACAAGGATCACTCCACCCAAGAGCATGGGCAATTGGAATGTGATTTTGTTGGTGTTCTGTTAAATAACCAAGAAAAGGTTAGTGTAACAGAAAAAAAGAAAAAATATTATGTTATATTAGGAAACAAAAAGGGGGGGAGGCTTAATAGAGGATTCAATCATCTTGTGTTTAAAGGAAAGTGTAGTGAAAGAGTTGTTGTAAATCTTTGTTTGCAGAGTAAAATCCAGATGTTTCCGCATACAATTTCAAGAACTGAATCCAAAATTGAAGGGTGACAAGACCGTTGTAAGAAGGAGTCTGCACTGAAGTCTGCAAGGAAGAATTCCCTTAGGTCTATTTCAGTAGTCACCTGCTATATAGACAATTGTATTGAGGGTATTCTTGAAGATGAGTCGTATGGTAAGATGGAGAAAATAATTGAGGGGGCGTGCTGTGACCCATCTTTATTGGATGTTGACCACCGTGCACAGCGACAGTTTGCATTGATGCTGTTTTGTTGCAAAAAGGTAGACTGTTTTCAATAATTTAATGGATAGGATTAATCACGTATCACTACTAAGTGCTGACTTAAATTTTCTTAAATTTATAATGGTTGGTTGTTTTTCTTATCACGTTGTTCACCCCAAGATGGTTAATTTCTACAACAAAACCAATCCCAGCAGTTTAACAGGAGTGCTTAGTGGAGCTGATATACAAAATACCCACTCCGCATGCAGCATGATTCTGGCTGGAAAGTAATGTATCAAAATAAACAATTTGCTGGGAATTAGTAAGGAAATTATTGCTTCCTGACGTATTTTCTTCTGAAACAATTTTTGCTGGAAAATGATACAACCAAACAGCCAACTGGTTTCCCTCCCGCCAGTTAGGGTTTTTAACCTTCTCTATGTTTAATTTGATTATTTGTTTATGATTATTTCAGTGGAGTGCCTTTGAACTAGCTGTATTAGGTCATTGCACTTCCACTTTAAATAATAGCATTTACCATTTAGTTTGAGAAATCAACAAAAGCACACCAAAAGAACTATCCACTGGTTTAGTACTAATTCAAGATACTACCTATTTTGTTATTGAACATTGACTGTTTCCTTTTTGCATTGACTTGTGTTTTAAGGACGATGGGAGTGTGTGGCGTCTTAAGACACATATCACTGGTGCACTCAGTAACCACGTAGCAGAGCAGCAGCCTTCATTGACCAGTGCCAGTGGTCACATGATTCGAATCAGACCATAAATCTGCTGCTCCACCTTCTGTTATGGCTGCAAATATATTGCAATACATGTTGCAAAGACAATACCATCATTCTGAACGTCCCATCCTGGAATTTAAGGGTATTGTTCTGGACAGCATTTGCATGGAGGCTCACCTCCCTGATGACAAACTTACTAGGATTAACGATATGCTCAACTCCTTCCAATTCTGCCAATCTGCACGACTGGTAGAACTTCAGTCCCTTATTGGCACTTTACAGTTTGCCTATAAGGTGGTTGTTCCTGGCAGAACCTTCCTCCAAAGGATTGTCAACCTAACTCGGGCTATGCCAAGTCATTTCCACCATGTGTAAATAAAGATAAAGAAAGGAAACGAAACCTATTCTTAACATATTGCAAAATTTCTGGCAGAATGCAAAAATATAAGTCGAACTTCTTCTTACTAGCTACTATTGGTGTGTTGTTAGCAAGACACAAGCAAGTCTGCAACTGCCCAGAAAGGTAAGCATTTCCAATAGCATTGGAAAATGACCCAATTACTTGCGTCTGCGGTACACAAGCAGCCACTTAAAGAGGGAGACCTCCAAGCTTGTGCCAACAGGGAGACTAATTGCTGCCAATCTGGTTGTCTACAAGACATGGATATATTCATTGTAGCAGAATTGCGTTGAGGATTTTGGGAGAAGGATGGAGCAGAACAGAGGGGTTTTTAAGCAATGTCATGAAGCACAGTGATGCCTTTCGTAAAGAGATGCTGGAAGGGGCCCTGTGAAGAAGCTGTTGAGGCTTGTTTTTCTATCTTTGTAACCCAGTGTCATTCAGGTGTAAAAATCGTACTTTACGCTGAAATCTTACTGTAAGTGATCTGACAACCAATGTGTTGTATATTAAACGTCTTCCATCATTGTGGAAGGCATAGGTGACACGTTATGTTTAATTTGTGTTACGTTTTCATATTATCTATTTTGTTTCAGCTACTATGAACGTGCCAAACAGGTACACGAGCAGTAAGAAGAATACGAGGAAAAAGGTGGAAGGGGGTGTAGTGCGGCTTACAACCTGGCCGTTGATTGGTTCCAGGGCTTTCTAAAAATGGCCCAACAATTGCCAAACTGCTCATCAAGGACCCTCCCCTCTTGCCTAACAAAGGTGGCCGTTTATGAATTGTACTGCGAGCAAATGAATGGGAAGCCCACCATGAGTTGTGCGTCATTTGTTTATGGCAAGTGGAAGAAACATTTTCCGTGTCATAATTCCCAAGGTTGATAGAAATATATATTTTCTTTAAGATATCAGCCATCTTTACGCGAGACACCTTAACCTAGGTAAAAATGAGGTTTCCCTGGGAGAGTTCCAAATTCCTCATTTAACGACTATAGTCTATGTGACGAATACATTGAGTTAAATTGTAATAAAAAATTGAAAGTGATTTTACATCTGGAAACTTTAGCAAGGTAAGTCTCCATGGTGAAGTTTCTGAGAACAACAGAATATGCCTCTGGCAAAATATTTTTGACTGTAATGGATGTTGTTTGTCTCTAACAAGGCTTGTTTCGAAAATGTGACTCTATGGTCAATTTTTACTTTGGATAATGTAACTTCATGCATGTGAGTAGCGAAAGAGGGCGATTATTATTTCAAGTGCCATCCTTACTGCGACTCTATTCTTGCCAATTACAATTCTACACTTGCAAGTTGCGAGTTAGTGAACATCAAAAATGGTCCCTGTATTTCAGACAAATGCGTAAAAATATGAAAACTTGTGAACTATGCCTGTGCGTGAAAGTGAATGTGTCGGGCATCATATGTATTTTTCTGTCTCCCAAGTAAGAGAAGTATAACTCCAAACTACTCATTAAAAGTGACCTATGATTCCTTGGTGGGAGGGAAGGTTAAAAATTCAACCCACCAGATATACGTCCTTGTAAGCGAATTATGTTTAAATAAATACCATGCATTTTAACTCATGATTTCAATAGCAGATAAAAATTACCAGGCTAAGTTACGTTTATACTGCTTAATTTATAGATCCAAATGCATTGACTGGCTGTTTAACACGTGGTGTTACGTCATTGGCAAGGAGAAAAGCCATCCAGTGGTCCTTGAGGTTGCTGGGAGCTCAATGAATCCCATCATAACCTCTGGTCATTTCCATAAGGAAGGCCAATTACTCTCTTTCAACACATCATACGCCACTATAGCCAGCCATTTGATTATGTGATTGACGTAGAAATTCGAATGGTAAGTTCTTGACACAATTTTACAGTTATTCAGGGAGTGAGCGAGACAAACCTCTCATATACTTAGTCCCCAGTAAAGTAAAGTAAACAATATGTATATGTTGACAATGATGGCTTTTGAAAATAGATTTTTTAAAATGCTGTTCCAGGATTCACAATGTTTTTATTTCATTTTTGTTCTCAGGTGATAATGGAGGAAAAGAGAATGAGGTGGTGGTCCAAAACAAAGTTTAAAAAACCACAGTAAATGATAAAGGTCACATAAATTCCTCGCATAATTTTAAGTAAATTACGATTAAAAAAGAGTATTGCAGTCGAATCTCTGCTAAGCAACACCTCCAGTAAGCAGGCACCTCCCGTAAGTCCACACCAATTTGTGGTCTAGCAATTTCTGTTCTCAAACTCTGCATCTTAAACCTCGTGTAAGCAAACAACTCTCAAAATTGGATAGAGAAACCCATTGCGAGGTCCACAGAGCTAAAATTACCTCCATTAAATGGAAAGTAGAGGAGAAGATGGCAATGTTGCAAGAGTTTGCTTTCCTTTTAAGTCCACCAGTAACTATCAATTTAGACTTCTTACGAACAATGTTACCGTAATTACATTTCTTGTGCATTTACAAAGATTTTGCAAATCTAAAACATGGATTAAAGGGCATGACCACCGCACCCTACTCTCTACGGTGTATATTTTTTAACCTCTTTGGGCTGACACCTGTCAGCAAACAGATACGTTTGGTCCCAAAGGTGTCTGTTTGCAGGAGGTTTGACTTAGCAAGTCATGTAGCTACAAATTACAGCAAATACCAATTTAACTCATTTTACCCATTTTGTGCGTGTTTAGCGACCTGGTCTTGGAGTGGAAATGAGGCTTGGTCCGACTTTGTTTTAATACAAACGTTAACGTTTTTCATCGGAAATGCTTACATTGAAAATATAACATCTTCATGACTTACATCAGTGAGCATTGAAGATCAAAACAAATTAAAATCACTTTCAGCTAACGTCCTTTCTAAGGCTAGATCAATATTATTGTACAAACAACTGTAAAATTAACAATTAACCTTGAAAGAAGTCATTACGTGTGCTTGGCACACTGAGTACTTAAATTCAAAAGCTCAGCCAGGGGTCGCCAATATCCTATTCGGCAAACACTCACTTGTTCGTCCAAAAATGTTACTTATTTAGTCACTTGAAATAAATGCAATTTACAGTATGTAGGTTCCACATCAACCGAATTTCAAGTAATAGGTCAAAAACGAGTGCGAGTTTTTCATCAGGGGTTCCAAACACCGAGAAACGGATGAAAGCACGACGCCGAAGGCGGAGTGCTTCTATTGTTTCGAGGTATTTGGAACCCCTGATGAAAAACGAAGCACAAGTTTTTCAGCTGGCTTCTCAAACTAGTGTGAAAATTTAGTAGAATTATTTCCGAAGAATAGGTAATTAGAAGGCGTGCTCAATAAGCTATTGTTTGTTTCTTATTCGTGGTAAATGAAATGAATATTTAATATGCGGCGATGCGGGCAGGTTTTTTGGTAGATTAACATTACGCCGTGTGATGGAGGTCGAGTCCGGATCAGAACGATTTCGCGTTCCTAAAACTTCTTCTCAAGAAAATGTTCTGGTGAATGATGCCGTTCCAGCTTCAACTAAGTATAAAAATAAGTAGGCTGTGAGCATTTTTGCCGAATGGCAGAGGTTAAGAGAGGTTAAAGTTCCGGTATTAGATTGTGGTGGTCTCTTCAAGGACTACGATTTACACAAGGTTACCACTCTGAGCGCAGATATTGCCGGAATGGACGCTCTGTCGCTGAACTATTGGTTGTCAAAATTCGCGACGGAGGTAGCTAAAAAGTCCGGTGGAAGATACCCTCCCAAAACTGTTCATGGTATCATTTGTGCCCTCAAGCGTTATTTGGAGGAGAAAAATGGTCCGGAGCTTTGAATCCTCTGGACGCTAGTGACAAAGGTAATTGACAACTTTTAGACCACATTGTTCAGAATTTTAAAATGCACTGTTTTGGGAATTGAATTTGGTGTGTTGTTTTTCGAAGGTTTGTCCTGTTCCGACGTTGTTTAGATGCCGCGTTGAAGGATGGCATTCGAGAAGGGCTTCATATTAAGTGCAAGAAGGAGGAGAAGGAGTTTGTGAGCGAGCAAGAAGAAGCAACATTCTGGGAGAAGAAATTGCTGGGAACTACATCAGCTAAGTCGTTATTGAACACGATCTATTTCTACAACAGAAAAGTTTTTGGGTTGCGTGGTGAAGATCACAGAAACACTTTAGTAAACAACTGTGAAATTGGTTCCAATTTTATTAAGTTTGAAGAAAATGCCTCCAAAACTTATCATGGAGGTCTTTGTGATATTAAATATGTGCCACGAGTGGTTAAGCACATTTGTCATTCTAATGAGGAAAAGCACGAGCCGTGCCTTGTGGAGATATTTAGATTGTATATAGGCTTAGTTGAGACTCATGCAAAGAAAGTTACTGCATTTTACTTTAAGCCATTGAAAACTAAGTTCGCGTTCGATAAAGTGCCCGTAGGTATTAACAGCTTGTACAAGATTTTGCCTGAAATGTGCAAGGCGGCAGGCTTTAAACGCAAAACCGCTCATGGTTTGCACGTTACCTGTGTTTCCTCCCTGTTCAATGCTGGGATGGAAGAAAAATTGATTCGCGAAAGGTCGGGGCAACGTTCTAATGCATTGTTTCAGTACAAAAAGCCTACGGAATAAAATGTTTCTAAAGTTTCAAAGATCCTAGGTCCAAGTGTTAGTGCAGTTTCATGTTCTACCACAGAAAAACAAGACGAATCTATTGCTTTTAAGGATGCTGTTTTCCAGAAAGGAAAATTCAAACACTGTACAATTAATGTAATGGTGTCTAAGAAAGAATAATATCTTGCCGTATTGTTGTTGTAAGTAATGATTGAAGTCGCAAATATACTGTATTTAGTATTAAGACTGATTAAAATTCAAGTTTCTTGATCAGTGTCTTGATCAGTTTTTGAACTAATCGAATGTGTCTTGATCGGTATGTTCATTGGGTATCAAAATACATGCACCTGACCCAATTGATGCAAGCTGATTGGGTCATCAGCACATGAAAAATTAATGAATTTGAGAAGTCAGATTCCGCAATCACAAGTGAAGTATGCTCAACAATAGGAGAACAGGTGAATTGGCGGTGCATTACAATAGCTCCGAACATGATATTTCTCAAATCAGGTTTATTGTCATTGAACAAATCTCCCCATTTCAAAATCCTTTACATTTACAACAATCATTACTGACTAGGGAAGCTTATTGGACCTCTGCGTGGCCTCAATAAAAGACGCGAATTTCGGTCTACACATCACATTAATTACAACAGCTAATCAAACTGTTTCACGTACCTTGCTTATTAATATGATTGTCGCTTATCTGGTTTTGTTTTGTTTTTTGCCTCCTTGTTACGTTTAATTGCTACAGCTGTTTTCGCATTAAAAGGCCCTTCTGAGGGAATCTGTTATTTTCTTTTCTTTGGTTAGCTGTCGTTCAGGGACCCTGTTCTGTCCTTTAATGATGCATTGTGTTAAGACGTGTCTTTGCTTTTTCATTCATCCAATCCATCGATTTTTTTAACCCTGAGGTCAGAAGTTTAATTAATCATTGCACAATTTTTCTGGCCTGTTAAGGAGAAGGTTTCCTGCGACTGGATTTTACCAGGTAAATTAACACACCAAAATATGATATCACAAGATTACAAGAAAAATGGCGTGTTCAGTCTTCTTGATCAAATTTTGTCCTTGTTACCACTGCAGTCACATGCACTATTGTAAAACAATTTGGGTCTATACAAAAACATTGTATGCACATTGTAGAATTTTTATGTACTAATTACCGCTGTGAAGGGTATGTTTTTCAAGCATTTTAGTCTGGGAAAGGGTATACAAATCTAAGAGTTTTAGTCTAGAATAGGTTATAGTTTCCTGAGAAACTGACTGGAGTGTGAAAAATTAAGTCTAGAATAGGAGTTGAATCTCGACAGCAAGAAATCAGGCCGAAATCAGGACTTGGGCTTCAAATAAAAGGAACTTCTTATCACTTACCGCAGCGGCGTATATTTAGACAGACTGTTTAATATTAATATGCGCGGGTTGTTGCGAAACTCGTCAACTGTCAGCAGGCAGCCGGAAGTTGGTGATTGCAAAAACAGCTAAAAATAAAAAGTTCATTGTCTTTTGTATATTGTCTTTTCTTTGGTCAAAGTAATATGAGAAATATTCGTGGCGTGGCGTGACTTTTCCTGGGAGACGAACGAAGTCGAAATATTCAAAGGACAGTGCTTTGCCGGACTTTTTTCTTATGCTTTCGCGTTTGTGTTAATCAACATTCTTGTGATTTATGTGAAGCTGGATCGTGGACTTTCTGCTTCTTTGCCACTAGGAGAGAGAAGGTAAGAAAATTTCTGTTTTTAAAGATAAAGATCACATAGACATGTCCTGGCCACGAGGTCTGTCTTCCAAGTGTTTCAGTCGAATAAATAGATTCCTGGAATTAACTACTAAAGCCTATTTTTGGCCCAAATTTACGGGCATGAAGAGGGAGGGCGGCTTATTAGATGGAAGTCCAATATAGAAATAAACAATCCCTGGGCGATTGCTGCAGAAAATCAGAAATTATCTGGCAAAAAACCCGGGCGAAAAACACAAGCAGAAGATAACATTACATAAATGCGCTATTGTGATTGGTCGGGTACAGAACTAGGTACAGAAGCGATCCCATTTTCCTATTAAACGTCGAGCGTTGTCAGTTTGTCTTTATTATCTGTTTTTCCGGGTTTGTTTTGCGGTAAAGATCTTCGTACTCTGCCCAGGTATTTGACAACTCTCCGATCATCTATGTTCAACTGGGGTTTCTGGCAGGGTTCACGAAGAGAAATAACGAATCACGGATCGCGGATATCAAAATTCCTTTTCCCAATCACTAAAGTAAGCAAGTGCTGCCTTCTTTTAAGCAAAAAAGATAGCAAAAATTGTTTTTATATGATAAAGTTTTTGGGCACGGATCATTATTTGTTTTTATCAAATTCACGTTTCACGGAAATTAAATTCAGCTACATGTAATCGCGAATCACGAGAATTACCCTGTATTAAGCCCGGTTTTCACTAGCGAAGCAAGCACAAGCACAAGAGCAATCTCGCAAAAAGGACAAATTTTGACCCTTGTGCTTGTGCTTGCCGCAAGCACAAGGACAAGCATCAAAATGCAATGCGCTTGTGCTTTTGCTTACGTCGAAGCCGTTTTCACGGTGAAATAAGACCTGTTATCCTTGCGCTTGTGCTTGTGCTTGCGTCGCTAGTGAAAACCAGGCTTAATCCTCTTTAACTAGAAACCAAAAACGTATGCTAATCTACGACCATATTTGGTATACCGCAGGCAAAAAACTTTGGCACGAATGGGGCAAGATAAGAGAGGTGTTTTGAGAGGGAAATGTCTTAAATGTTCCGAGTGCGATGAGTACGAGGCCACTGGTACTGGTAGTATCTTGTGCTAGTATTGTGGCCACACACCTGTGGAATACGAAATAGTTAACAGAAATGCAGCGGAAGATACACCGGCTAAGAAACCGAGGTTGGAGGCAGTAGAGGGTATCTTAGAAGAAGTTTCTGATCATTGCGTAGCTCAGTTGGACAACATCGTGGATGATCCAGCCTCTGCTTCCGGTTTAGTTTTATCAAATGCTGGGGACACCCTTCTGGCAAAAGACACTGCTGCTAGCCCTCTAAAAGCTTCCGAAACCGAAAACGATCTCACTTCATCTCTCCTACCTGAAAAAAGCGTTGAAGTAATAGAAGTTTCTGCAGACGGAGATACGGAATTGCAAGATCAGCAAATAAAGGCAAACGAATTGGCAAAACAAGAAACTGGTGTCAGCTTCGCGGTTAAGAGGAAACAGGGCAAGCTTTTTGCTGATTGTAATGTATGCCTGAGTGAAGTGGCCGTGGAAAAGGCAAGCCAGGGACTGAGTTTGTTGAGGCTGCATATTTCCACCTCAAAGCATAAGTTAAATGCAGCCATTGCGCAATCAAGAAGTACAGAAATGCCGAAAGAGATTCAAGAGCTCCGCGATCAGATTGAGAGTAAATTTCCAAAAGTTTTCCTATTTCAAGGGGAGGAGGTTTTGTGTCGCGCCTGCAAGACAACGTTTGTTCTTTCACAACGATGCCTCATCAACAATTTAAAACAGCATGTCGATGGGCGTGGACATCAGCAAAAGGCCTCCTGCGTGGCGTCAACTGCTGACATTGCCTCGTTTTTCAACCGAACACCATCAGTGCACACGCAAGGAAAGGGCGAATGATCCAAAACAAAGGGGCCTGGTAAGCAACTATGTCATGGATTCTTTCTTGAACGTTACGAATATAATGTCGGCGACAAGAAAGTTATTGTTAATCCGAAATTGCTTATTGACGACATAAAGCCAGGGGAGGACAACAATAAAATTTCGTGGTTCCCAGAGCCTCAGTACCGTTTTGTTAGAGTTTCAAAGGAAAGCTCCGAGGAAATGAAAGGAACGTTTCGGAGTTCTCAATGTTTACGTTGTTCTGATGCAGGAACTTTTACAAATGACATGTGCTCTGCTTGTGAGAGAGTGCCCAAACTACCTTCTTTCAAGAAACGCCTTTTATTGAGAACTGAAAAAGCTAATTCTGATGGTACTAGGAACAATGCCCAAATTAGAAACGATTTCCCTTCTCCGACTGAGATGCAGCGAAAGTTAAAAACACAGAAGGAAAGGCTGGATGAGAAAGACTCGCAGTTGTTTTTTTACAGTCTAAAAAACTTAAGACTGCGAATTCGTAAGCAAACTATGAAGGAAAAGCTGGCGGAGTTCGCAAGACGAGGGTCAATGAAGGCTATCTGCCATAATCTCGAGAAAGCAGCAGAAAACGGCTATCTAAATGACAGAAACACCCTGGTTGGTGTACTGCAGACAGTTTCAAGGAACTTTCATGTCGAAAAGAATGGACGCCGTTACCAGTCTTCGTTTAAGCTGTTTCTAGAGGTTCTGCTACTTTGGGGCGGGCCCAGAATTGCAACATTTGTAGCCATCAACCTCTGTGGTCCAGAGATTCATTCTATGTATCGATGGCGAAAGCAGCACTTAGTACATTTGGACGGCGGCCTAGAAGAGAGCAACTTCAAGGTCCTTGGCAAATTGTATTCAGAAGCAATGAGAAATCTGGGCATCAAACACGTGCCTGTCTTAGCAGCAGAAGACGAGACGGCCATCCTGGGTCAAATCAGTTATAGTGAAAGCTCTGATGAACTCCTGGGATTTTGCAGAGTCAGCGGAGCAGATCACAAATGTCTTGACAGTTTCACTGTCGTTGTTGGCAATAGCGTACAAGGCTACAACACAATCGTCAATGCATTTAACGAGTGCAAAATTGCTCCATTTGCCCGCGCAATTATCCTGAATCCTTTGCACCCTAAACTACCACGGATTCCTGTTCTCGTCATGCCTACATGTAACAAGTTCGACCACCAATTCGTGTTCAGGCAGTGGCAGACAGTTGAACGTCTCTACGGGCAAGAACTTCAGGAAATTGTCAGCCCCTTGATCGGCAACAGCTCAGATGGGGACTCAAGACGGAGGAAGGTGATGTTGCAGCTTGCGACAAACAACATTGGAAGCAGGTTTCGCCCTGTTCCTAGGGAACTTGGTTTTGTTCTTTCCTGTCGGAAGGTTGAAATGGAGAATGGGTATGTGATCAACGATTCGTGTGATCAGGACTACATCCATAACCACAAGAAGCTGCTCAATCCTCTAGATCATGCTTCTCGTGTATTTATGTTGGGAAATTTCCATTAGGAAATCCGCCTAGACAAAGAATTACGTTTACAGCTTCCATTTCACCCTGTTTAATCGGGGTTCTTGTGCGCATGACAAAGAAAACTTAATGTAAATTTGAGATTTTAATGAGCGACTATAATGAGGGTAGCTCATAACTTGTCAGTGGAGCTCTTTAGTGTCAGAATTAATTTGGGGCACGAATGTCGTGTTAAGTTAATTAACTGTTTCGGTCAATTTACTTTGTGACCTGGCGGCATTTTGAAAACTGTTGCGTGATTACGCTTAGCAAACGGCAAGAGCTGCGGGCCAAAAAAGATAGTTTGAAATGAAATTATTTTCCAACACTGGCCAGGAGATATTTCAGTTTATGAAAACGGATGCGAAAAATGGATCGAAGCAAATAGCGCCCTTTCTCTCGTTGGACTTCTTTCTTACAAACAAAAGCGCGGTTTGAAAGCTATCCAGTAGTTGTGGGAAGAGAATGGATTTTCCAGCCCTGTTTCTCCTTGCAAAAAGTATATTTCCCTGGAAGCATTCGCAGGCTTGATCTTCGGAGTTCACCCGCACAAGGTATGTTCAAATTTAGGCTTTTGAAACTCTGTTTTACGTTTTGTCCATCTTCCCCTTGCATTGCCAACAGAATTAGTATGACTGGATGGCAAGCGTTTATCGATTATTTTTCCCACGTCTAAAATCTTTTCGTTTGTAGGTACAGTATGACTGCGATCGCAACCAACATCTCGAAATATCAAAAATATTTCGTCACGCAACGTTAAGGGGCCTTGCTTCACATGAATGCCACTAGCCAAAAAATGGTCCACAGCGTTGAAAAGGGCACCCAATACGAAGAGCAAAAAAAAGATGTCGGTAGAAAACGCCAGTCCACAGATGAACTTGTATCAAAACGAGACGACGAGTGCACTTCCCGTACAGTTTTTAATCGCGTTAAGGAACAGGAAAATGCGATCGCCTTGTTGTCAAAAGAAATTCACCTTGGTGGGAAAAGCGCTTTTTTACATTGCTTGGTGATTTCTTTTTCGGCAAAGAACTCTACAAAAAAAGTTACGCCCTGGGATGGAACTTTATGCAGCGACGATCTCGTCGAAATCACAAAGCGTGCGAGGGCAGCATCAACATCAAAGGTGCCTGTCACGGTTGAGGAAGAAATTGTAAAAACTTGCGCACCAAAGGCCCTTAAATTGCCTGACTGGGACGTGCCAAAACTTCAAGACGAAGGAAATGCTGTAAAAATATTTGCAGAACTTCGAAGAAAGCTGCCAGGTAATTAAAATTAAATCAGTTATTTTATACTTTGGTATTTAGTTTACAATTCAGTCTTGAATTGTATATAAAGTATGCTGTCACTCACAGCCAAAATGCTCAACCAAAATTTATGCTCACCAAGCGATAAATTTGCCGACTGTTTGACTTTGCCGCATTATTCTATCTCCCGAAAGAGTGCACGTTAGCTGTGCAATCTGTGTATAAGCGCGCAGTTTTTAGGTTTGAAATCAAGTTTCTTCTCGTCATTTAATTATA
This sequence comes from Siderastrea radians, assembly GCA_964017195.1. NCBI lineage: Eukaryota > Metazoa > Cnidaria > Anthozoa > Scleractinia > Rhizangiidae > Siderastrea > Siderastrea radians. Next base: position 25,990,700 of record OZ024892.1, read on the forward strand.
TAGTAGCGCAGCAAAGCTAAAGGATGTCGAGACATAAAGCCAGTTCTAGTCGAATACCTCATCACTCTGAATCTCTGAAGCCAGCTTTGCAGCTACGCAGCTCGAGGAACTAAATTTACATACCAATTCAAAAACTTGAATCTTTAATAGACCGTTTTCAAGCAGTTACCACCGTTGTGATACGCGTCGTTAATCAAAACACTCACGGAAACGTTTCCAATATTTCCGTCAATCAAAGTTTGAAGGGGTTTCCGACAACGTTTCGGGTGAGCGATTACGAAAAAGAACTGGCGATCAATGAATTTTATTCCACGGCCAAAACTCCTTAAACTGTTTTTAACAGGCGCAGATTAAACCCTTTCGTAGCTGAAGGGTTTTGTCTCACTAAACCGTCGGAATAAACACCATAAAAACTTTTATGTTCAGCGAGCCGTAAAAACTATCGCGACATTCAGTCTGGCAGTGTCGGCTTTGTAATTAATTTTTCGTTAAGATGTGCAAACAGTTCAATAGTTTCATTCCGTTTCCAAACGCAAAAGCCTTGAAATTGAAGGTAAAGTCTCGAAAAAAATCTTTAAAATGTCTCTGCTTTGTAATAAAGTTAAATTTTACCGAGTTCCTGTAGTCTCCTCAATCAGGATGGTTTGCAGCCAACCTGTTTTCCAGATTCTAAAATCAAGAAAACTATAAAATGGAAGTAATTCCTCTGATTTCCGACTAATAAATACGGAATATCTGATTTTCAGACTATAGTTAACCCGATATTAGAAATCAGAAATCAGAAAAAATAAAAATAAGAAAAAATAAGAATGTTCCTATTTTAAAAGAAATAAGACTGTACTCAACTAAGAAAAGCGTCATTATGTTTTGCAGGATTTTTTCCCAGCAACAGCGAAGTCACTGCTCTTAAGAGCAAGTTAAACGAACAGTTTGAGGCAGTTCTTCTCCCTCAAAGAATTTCATCTGGATGGCGAATTGATCCTGGTCGCCTAAGAGAGTGCCTTATGTTTCTCTATTACTGGCTGCCTGAACAAGAGTGGTGGAGAATTTACGGGGATGCTCGCCAGCTTGCAAAGCGGAAGAATTGTGTTATAGCTATGGGAAATCTAAATAACTCTCAGCGATTGTGGGATGTCAATTTCCATAGTCCGGCTGATTTGTGGAGCGTGGCGATTTTTCATGGTGGCGATGATCGCTTCTGTTTGGAAAGTAACATTGGTAAGTGAGAATGTACTGTCTATGAAATTTAATACCGACAAGTAGCCTGCAGACAAACGTTATTTTGCTTATGTTTACAACTATCGAGCTATCTATCTATCTGTCTGTCCGCTGGTTGGCTATTTATTCGTTTTTGCGTTTTTCTGGCTAACTGACTAGTTCCTTTGATTACCGTGAAGTCCCATATATAAGTTTTTGAAGAATCAGGTCTAAGAGGCCGCTACCTTTTTTTTTTGAGCATGTATGCTAAATGGAATGGAATGGAATACCAGCTGTTCAACAAACAGTTCCTGATAGGGGGTAAATTAGGTAAAATGACCTGGCAAATCTTCATGCATAAAAATCTAAAATTGTGTGACATATTCACTTTCAGGAGATGGTCATGGAGGTCCTGGATGGCTGGAAAGCTTTGTATCAGAAACCCAGAAAGATGGCCATTTGTTTTTTCATTCTGGTATCTCTAATTGTCTCACAATTAGCTGTATAATGATTAGATCAAGGGGTTTATTTTGTATTTGTATTAGGGTGGCTAGCCAGTTCTCTTAGCAATGTTTCTCCAACTCTATTTAGCAGTGTATTTAATTTCCTGTTCATTTCATTCTCGGCTCTACGTATGTCGACATTTTTATATGACAGACTAACTGGACGTATTCTATTGAAATAATTAAATTTAGATTTGCTATCTTTGTCTGATTTTCACCCTCTTTAAATTGTAGGTGACTCTGAGTATTTAGATGCCATATGGAGTAACTCTCTTGGTGCCACCACAAATGATAAGTTTAACCTATGGATGGAACAGAGTAAACAAACTAAGGGAGATGTCGATCCTGTCTCTGGCTTCAGGTCAGGACTTAGAAAAACCTTTAACAGACCACTGTCAGAGTTGAAGCCTCTTGTCCCGTCAATATCCTTGGCAAGGACAATACTGTGCATAAATCATGGCCTTTCTCGTATCACAGAGAAGCTGTTGACATTAACCGTGACAGGTGCTGGTAGGCTTGCCTCAGAGGTGTCAGCAGAGGAACGTCTTGCAGCTGTCTCACATCTGACAAAGAATATTCAGTCGAGGGGCGTCAGAGGAGGCACTTTCCATTTCAGGTATCGTCTATATTAGTGTAAAAATTAATCAAAACTCTATAACAGGCACAACCTTAAACACGGAGCGAGCCTATGAAAAGGCCCCGTCTAGCACTTTGTTGGCTTCAACTTAAAAAGTCGTGTCAGAGTAACGGTCATGAAACAGAAGAGCTCCGCCAATTTTGCTTTTTAAATGCGATCCCAGTTCATTTATGTGGAATTAACAAGCTCATATACAATATATACTACCAATAATTCTTTCCATACAAGCTAAAAGACAATTTAAACAGAATTTATGCATTAATCCTGAAAATTCAAAATTCGTTTAGAAAATTTAAACAGAATTTATGCATTAATCCTGAAAATTCAAAATTCGTGTTGACCACGCACAAATACTGTTACGACATGAAAGCTCAACAGATAATGCTGAACACATCAATGACAATCGTTTCAGTATTTTGTTTTTATGGGTCAAGAATTCAAACAACAAAGATGACGATGCTTTGGAACCAATCTCTATCTTTCGAATTGTAGGCGAACCAGGAGAGTACGCTCTTTACAAACGTTCTTGTTATATTATTGTGAAACAGGAACAATCACCAAATCCAATTTGAAGCAACAAAATTCAAAACTACAAGTTTCGTTTGCTCTTTGGCTGGATTATATGTGGCATATGCTTGACTAAAACCTTATTCCTCAGCAATAAGCGGATAATGACTTCAGAAAATGAATTTATTTCTTAGAAAGGCCACAATGTTTATTTGTTTACTCGCAATGCATTTATTCAATGTAATTACCGGCGCTAAGCTAATACCGTGATTTCGCAGAACAATGCATGATAGCTACAGGTATCTTTCACTATTTCTAAACCTTGCTATCGATTGTTTGCATCCAAACAACAAAACGGAGAATTTCATACATGAGTTTGTAGATGTTATTTCTTGTACCGCTTTAAATCTATTTTTAGTTTAGAAAACGAGATAAGTTTGGATCATGCCACACCAAAAGCCAGTTGATTTCATTTCCCAACCAATGAAATCTCTCATTGGAATTTGTGATTGGCAGGGATTGGCAGGCTCAACAGTTCAGCCTCGTTATATAGGATCGCTCCGTGTTTAACTGACTCACCCCTATGTTTTTGGGCTTGCTCAACCATAAAGTTAAATGAAATTCCGCAACTGAAATATATTTTTTTGACTGTGCTTCTTCCTAGGTTTAAGCAGGATGGTTCTGTCGACGACATAACTTTAAACACGTCACATGCTTTGGCAATAATCAGTCCCCCTGATTATGGTGGTGACCATTACTCTCCTCTTCTTGAGAATGTTGCAAGTACAAGCATCTTTCCGGAGAAACTTCCACCTAGACTTCAGGAAAAAATGGGACGGCCTTCAGACCAAATCACCTGGTCTGAATTGGAATCAGAAATTTATTACCAGCTGTTTTATATGTATCGGTATGTGCTGTATTTAAATGGTATCAGAGCTGTCTTTTTAAATGTATACCTGAAAACCCAGATGAAAGGATTTGTGAATACGGCAAACACGTCTAAAAAAGACCTGCAAAATCAGTGGAAAAAAAGGGGGGTAAAATGTCATACACGCTTCGAGTGAAGCTGTTTTTTCGTACACTTTTATCTAAAGTACAAAATGTTTCACCTAACTTCTCGGTGATAATTCAATCTGTCCTCCACGGTAGAACTGTGCAACATCACCTACGACATTCTTTGCCATAATTTCTTTACAGCTAACGCCATCCATATTCCTGCTTCCCCTAGGATCGCTCGTATGGATCCAGATCCATTCCTTAAAGAGGACAGAGTTTAAGGGTCCAAGAATGAGGACGACTTTTCATTTGGCGTCACTGATCACGATATCAGCATGTACATACACCACGCTGACCTCTTTCACAGCCTTTTTGATTTGGAAAGGCACAGCCGTTTAAGATTTGGAAAGGAACGCCTAACCCCATACATGATGAAGTGCCGCTATGATTGCGAAAAAAATCATTACAAAGGTTTGTTGAAGATTTGGATGAAGGTTAATGAAGACCTTAAACCATTTGTGTGTCTCCCCTGGAAAACTAGAACAAAAGTGGTAACACTGCACGCTAACACAATACATAAACAAAAAATCATTATCGAGACGAATAAATCACTGGAACTTTTGCCGGCAAAGGAAAAATAAGTTCTGAAAAAACGTTCTGCCTTTTTTCAGTGCCTTAATTACTTCAAGAATTCGGCTATTTCAATTGGGAATTCGCTTTTAAGTTTCATTGTACTACTCCGTCATCTATTGTTCCCACATAAGAGTAAGATCAAGACTGTTTACTTTACATCGTTTGATTGGATTTTAATAAGAGGACAACAATACTTCAACTAAGCGTCACTTAGTAAAGTTTAGTGTGTGGGCTTCCGCTCACATTTCCGCACATCTTTTGAATTTGTTTAGTGCTAACATCTCGAACCGCCCACCCCTCGACATCAATGACCAACATTAAAGTTTTTCGCAATTTTATTTGTGTTTTTCACAGTGAACCCCTTATCTTATTATAACATGCTGGTTTCTGAAGTACATAGTGCCGCTATGATTGCGAAAAAAATCATTACAAAGGTTTGTTGAAGATTTGGATGAAGGTGAATGAAGACCTTAAACTATTTGTGTGTCTCCCCTGGAAAACTAAAACAAAGGTGGTAACACTGCACGCTAACACTATACATAAACAAAAAATCATTATCGAGACGAATAAATCACTTCTGAAAGAAAATTAAAGAATAAATTCTTTTGTAATGCTACAAACATTTTCGTATCGGCTCTTATTTTTGAAGTGGAGTTGAGTAAACATGCTTTTTCCCTCATCTCTATTGTTGTCTTGACGCCGTGTTGCGAAAATGGCGAGGATGGCGGGCGATCCAGAGTCTGTAGTCCTGTATATTTATAAAAAATGATGTAAGTTAACCCGGAGCAAAGCATAACATTTGCAACATCGAGTGCAATAATATTTTAATAAACACCTACCAGCACTGCCATCCTGTAGCATGTCCCTGATGGTTAGCTGTTCCCTTAAAAATTCAAGGCCAAGTAACACCATGTGGTCCCTGTAAAGGTAGACACAATAATTCCCAATAAAACAAAAATTAATCTTCGATAGCGAGGGAATAAAAGCTCTTACCTTCTGTCCAGCTTGTCCACTGTGTACGGTCTTTCCTAAAAATAAATGCAAATTAGAAATTTTAAGGCGTGAGTTGCATACCCGATTTCACGGATTATTTTTGCTAAATGGCACGGTCTTTGCTTTCCAAGAAGAGACTAAACTAGTGAAAAAGGTGACGTCAACTTACAGCATCAAACTGGACTAAGTGCCCTTCTAGAAATGCACCCATTTCCCTTAACAAGTTGAATACTTGGTCGTCATTGAATGTAAGCTGCGGCGTGAATAAAAAGTCTGGTTAGCCTCAAAACGTGATTTCGTATTTAAATCCCTTAAATAACTAGGCAAAGTTGATTATGTGAAATGAGGCCATCTTACTGTTTGTAAATTCTGCAACCTGGCCATTTTCTCTCTGTTTAGTTCGCGTTCGTCTCTTGGCTCTCTCTTGTGGCACCAGATACCAGAAATTTGCAATTTGACTAAAAGCTAAAAATTATCAGGTTTCGGGCCTATGATCGACTCTCAATTTAATTCTTATTGAGAAATTGAAGTTTAATCACCCCGGAAGGTTGTTAGCTGAACCGAGGGCCATGAAAAGTATTTACCAGATATGAAATACCAGATAATTATCCAATATTAACAGTGACAAAGATTACAGGCCATCATTAGTTCCAGGAGTTTTGTTTCAAGAATATTTGCAGTATAAGAGTCGGAGGCATGTCTTTTCAAGTTCGCTTAAGACATCGTTTGGTAAGGATTGGTATCTTCTATGCAGCAAATAACAAGGTTTCCTGCAGCACATTAACTGCGTGAAGGGGGTTACAGTTACAGAAAATTTTAGAAGTTTTCGTTAACCGCAGATTGGAGCAGAAATAAAAGTGTTGCAATGTTCACGATACTTGGTTTGCATCAAAATTTAGTTGCAAACTTAAAATGATCTCTTTCATTTTGAATTTGACGCTGTTCTGATCTTCATTCAGGTGAGGGCAAGTCCCAGATTAATAGAGGTCGTAACCAGCATCGATGCCCCGAGTCCATTACACGGACCTTTCGGAGTCCTAGCCGAGGTTAGTTTGAAGGACGAGCCTTACCATTTTATTATCTGCTTTAATTTTAAGGAGTGATTTATTCCATCCTCTTTTCTTTATTCAGGTGATCAGGTTTTTCATACGGTATGTTGCGGAAGAGGGGCTAGTTTCGTATGAACGAGATACCAAAGTAGTGAGGATAAACGAACATTTGAGGCCTCTGTTCGGAGATCATACGGATAGTAACTTGCAGAGTTTTAAAGTACTGATGTGAGTTCCGTCATTGATGTTTAAGCTTTTTCTTTTTGGCATTTTTTTTTCGATTTTAGTTATTTTACAAGTCGAAATCCTTTTTATGCGCGAACCTGACTAAACGTGAAAGTTTTGATTTTTAGTGGACGTATAGCCAGTGAATTAACACCCGTGGACGAGAGTAATCCATTCTCTGCAGCTTCTTAAGCAGTAAGCGTCTCTTATTATTCATCCAATTGAATTGTTTGAAAAAGGCAGTAACGCTAATGACAACTGGTGCTATTAGAATATCATGCTATTGTGAACTGTCCAGTCTGGGCTTTAGTATGACAACGGCGATGTGTTACGTGTCCTGACTTGTTTTTTCTTTTTTTGCTTTAGGTCATCACTGTGTAGCGAAAAATGTGCTCTTGATTTCTAATAAAGACAACATGAAGAACATGCGCTCCCAACCTATGTAAACATTAGTGTCTGTAACTAAACGAAAAATAAAATCACGGTGTTTGCTTAACGCAGTGTAAACTTTTCATCTCGCATCGGAGTGAAAGTCACACCGATGTCATAGAAACCCCCCCCCCTTACGGTTGCGGTGTATATCCAAACATTTTCCGGTGGGAAAATATTTCAGCAATGCACAAACCTAGAAACGCTGCAAGATGTGAGAAAGAACAGTAATCACATCCGGACGCGTATCCAGCTTTTTTATTTCACAACTTACGACGAGAGTCGCCAAAGAGATATAAAGGACCAATTTTGGCCGCGTCGTGCTCACTTATTGTCAGTCAAAGGGTCGTTCACTACCATGGCATCTCCAGAGAGAAATCAAGCAAATCGTGAGTATACATACGAACAATTTTATTTACGTTTCGAGACAAAAAGCTCAAATTGAAATTGCACTTTCTATCTTTTTTTTGCCATTAAAGGTAACTCTGCTGACTGGATTTAACTTTTGTCTTATGTTTTTCTAAGGTTCTAACCTTGGTACTAGTCGACGGAGACGGAGAACGCATTACAGTGATGATCAGCTCACCCGTTTGGAACACCTCTTCTGGGAAAATCATTACCCAAGTTGGAGAGAGAGGGCCAAAATAGCAGAAGAATTAAGCGTCAGAGAGGACCGCATCTTGGCATGGTGAACGATAATTATCTAGTTGTGTATGTCAGTGTGTGTGTGTGTGTGTGTTGTGGCAGTACATTAGCTTGGGCCAAGTGCATCCACTATGTTCGGATTCCTTAGCGGAAAATTTTATTGCAGAACGTTTCAGGTGACAGAATCTTACCCCCCAAATTTCCGAGCTGAGGTCGCAACTATTTGTCGGCCCGATTTGTCGCAAGCAAATTTCCACGGTGCTATTCGTCGGCCCGATTGTCTTTGCTATATCTGAATTACGAGGATGAAAATCTACCCGATTTCTAAAATCTGTTGCACTGCAACAGATGTTTAAAAATCGGGCCGATTTTTAACGGCACAGTCATTTTCATATGAAATCTGGGTCAAATCGGGGCGACAAATCGTAGCGTGTAAACCGGTCTTTACACATGGTTCTTGATCAACCAGGGCAACCGCAATCTTTAAGTTTTTATAGTCTCTTAATATATAGTTTTCATCAGACCCCTTTTCCTTTTATCTTCAGGTCTGGTTTCAAAACCGTAGGGCAAAGTTGAGAAAGTACCTTCACAACCATCCGGAAGCTGTCGAGGTCCCTCCACCTCAGCCGGTCGCGGAAGTGGCTCAACCATGCATCTTCAGACCGTGGGAGTAAAGAAGTTTAGTGTATAGTGAAAAAATGTAAATATATTTTTTAATAAAGACATTGATGTTGTTTATCTCGGCTTCACTTGATAGCAAACAAGAGAAAACAATCTTTCGCGTTTATCGGCTGCTTTGTTATCGTACACCAAAAAACATACCCTGTTTATAATTTTCAAGTTTCTCTTTGTTGTCCTGCTTGCTTAAAGCAGAAAGAAGAATGCTTAAAGGAGAATGTACTCTGACTGTGGTTAACTGAGAAGCGCTATGAGAGTGAGCAAACTCAATAATACTTATTTGCGATGTTCATGCATATAGGTCTATCTCGAATTCTATAGCTTGATTTTGCCCCTAATTTTACCTTACCCCTCAATCGAAGAGAAACTCGTGCAACAAAGGTCACCCCCTTGTTTTTGAGTGTATATTAGGGAATTATACATGTTATTGCAAGTACCAAACAGTGAAGCTGCAGCTCAAAAGAAACATTTCAAATGATGAAACACACTTTATTACTAAATGCAATTTCCACTGACCTAGCTTCTCAATATTGTTTTCTTACATGCGTATCGTTTACATAAATTGACGTAATGGACATTGTATAATTCGGAAAGATGTATTACGTGGAAAAATGGCGTTAGGGGAAATGCAAGTATTTAACAGCAGTTACATTTTAAAATTTCACCCTTGTCATAATAACTGATAAGCAAAAATGAATTCTCACAAAAGTCAGCATTTTAGCTTTTTGAATGCTAAGAATCCTACGAACATTCCACTTCATTCCTTTTCTTTACTACATAATCTTTACACCGCGTCCTATAATTTTCAGACCAAGTAAATGGTGCTGAACTGTACTTTACTAAAACTTGAAATGTTGGCGCAGGTTGATAAAAGACTCGAAAAACTAAGTTTACAACAAAATAAAAATGTGATGGATCCTGGCTTGAATGAAATTTGTAGTCCCATCCCTTCCCCAACAATAAATCCAGCTCACCGAATCCCGTAGAAATTAAATTAAATTCTCTTTTTTGCACACCTTGCTTAAGGTTAAGGCCCAAAAGACCAGGATCGTGCACAAGGTCGAGTATACCTAATTTCAGGGTTATTTTAAACCCTTTGCTGCTGAATGACTTATCCAGTTCCTCCCTTATTTTTGCGGCTAATTGAAAACGCCTAGTATTTTTAGAATAACAACTTAAAGGAGGTGATGCCCCCAAACAATCTTTACCGCAATGAATGTTGCATGCCTAATTTCTTTTTGCTTAACAAGCAATTTTTTACAGTGTTTTCGTGCTTAATGTGTTGGTACATCTTATGACATGACCACAGGCTACACTCAGTTCCAATCCTTCCGTCTGGCAGAGGAGCCCCTTTTCATTAGCTTTACACAAAACCATTGTGCAAATAAAATTGGCGTTAATCTCAATTTTCGAAAGTAAAAAAATATCGTTATTGAAATCACGGACGGAATAAAATTCGCCACACGAAATCACAAGACCATCTGGAGTTATGGCACCCATGTATGGTTTACTTCCACCATCATCTACCTGTTCATCAATCTGCGTGATGCTCGAGGGCTGCTGATCCAGGGCTCTTGTGGTTTTTCTTTTCTTGACAGGTGGTTCAGGCATCGTTGTTAGGAGGTCGCTCACACTTCGCGTAAAATATTCCTTGCCATCATACAGGCGCATTTCCATTCTTATTGGGTCTGATTCGATAACATCGGCTTCAAGGAAAAACCATTTTCATCTTGGTAGTAGATTTTATCGCCGCAAACGGTTTTTGAAGGGTTAGGATTCTATAGCGGAATAAAAAATAGATGCCATTATGTAAAAAATGCAGTTGACAGTCACTACTCAACAAGCAGTCATACAGCTTACAAATAAACAACTTGATGTCAATGAGAAATGTGTAGGTGAGAATAGCGTTGACTAACATATCTAAGTTGAGAACAAATACAAACCGGCCGAGAGAAAAATGTTCTTCTCTTCCTTGGCAGCCCAGCGGTACTTGCTCTGATTTGGGTTTTGGAAACCAAGCGATTCCACTTTTCCGACCATCCTATGTACTTGACGAGCGTTTCTTGTTCTGTAGATTCTAAAACTTCTGCACTGTACCATATACCATTTACGTCTAAAGCCTCAACTTTTTCTCCCTTTTGGTAAATCATTTTATGATGAGTAAAATAGTGGAGAGAGGTTTCGCGTTTGCTAGTTGAGAACTGATGTAGATTTCATATGATTGAAGAATTAAAGCGCAAAAGTATTTATCCGTGTGAAACAAAGCACCTTAATTCGATTAACCGACTTCCGAGGTCGCACAGGGATTTCTTTTGTTTTTTGTCAGCTGGTGCGAGACCGACAAAGTAACAAGGGGCAGAGAATTCACATCGCAACTGGTTGTGCAGTAGTGAAATTTTTGACCAGAAATAGGTGAGTTTAGGAAAAGAAAACAGAAAGAGGTTTGTTTAGTTTTGCGTCGGCTAGTGCGGCACCAGCAAAGTAACAAAGCGTAGAGAATTCACTTTCATTAACCGTTTATGGCCGGTCGCGTTATTGTGTATTCTGAAGAAGAATTCATGCTTCTGCTTCACAAGATGTTACATTCGGCAACTTGGAATAAATATGTTAGGCCTGGTTTAAACTTCGCATTTTATATGCGACGAATCTAATACTAATTTGACTCAAATTAAAAAATTTAAGCATTTGATTTAATTGTGCCGAATTTAATTGCTGAGCGTGCGTGACATTTTCATTTGAGGATTCCGCTTTAAATTTACCGCCAATACGGCTGAAAAGACAATTAAGACCATTAGGAGTAAGTTTTGCGTTTGCATCGTTTATTCGTGCAAACTGGAGATGGCGACTTATAATGCAGCTGGCAGTGCATTACCTCCTAGCAAGAAGAAAATCGCTTTGCAAATTTTCACAAACACAGCTTTAGCGAGAGGAGTCGCTGCATGATGGCCCATGATATTCGTTTCACTTTCCCGATCAAAATCTCATTCTTTGACTTCGTGTTCCATCTTCTCCCGAAAACAACTTCGGCAACGAGCTACACTTCGTCCTACCTTTAAAGCCGATTTCAGTGCAGTGGGTAGACCCAGGTTTGCTTTGCAAAGCCATCGGAATAACATATACAATAATTTTATGCTCAGCGGGCCGTAAACGTGGCGCGACTGTTGTCAGGTTGTCTCAGCCAGGTCAGCTTCGAAATTAATTTTCTACAAAGATCTGTAAACTGTTCAGTTTTATCTGCTTGACAAACGCAGAAGGCTTGAAATTGAAGTTTACGTCTCCCAAATTTTTAAAAAAGCCTTTGCTATATAAAAAAGTTAAATTTGACCAAATTCTTGCAGGCATAAAATTTATTTATCGCCACTTTCGTGATAATTACTTCCAAGATCCATTTCGGTAGGGAAGCCGTTCGATGGTTGTTTTTTACCACGCTTTCCAATGGCACCTACGTTAGTACTGATTTGAGGTCGGAACTGGGGCAGGAGAATGAAAGATAGTATAGAGAATAAATGTGATACCGAGTAAATGCATTGTGTCAATTTTGTTCTGATAAACATTGAGTCATCTATGATTTAAAAAGCCCTCACGCAAATCGCTTTGCACCGCTTAAAGCGACAATTACAGAGAAAAAACAATGTTAAAAACTAGGAGAGTTCTTATTTGTTTCTTTTCAGTAACATCATACAGGGAAATCTATTTGTACATTTAACTTTAAATGGATAACGCTACGCGGTTTCAGAGGTTTTCAACGCTCGTGGCATTTCTTCGCGAAAATGTTAACAGTCGATGAAAGGCAAAGTTCCTAATTAGTGAACTATACTTGTGTAAGTTGCTTTTGTCTCCTTCTGTTATGTAGCTCCAGAAAAAACTGAAGAAATAACAAAAGGTACACAATGAGAGAGGAATCTTTTGTTATGCGAGGATGGAAAGCCTTGGTTGCTTGACCAATGAAATTTTAGCTGTAATCTGGCTGTTACAAGCCCCAACAGAGAAACACTTTTATTTTCGACCAATCATATGGGGTGATGATGAATATTCAATAAGTTATAATATATGCATTGGTGACAAAATCTGTCTAGGCGGATTTCCTAATGCATGGTGCATATGAACCACTTACAGCTGGTGTACGAAATGTTCCAGCGAAAGGACAGGCAGAACTGGCGTTCGGCTCAGAAGCTGACATTTCCCAAAGTCCGTAACTGTCTTCAGATGTTGATGGAAGGCCGTGTTGAAGGCTATGCAAGAAATCCGACCTTACTTGGTACCAAGATCTACCTTCATGTTGTTTGGTTGTATGTAGAGATTTTCTACAGCAAGTGTCGCCTCTTTAAGACGTCGCATCACCTATGCTGCCACTGTCACTCATTCCCTGGCGATATGGCATAATTATATTCATCGTAATGAACGCCTGTTAGTGAAGGAGAATTTCATCACGAGGGAGACATCAGGACGTTTTGATTTCTTGCCACTTCGCGGTCATTCTCATCTGCTATATGAGAGACAACTTTCGTGAGCAAGAATGTTGTCTGGAGCTCAGCGGCTCTGATGTATTGGAGGATTTCTGGAGCAAGAATGGACAGTGGGTTGGGAACCATCACAACTACTGTTTTGGTGATCTCCGGAGAAATACCTCACACATGATCCGCTTGGAGAAATCAGAATTAACCCGGATGCTCCCGACTTTGCCAAGCCTCACCCGAAGCAAGAAAGCATCTGGCACCGACAGTACGAAGATGGCTATGAGAAGGTCAGCTTGCGTGGTTATCCTGTGGTGGGTTCTGAAGTAGATGCCTTGAAGGAGGGAATATACGAGGCTAGGAGACTGGCACGATCAGTTGGAATGGCTCCAGGCAACGAGGGTAGCAGTTCAGAGGGAGATAGCAGTGATGACAACGACGACGACCTTGACGATGATATGGATGGTACAAACAGATGGTTTTATCACCCTTTTGAGTATCATGGCAACAAGTTTGGTGACCCGGAAGGGGAGAATGACACCCAGCCTTCACAGTCATCAGGCCAATCATCTGGTGGCAGTGACGAAGACGATATTACTGATGGAGGTCCATGTTTGTCAGGTTTGTTCAATCTAAAATTAACAGCTATACCCTAATACTTTTTTTACTTTTATTATTAATACTATTTTATTTATTCATTTATTTATTATTTATCTATTTATTTTTTCTTCATCTTTTCGTTCTCGGAGAAATTAGCTATACAACTACCCTTTGTAAATCCGAGGTAAAATAAAGGTGATGTGATGTGATGTGATGTGAATACAAAACCCCGTACAAATCGGGGTAAGTTGTCTAGCCTTAAAATCTGTTGCTATTGTAAACCCGCAGATGATCTACAAGGGATTGAGAGGAAGGAAGCTGGTGTGAGACCGCTACTGGATGCTGTTGAAATGTTTCATCCTGAAGAAGTTCAAAGTCAGCATGAATCCAGAGTTACAATTCCCACCCGTGGCACGGAAATCTACAAAGCAACTTTGGTTTCGCTTTTGAACCAAGATCCACAGTTGTCACATGAAAGGTTAGTCACAACCATTTATTTATCATTTTATAAGAAAACTAATGTTTCATTTAAAAAAGTAAGAAAAACAAGGAAGGCATCAATTCAATCCATTAATTAACTCCCTCGTCCACACACTCTCATTAATCTATTAATCGAAGGTCTTACTCCACAAACAGTAGTGAGCTTAGTATTCAACTCTATGACCAATAAACAACCAGTGTTATTGGTATAGCATTGCCGTTAGGTGCGTAAGATAAACATGTAGACGACACCGACAGTCAGGTAGACTTATATTTTTCTTTTCTGGGCTATTGATAGACTGGAAAGAGTGCGGCAGCGCCAACAGTACCAAAGAACGGACGGACATGCTTCAATGCCCAGTGGCAATTCAGTCTGCCTTTTCAACGACTATGCTGTACTTGACAGTGAAAAAAAGGTATTGGTCCTCGGTAATCTGGTGCGCATGGTTCTGAATGGCAATCACGGGCACGTTGAATACAAGCGACCAGTCAATTACGATGATCCAAAGAAGCTGTCCATCACTTGCTACTTCCATGTTTATAGCGAAGTCACCAGAGATGGCAGTGTTGTACGCGGAGTGTATCAGGGATCATCGTCAGCCGTGCGTGAATTCTACTTTTCTGACATAATCACGCGCATGAACACGTCAGTAACGGAGGAGGGAACACTTACTATCCTTGAGGAAGAGCTCGTGGAAATGGAATCTGCCATTTCCACAAGACTGCAACCACGACCAACCCATGTCAGGCAAACAAGAACAGCAGTCGAACGAATGGCCAGTCAGTTTGCGCATGACGAAGGGATAGCTAGAACAGTTGTGTATCCAGAACAGTCCAGCGAGGAGGGGCCACGACGATCGGCCAGGGCACGAACAGTAATTTCGTACAATGCTCCCTAAGCTGTAAACTCTAGTCTTTAGCACACGTCAATCCACGTCAGAATGTTTCTAAGAAAAGTCAGATCACTTCACTTTAAAAATGTCGAGAATGTAAACAATCTCTTTTGCTGGATGAAAATGTAAAAAAGAACTCGCTGCAGGCTTGATGATTTTAAATGTGACTATATGCTTGTAACCTGGGCCTTGAAATGCGTCGGCCGCGTTCGATGACTATGGCTCTATTAGAAAGATTAGAACAGTCTCATCATGCCTAAGTGTTGAAGTGTTCCAGCAGAGATGTTTCCTTTTCTTAAGAAAAAACATTTGATTTTTTCATTGAATTACTGTTTTGATCAATCAAGTAAGCAGCATTCAGTTGTGGATGCAGATGGATCAGTCCTAATTTACTGAACACGATAACAAACTTCAAACTACGAAACGTGCGCAAAAAATTCCAGTATGGAAGATAACAAGGCAAGGTGGAGCATTCCCAGTAATTTGACTTTTTTCTGTCTATTTGACTGACTGAAATGAACTAACTATATTGTGTGAAACGATCTGACTATTTTGTGGAACGATCTGGCATGGAACTACCGTATTTATTCGCCTATAAGCCGAGACCCTAAACTTGTAACACAGGATACTGACCCAATGTTGACAAAAAAAATTCAGGAAACTCTCGGTTATAAGCCGAGACCCAAAAATTGAGCAATCTACTCGAATAAAACACAAAAAAACATTGCGTAAATTTCCTAGGAAACTTACAAATTCAAGTGGAAGTGAATAATAAACACGATCGAAGCGTTGACCTCTAAGGAAATACTTCTAAAGTTGCTGATTAATAAACATGATCGAAATGCTAACCTCTAGGAAACCTTTCCAAAGTTCCCGTTTGAATGAATGAGTGTCTTGAGGAATACCGGTATTAATTGATCCTAATCAAAGTAAAACACCGTAACAAGAACAGAACTATCAACAGTTACCATAGTACTGATACATCGCTCCAAATCTTAAAGATAGTTTGCGTTCGCAATGCTGAAGGCACGTTGTACCTCGTACACTCTTGCCTTTAAATTAAAAGTCATTGCAGAAGCAGAGGCTACAGAAAATAACTCCGAAATCGCAAGAGATTACGGCATCAGCGAGTCAATGGCCCGTCGATGGAGACGTGACCAAGGAGTCCTATTCAACGGCGAGCTGAAGATGTCTGCCAGATGAAAGACGATGGGCCGCTACATCCCAAATATCCTGAGCTCGATCAACAGTTGTTCCAGTGGTTTACGGAGCAAAGAAGTCAAGGTGAGAATTCATTTGTCCTGTCTGTGTTTTTTTGGATGAAACCAAAACGAAATGAATTGGTCACGCAACTTTTTGACTGTGAGCGTTGTTTGCATAGTATCACATTTCAACTCACTCGTGGGAACCAACACTTCTGATTGGTTGGAATATTGCGGAGTCAAAACAATGCTGTCAAAACAAAGTTTACACTCGGCTCGCTCGATTTACATGTTATTGCTTGTGTCGTTTTAGGTATCGCCGTGAGCGGATTAATGTTACGTCTGAAAGCGAAGGAACTAGCAAATGATCCAGAATTCAAGGCCTCCCTCGGATAGTATCAAAACTGGAAGCGGCGCCATTCCGTAAACCTCCGAACGAAGACAACTCTGGCTCAACGCCTGCCCGATGACTTGGAAAATAAGATCCTGCAGTTTCACCGCTTCATCATAGCAGCCAGACAGCGAATGCAGTATCCACTCGCGAAAATCTTCAACATGGATGAGACCCCGATGCGGTTCGAGCTACCTTCATCGCGAACCCTTGAGTCAATGACCAAACTTCAGTATATACATTCGCTCAGCTTATACGTGAATAAATGCCAAATTCCAAATGTTGGAGAAAGTTTTGTTTAGTAAAAACTCTCGGCTATAAGCCGAACCCCCTTCTGTGGCCTAAATTTTACCCAAACTTGGCTTGACTTTGTGTAAAAATCGCTCGGCTTATAGGCGAATAAATACGGTAAGTGACTTTGGAACGAAGTGACTGGATACCTTCAATTTGACAGCTAGCCACAATTGTTCCCGTTTCAAAATCTATGTCGATGGCAGCCATGTATAAGTACTTGTTTCACAAGGCTGACTTTAAAAATCGTTTTAAACTTTTTCATGAAGTTTGAAAGTTTGGGGTTGTTTCCAAGGAACAATGCTAGTTTTCCGAGGAAAAATGCCAGTTTACAAAATTGTATAAGAATCTGTTTTTAAAAATTTAAGACAGTTTTTTACTGAAACTGGAAAAAAAAAGAATTGTAATCGCAAGAGTCCAGTTTGAAAAGCACACACATGAGTGTTCAAAAACAGACGAGTATGAATTAAAGTGATTGCTTTTTAACTGTGCCAACGGAAAAGTGAGTAAATTTTAAGATGTTTGGGCTAACAGAGCTCTCAACTCGGGTTATAGATATAGACACTGCAGATGTGTATATAGCTCACACATTACTCCGGCTTTATTTCAATGATATCTGTTTGACGGGAACCGGTAACCTGAAATCTGGTTATTGGTACAGGATCCTGGTATTATCAATTTGCTTCTGCATGTATATAGAAATTGTTTTGTAGTTTTGAATTAAGTACATTAAACCGTTTCAGTTCTGTAAAGTTTGTTTGTAAAACGTGTTAGTAAAAGCTGTTTAGTACATCGCTTAGAAAGTAGTTTTTTGCTGTTGCATCAACAGTTATGATGGTTGTTTATTTAATCAGATTAAGTCTGAAGTTAAGAACCTGATGAAACAAAAAAAAACAGAAGAGTCTAAATAAAACTTTCACATGATACTTTCCATGTCATATGTTGTTTCAGTTAGCGTATATTGGACTAAGATAGTTAACGTGTTTATGAAAAATTGCTAGTCTGGGATAGGGTAGGGATTTTAGATGTCTAGTCTAGGAAAAGGTTACAAAATGCACCTGAAAGTGGTCTGGAATAGGGTAGGGGTTGCAAATTTCCAGCGGCACACCCCCACCCAAAAATATTCCGAGTGCCCCCCCCCCCCCGGGGTTGTCGACTGCCTGGGTGCCATAAACGATCTCCCACTCTATTTTGTTCTTGTTCATCAAGGACAAAATGGAGTGATAGTACGACTTCCACACGAAAACTTGCAGCCACATGGGGAAGTCATGTTCCAACTGTAATGGCGTGACTGCATGCGAGGGCCTGGATACATATCCGGGACTCACATGTGGCGGGAACATTATGTTATGCACATTATGCATTCATATAGATTGGACAGTTCTTCGGACATGAAGGACTTCAAAATATCACTGTGTAATACGCCAACTGGACATTAAACCAACCCTTAAGACTAAAGAGGAGACAATCATTCTGAAGCCTATTCCATTCCATGAACATCCAGTGGGTTTACCAGGATGGAGACAATGAATTTGACGGGCTTGAAGGTCTTAACACAGAATTTGCTCATTGGCATACAAAGTTAAATTTGTAAATGGTTTGTATTACAACACTTTTTAATCAAGGTTAGGTTATCATTGAATGATGAGTAAGTAAGGAAGTCCAGAAATTACAAAAGTACTAAAATAAAACAGGGAATGGTACTGACCCATCTGTTTCTTATTTCTTTTGTGGAATTCAAAAACTGGCAATTCATTTTTTTCCCAAAATCTACATTTATTAAGCTTCCAACGATATATAGTTTGCCGTGTTTTCCTTTAAAATGGCGCGCACATGAATTTTTTTTCCCAGTGGACACCAAAGGATACCTGCTAAGGTCTGGAGTAACCTTAAGGTTGTATGAACAACCCTGTCCATCACACTGGACACACTGATTTTTTTTCCTGTGGTGTGGACCTTGCATCAGAATTGGTTTGGGCAATATGAGAACAATGCCTGTATTCACTGGTTACCGACACAATGGATTTTAATGTAACACTTGATGAATGCCCTACTGAAGGTAAAATACTCTTTTATTTTACAAGTATACTTAGATTCAATCACAGCGATTGGATATCTAAGCTGTACATGTTACATTCCTCCACGTACAACCATACTTCCACATTGAACAAAGTTGAGCTAAATTTCGAAATATATCTAGTAATACTACAGTTTTAAGTTATAACACTTAGCCTAGTAAAATTCATTACAGAACTGCGCCCATTGAAACACGTCGCACGGGAAAATTCAAATTAGCAAGAAAGCAAGACACAGAGCATGCGTAACTTAAGGCCGGCCTGTCAATCTTACTGTCAATCAAGTAATCCCCTGTGTAGGTGGACTTCTCAAGCATTGTTTTTGCTCAGACTGCCGAAACGTTGCTCTATTCATCGAAGAACAATAGACGTAACTTGTCAGGTTATCTTAATTATGCTGTATTGTTTAAAAATCTCTGAGTTGTAAAATCCAATTACCGTTTGATTTCCGCTTTTTAATTGGAATGAACAGTGAAAAAGCGGAAGATTGTTTTGTTTTAAATGTTTCTCAAGGAAAAATAAACACAACGATCGATCGAATGTTTAATAAAAAGTCGCACATCGATATGCCGGAGACGTTAAGCTCTTAAAAATGTTGTTAAATTGAATACATCACAGTCAACTTTAAAAGTACTTACATTTTATTTGTCCAAGGCAAAAGGCTTTCATGCCGTTAATGGCTGTTGATGCCTTTTTACTTCACGGTGAGTTTAGGTTAGATTGCGACACGCGAATCGATCGAAGCGACGGCTTCCGACAAGCGATTAACGAAAGCTAGTAAAGCCAAGGCTATCGAGGTTTGACTCGCCTTGAAAACAAAACCGTATTATGCAAATATTTTTCTTGTTGTTCCAAAGAACTACAATTGATTATAAATCTATTAACTATTGGAAAGCAAACTTGAAGCTACAAGCGCTAGCGCTGAAGCGCGAACACTCTTTCCTCATTCCCGATCAGTTACTTTAACTCTGATAACTCCATGAGCTGGCACGAGGCAAACGGCGCTTCAATCTTTCAATCTTTTGTCGTGAAATTATTACTTGCGAGGTTTTGCATAAACACATCACACTCCGTTGAAAGTGGCTTTTACCAAAGAACATTTCGACACCTTCAAACAACACTGATTCATCAGCATTGTCCTTTAAAGGACTCAGAGGCATAACCCTTAGCTCTCTTTTGGGAATTCGTCGCTTTAGGATCATAAGAAGCCGAAAACGTCGGCAGCCTTTACAACCTCGTTTCCAGGGCGTGATGCCCGCAAAGCGTCATGGGTACCCCACTTTTGCTGGGCGACGCGTTTCAATGGGCGCACTTCTGTAATGTCCCATTTCACAACTGCCAAATCAACCCATAAAGTTCACCCGATCAAGAACAGTTCCATTCAGATTGCTTCCGCCATCAGGTGGTGCACGTTCAAGCTCGAGTTTGTGACGATCCCTCTGTCTAATCTAAATTATAATTCGACTTTAACAACCATGAGCAGCAAAGCAATTAACGTAAGAAGCGAGAAGTTACAGCTTAACGCTCTTAAGAAAACTAATCCTCAAGGTACAGATAACCATGGTGGCTTGGAATCAACTTTTTCGGTCACGACTTTCAGTCTCACTTGAAGAGCTATCGTTTCAGTTACAAATGAGTTGCTACATCTTATCATTGCAATTTTAATTTCAGAGTTCAAGACCTGTGATCACTGTGTCCTCTTTTTTCCATTGGAAGTGAATTATAGTCTCGCTGAGACCAAATCCTTCACTAAAGATGCAGAAAGTGTGTAAATACTGTCGATGGTTACAGTAAAGGATGGCAGCAAAAGATAGAAGGCATGTAGTGAATAAGTTGAATGAAGCATTTCAAAAGAACTGGACTCATTAAGAAAACAGCGTTGATGAAGGCATGATTCCCTTCAAAGGAGGGATAGGATTCGAAAAGTACACGAAAAACAAGCCCACAAAGTGGGGGATCAAGGTGTGGAAGTTAGTGTACTCTGCGATGGCTTATCCAATCCGCTTCGGTATTTACATGGGCAAAGAGGAAAACCCAGGACTAAATCTTGGAGAATGCTTGAACTTTGTTCCTCTCTTGCTGAAGGTATTCCCTGGAAACTTATTGACAATTTCTATACCAGCTTGTCTTCTGCAAATTCACTTCTTGAAGGTGGGATTTATTGCACTGGTACAACCAGACTGAACCGGGTGGGATACCCACATCAGTTACAGGCCACAAAATTGAGAGCAGGAGAGAGCAAGTGGCAGATGAAGGAGCTGCGAAATCTTGCTCTAAAATGGCAAGACACCAAGGAAGTACACTTGCTATTAACTATGGCAAGGCCAGGAAATGAAAATATCAGGCACAAAAAGAAAGGACAAGTGGAAGGCATTGTAAAGGAATGCCCCTCAGGTGTTGTTGATTACTGAAAGTACATCAGGGATGTAGACACAAATGACCAGCATCTTTCTTACTATAAATGTTCAAGGAAGTCTACCAAATGGTGGATGCCAGTATTCATAGAAATGCTGGGCATCGCCATAGTAAATTCCTGGATATGCGAGTGCTTCTCCCAAAGAAATGAAAATGCCAGGAAGCAGAAGCCATTCAGAGAGGAAGTTGTTTTATTTTTGTGTGGTACTTTTACCAGAAGGAAAAGGCCAGGAAGGCCATCTGAACAATTAGGAACTGGATTTGAAGAAATGGAACACAGGCCAAAGAAAAGGGAAGCCAGAGGTTACTGTGCCTGTGGATGTGGAAGCCATGGTCGAATACAGCTATTTCAATTAACAGTGTCAGATAAAAGCTTAAGCCTACGCGGCAAAACCGCAGGGTAATATGGGATTTTTATCCCTAAGGTCACCAAAACCATCAGTATCTTGCTTGCTGTACAATAGCAAAATATATGGATGAGCTTTTAGAGTATGAAAATAACAAAAAATAAAAGAATGAATTTCAGCTAGAGCTGTTGCTTAAGGACGTTAGCATGAAAAACTTCTATGACAGATTTTATTCATACTTTTGTGACAGTCAGTTGATGAGTTCCCTTGGTCAGAAATGCAAAAAGTTGTGGGTCACCACCTTCATTTTCGAAATAAAGCACGTGGAAAACTACCCCAATTTTGGCAAACTGGTCCTCGTAACTCGACATGGCCCCAGCGGTTGATAGTTGAAAAATATTAACAATGATTCACTGTACACCCACTTACTTAGTCAAATTTTATTTACGTGGGTTTGTCAAGTGAATAACTTGAACTGCTGTTATCCTTTCAATTAAACTCAACCTTTAAGATGGGCTTTTGCGAACGCTGTGCAGCTAAAATAATACCAGACTTCGATGTCAGGGCAGAAAAGTTGAAAAAATCAAACTTCCGCAGCACAGATTTTCTTCAATTTTTCACAAAACGTAGATAATCGACATAGCAAGTGATCTATCAAAAGAAGATCTGGAGTCACTGAAGATTTAATAGAGTTAACCCTGTGCATAGCTATTAAAATGCCTACTAGCACTATATATCTCTACATTTCTTCAACAATGCACGCACTCAATGCATGACGTGGCATGACAACAACATGACATCAGGACATGAATTCCGTGCGCAGTAATCCCACTCATCCTTTTGTCAACTCGGTTAAAACAGCAAAATTAAAATACCTGGGTGCACAACACACTCTAAAGTTAACGGCAAGCTAAATATAGTCTTCGTTTATACTGTCTGCTCTTACAGAGGAGCACTGGGAAATTTTGGAAAGTAAAGCAGCAAAAATAGTAGACAGGAAATGGGTTAAAAAACCAAAAGAAAACCGTTAAGAAGGAAATTAATCCTAGTGGAGAAACTTTTGAGGCCCTCGTAACATTTAAACTGTACTGTGACAAAAAAAGATTATCTCCTTGTTTACAAAGTTAATGACAGAAGAGGGAACCCTGACATTCCCACTTTTGTGTTTAAGACAAGAAGGAATAAAAATCCCTCTTCCATTTTCTAAGTGAACAATTTTGTTACTTTGACAGTAAAGTAAAACGATGCAGAATCTCGTCACTTTAATTGCAAGTACATATCACCCTCTCCTTAACAGGCAAATCCCATTGGTGGTTATAGAGACCAAGAGCGAAAATTCCGCAAGTATTGAGTTGTTCTGGTCCTTATTTAACCAAGCGTTAGAGACAGCTACCGGGAATGAAACTGCCCACTTTCACCCAAAAAGCTGGTGCACTGACATGGCTGGCTGGGGCCAAGATGAATGGCTTGAAAAAGGTGTTTGCCAATAACATCCTCACGTGTATTAAAAGTTGTGAGTTTCACTTAAAAGAAAGTTGCAACAGGATGGCGAAGAAAACTAGTATGATGGAGGATGATGGAGAGGGCTTTGAGGGGCTGTGTGATGAAATGCTAGTATCCAGCCTAAAGGAAACTATACAGGAAAAAGTGGAGACACTTTTTTGTACCATGCCTTTATTGGTGGGACAGTCAGAGGTCCTTTATTTTCAATGCATTTTCGCCAAAGAATGCACCGAAAATGAATGTGGAGGAAGTTGTACACGCAAGATGGAGTAAATGAGACTCCCCAAACCTTTCTCTGCTCGATGCAACACAGATTGATGCAAAAGACAGCATTCTCTTAGCAGCAGAATTACAAGCTGTCGAAAAAGGCAGTTTCAGAGCCGTTGCTGGATGCGGCCCCTCCTTTAGTGAACTAAAACAATGCATACACCATCGACAACTGAACAAGGCTGTACAGCTGAGGAAGGATATCTTCACCCTAAGTGATTTCCATGTTGATCCCCACTCAAGCCGTCATCCTCCAAATGGAAAAAAAAAACAGAACAATAAAAGGGGTGCCAAAAAAAAAATCTGAAAAGCGTTTAAATCAACAACCAACAAAAACGCCTGCTACTCAACTTCAACAATCAAAAGATCGGAGACATCGCCAAGGTGATTCCATGGACCCGAATCTCGAACACATACAGATGGTGCAAAGTCCAGCAACGCCCTCTGATCACCAGCCGCACCCATCTGGTTATGGAGCCAACCATCACCTCATCTCCTCTGTTGTGCGTGAGGTCCAAATAGCTGGACAAAGCCACCCAGCTCCCTGAAGTTCCTTGCAGTCGTCAATCTGGCCTAACCAATTTCCCTCCGTACAGCAGCTATCCTTTTCCATTGTCAACAACATACAACAGCCTGCCACAACAGTAAATATAGTGAATATTCCTAACTATGGCCATCCTCCAGCACAGTCAACAGCTGGAATAGCTGTGTACCAACCAAAGGCGGCTCTTCAGGTTGATAGTAATTTGCCAAGGCAAGCACAGTGGGGAGGCTGGCATGCAGGTTCCAGTCTTCACAAATACGAACTTGTTACCTTGCCGTCTAATGTAAAGAAATGTTACCGGTGTGATCAGGAATTTTCTGATAGGCTTCAACAATCACCAAACAACACCGTCATAAAGCACATTGACCGTAGACTAGTCTGAAGGGATAGATGCACTGGTAATTTTCTATACAGCACTGACTACAGTAACGTACTACCACTTGAATCGTGTGCATGTACTGCGAAAAACACCCTTTTCCATTGGAAAGGTGCACATTTCTTCCAATAACTATCTAGCCTTAGATGCAGGACAATGATATGTCATGACCTCCTCTAACTTAACATATTTTAGTATTTGTATTACGCGGGTTCCATACGGAAATGCTCACCCGCGCATAACAATACAAATAAAAATTACAGCTGTTATACACTTAACGATACTGCAGCATAGCTACTATCACTCAAGAAAACTTAGTCTTTTTTAACCGACAGCTGCACAAGTCATAGTATTTGCCCTTTGTACATACCAACATTCCTGTATACATTTCCTGCACATATTTTTCTTCTTTCATATGATTTTTGATTACCGTGGAATGCCCAGAAACAAGCAGAAGACTGTCAAGGACAAAGACAAGTTAGAAATAATTAGGAAAAATGCAAGGCGGAGGAACAAGGCAAACAAAAAAGTCCACTTAATTGGCAACCATGGGGCACCCAATCCTAAAACTATGACAGGGGGACTTGAAGCCACTTCTACCTTGGCATGAGCGCAAATGAAAAACACCTTGTGTTCCAGCCAAACCACACACTCACAAGCCCTGGAGAACAACAGTAAACCCTTGGTTGGCAAACAGCCACAGTTTTGCATGCACTTTGATATCACCAGGTGAGTTACAGTGTAACATTTTTGCCTACAATTTGAATATGAAACTGAAAAGAACATCATTTTGGCGACAATTGCTAACCAAAAATGCTACTCTAAATATTCTAAATATGTCTTTAAAATCTTCAATCTTGGAAATCACACAGGATGCTTAAGTTTTATCTAACCTAACAGTGCAAGCTGCTTCAAATTAAGCTCGGTTCTCAGGAGGTATAACAAAGTGCACGAATCTTAATAAGAGATGACCAGTCCCCAGCACAAATGCGAAGGACAGCCATGGTCTGTTGCCTGCAGTTGAAAAGGAGGAGATCAAATTTTCATTCAAAGACGAAATTGGCCGAGGTTCTTTTGGTGTTGTTTACAAAGGCGTGTGGGCTGGAACAGATGTTGCCATGAAGCACGTAAAAACCCGAAATGCCAAACGAAATTTCACGCGTTATTCTTTACTGAGCTACTGGTGCAAAGGGCAGAAACACCACACACTCAATTATAACATAGACTGTTAACAATCATTCTTGCTTTATGTTTAAACCATCCAAGAGAAAGCATTTTAACCAACAATGTAAAGGTTAGAATGAAAGTGAAGGAAATTAAAAGCATAGAGCAGGTACATCAAGCAGTTTATTTCAAAGGTAAGTGTTTGGGCTTCCCTGCCCTTTAAGCGATCTATTTCATTGTCTCCATCATAGAACTTGCTATTAAATTACTTTCCCTAAACGATTTTGTTCTTGTCTTGCAATCCAAAAGGAAACAAAAGTCCACAAAAGAGACAGCAAAAATACAGGTCAGATATTCAAAATCCATATTTTCACTCGTTGTTGGGTCACGTTTTTTTTTCAGTTTCCATGCACAGCTTTAGCTTTGATGTGAAATTGGCGGTTCAAAATGTAATATTTCGTATTTTTTCTATCCACCTAGTGCAACTTCAAATCCTTCCCATTCTACCAAAGGTAAGCGAAGGCTTGTCAGTCTTCATACACAACTTGCTTGATACTGGTTGTAACACTAATTCAACAATAATTCTGGACACAGCCACAAACGACCTTGCCCATGCTAGTCCCGAAGTTGTTGGCTCTGCATTTGATGGTTTGGTGCATTTTATTCTCAATCATTTTTTAATGCACGTGTTAGGCCTTTGTCATGTAATCACGTGGTTCTAGCGCATCAGTGGCGTCTTTGTTCTTCGAGTGCGCAAAACCCTGAATTAGTACACTAGCGTAGTTTTGGGGGGTTTGCCTAATGTTTTCTGTTGGGAATGAGTCCCATTTTCTAGATCAGATAAGGATTTTTCGTGGAGTCCACGTGGATCCCGCGGGGCAATATCTTTTGTATCGCAGTTATAGTGGCGCCATTTTGAAAGCTTGTCACATGCTTTAGATCTGTTTGTATTTGCAAGCGTCCTTTTTCAGTTTTTACTGTTTAATATGAAAGGGTTAGATGACCAAGTTTAGTTTTACCAGCAGCTTCTACTTTTTAAGTTGTTTCGACAAATTTTATTTGTCTTCCATGGTAGGTCATGGATTTGTTGTACTCACTTCATGCCGGTTTTTTTTTAACACGTTTTCTCGGAGAATTTTTCCCCAGGTTTTCTTTGATGGCTTACCCATTTATGTTTTGGTGAATTTTCTCTCACTGGTGAGAGGTTTGTGTCCTCCTTTTAAGTAACATGGGGATTGTTTTACCTCATTGTGGGTGTTAGCCTGGTTGCTGTTTTATTTTATTTGGCCTTTTTATGGGCTTGCTGGTGCATCAACATTATGTCTGACATGGCTTGTCCCGGCCTTTTCAGTTTCTTTTGCCCATGACCTACCCTGTTTTCCTTTTTGCGCGTGTATTGCTGTTATTTATGCAATATTTCTTTTATGTGTGGTCCCTGCAATGCTTTTTCTTTAATTTCAGGCCATGCCTCCTAAACGGCAAAGGAATGTCCAGGCTCCAGTAGGAGCTTCAGCTAAAAGGTCAGAAACGGATCCCATCCTTAAAGGAGTTACCCACGCAAGTGCTAAGGGCCAGGCATCCGCTGGTTCACAGTCTGAGTCAGCAATGAATCTTTCGCCAGCAGTGATTGACCAGTTCGTGTCATGGGTTGCACTTTAAGTGACAAAGAGGTTAGCCAACCCTCCTCCAACTCCTTCCAACCAGCCAGCCAGCCGGCTGCAGGAATCAATTCCAGATAGCTTTTCCGAACTTTCACTGGGGCCAACAGCAGAGGCAAAGAGAAAAAAGCATGGCGAACTGTCAAGACAGTCAAAGCAGGATCAAATTTTACTTTCAAGCCGATTTTGCAAGTGCTGGGTCCCAAACACGGCCACATCACACAGATCAAGGTGTTTTGCAATGAAGCAGAAAGGTAAATGTAGTCAGTTAGGCATATTACAAAGATACTGTTCATTAGAATGATCCGGGTATCCAACGCATGGAACTAAAAAGAGACAAACATGAGAAAGGAAAGGAAAACACAGGAAAGTTCCTACCTTGACAAACTGTTTAAGTATTGGACTGACATTGTGCGTATTACCTCCTCAACAGAAATGGGAATGCCGCTAAAAGTTTATGCATTTACACAAAAACAAAACAGTACAGTACACTACTTACAAAAACTTGAATGAAAGAAAAAAATTACGCAGACGTTAACAAAAGTAAACACAATCGATAATAATTACAACTACAACTAGCGCTATAATTTAACGGTATTCCCCCCCTTCCCCCCCCCCCCCTTCGTTCCTCTTTTAAAACAATAAAACCTACTAGTAACAACCTTTAATATCTTCGGCACTTTCATTAATAAAAGATATACAACAAAGTATCTAAATTTGTCTAAATCTAAATAGATTATGTGCACAGATTGCGCGAGGGTTTCCTTTTGGTGCCTATTTTCCTTTTTAAATAATTATTTGTAGCTTGGCTTTTTGTTTCTCAATTTCAATTTTATTTGTCAGAATAGCCATTAAAGCATCTTATGGCATTCTAAACTTGATAATTTATTTTAACGAAGTTGACTAACACTTTAGCGCTAGGGTTACTAGTAATAGTGTGACTAATTGAATAGTGAAAACAACGAAACACATAAACAGCTACGTTAAACTTGAATGCATGGCGAAAAGCCAGAATAAATTTACAACTATACGCTACTAAACAAATAAAAGAGCTGATGTAACTTAGAAAAAAAATAACGAATGCAAAGCAACCTATAGCACACGGACGGTATGGCACTACGAACTACTTTACTAACCGAATTAGTAAAGGATGCAAGGAAGCCGAAAATTTGAAATCTAAATGTAAACGACTCCTTGAGTATGTTTCACCTTACCGTGCGAGATTGATTCTGGAAGCCGTCTTCATCAGTAGTAACTAGAGACAGTGAATTTTATGAAGACAAAATTTTAGCGTAAAACGGGAACTTCTCAGTTTCAGGTCCGCGATACATTTGTCCTCGACCAGAGGGCAAAGCGAAAGCAACTTGTCGAGCTTCATATTGATTTCATTCAGACGTTCACCGTACGTTTCTTCATTCATCGTACCATCTTCATTCTGCTGGCCGCCATATTGGTCTTCCATGAAAGTGGCATCGGTCGACTCGTCGTCTGTCTTCGAGCTGTTTTCCCTCTGTCGTTTTCTGCTTCGTTCCTTTTTAGATTCGTTTGGCCTTTTTCACTATCCTCATTCATTTCATTTGTTCGGCTTCGAAGAAAATGATGACTTATTTCTCCGGCATTTTGCGGAGCGACGCAAAACACAACCGACAAGTAGCACGGCACGTGAGCACTACGCCTCTCTAGTTAACGACGTAGCAATGTCCTCTCTTGGAAACTTTAACAGGAATTTCGAGCCTTCTCAAAGAAAACGCCAAAATCGGGGAATACTTAAGGCTCAAGAGCTTGGTAGCAACGTTATTGCCGCCAAAGAAACCCATCCCTCTGACCCATACTCCAAACATTAGTACACCTCCAGCAAATGCAACTGTTTTGGCACTGGGCTGCCGGGAATCAAAATCTTTACATCTGACGAGATTTATACGCAAGGATAAGATGACACATCTACTTTAGAAGATATGGAACACAAGGAAACCACTTCCGCAAGGCCAAAATCCCCAAAGTGATTCTAACACTGAAAAAGAAATGACGGCAGCCACTGAATTGAAGGTACAAGCGGTAGACAAAGCCTGTCTAGATGTTTGTGATACGATTATTTCAAAGAAGATTTGGCTGAGTCCAGCTATGAGGGAGGGAAAAGAAAATACAGGGGAAGGGAATTTACCAAGCAGGGTCTGTCCCCTGGTAGACTGAAGAAAATTATGAGTGCAGTATCTAAAAAACACCCGGAAGCATTTGCCAGATTGAAAGATACACCAAAGCTTAAAGAGGCTGTAAACATGAAGTGCAGAAAAACGTTGACTTGCAAGGGAAAGACAAATACCAATAAATCACCACCCAAAATGGACAATGAAAGAAAGTACGGGATAAGTTTCGTAGTTTATTATGTGTAACTGGTAGGTTACAAATGTAACATAAAAATGTTACCTGTATCCTTGTACTTAAACCATGTATTAAAATGTCATACCTTGCATTTAATCTGAAATCATCACCTGTGACTGAGGCCACCTCCATAGAATGCAATGCTCATGATGTGAAGACGGAATGGATAACTGAGAAGTATGTTTGTAAGGCCCAGAATTTTCAACAGATCCTTCAAATAAACAGTATGCAACAAGACACAAAGTAAAGGGCTGTCTGAACAGTCCAAAACAGGCTTGTAACTAATCTGGAGTTATAAGTGGCACCTACGTCTATACTGTTAACATGCCACTAAAAAGTAGTGACCCTTTTGGTATCCTAAGGAGTAAAAAAAACGTGTATGTGCGGGTGGGGCCTTCAGCTTATGTGTGCATGAATACACTCAATCTTTGCTCCATTTTCTTATTTAAGCTTTACATTCCTTTTCAATGATCACTCTTAGGTGGAATTAGCAATTCCACAACTAGCAGGATACTCTGCAAAAAAACGTATCAGAAGGCTATCAAATGCCCTAATGCCCAACATTAAATAACTGAAACGTCCTAATTTTTAATCCTCTCTAAGAGCGAGGAGAAAAGTTGGTAAGACTTTCAAAGCAGTGGAGTACGAACTATGAAAAGTACTGCAATTAGTGTGGAAGAAAAACTGACAACAACAGTGCTAGCAGTGACATACAAGTTTTACAGGTGGGTATGTGGAACTTTTTTTCCAATCAAATGCTATTCATCAGTCAAAAACGTATCCAAATATATGTATATTTATCAGTATTATGTAATAAGCAGGGCGGGCAGGTAACATTTATAACAAATACGTAAGTTTGTTCTCTGATTCTTAACTTGGTGAACACTCTCTGACTGCCTTCAATTCCATTTGACGGAATCTTAATCAGCAGAAGTTTTAATCAACTTGAACAAAGCACACAGTCACGAAGAATAAACTTTATTCAGTTCACCAGAAATTGCAACTTCCACTTAATCCATTTTAGTCATGACCACTTGAAACTGTTAAGGATTTGGGATTTGCACAGTAAGTCAAGGTCACTGGAATAACATAAGTTTAAAAACCTGCAGACTTTAAATGGAGGCTAACCAAACAAGCACCCACAGTGACTTGATATGTTAGATTTTCCCTGATACTCCTCGGTCATTAACATTTTCGATCCAATAGTAATGACAGCCTATCCCCTAATGATATCATATACACATGGCAATTGAGCAAAATACTACATTATCATCATTAACGAAGGTTGTCATGCAGTTTTCAATCTGCTATGAACAGGTTATTGGTCAGGTAATAATGATTCCATTTCTTCAAAATCAAATAGTCACTGACTATACACTCTAAGCAGAGAATGAGGCAGAGCTATTAAGACACATCCGAAGGGCATCCTCTGTGCAAGCTAAAATGGTGAAACTGGAGAGCAATTTGACAATGGGGTTATTTTGGGGAGCACCTCAAAATTTTTAATTCCCTTTATCGGGATCATTGTTTTGGTTGTTTACATGTTGGTTGATGTCTTTCATCGTGTCGGGTTACGTTGCAGTTAGGGTCTTATTTCAACATGTGTTTATCGGTATATTGTATTGCCCAATAGGGTACATAGTCCATTTCTTGATTCGCTCATTCAGTAAATGTACGTGCTGTTGTATCTAATCTAATTAGCCACCGTGATTCGTTTTCTTTCTGTTTTCTTGTTTGCTTTTAAAGTGGCAGCTAAGCGTGATCGTCGAGCCATCCCTACAGTTGATTATGCCCCCTTAGAAGCGGGACTTTCGCCAGGTTTAAAGGGATCGAACAAGTCAGTTAAGACTGCATCAGCCGATAATCTCCTGTGCAACGGGACTGCAAGCCTTCTGTTGCGAGTTTTTTAGTTCCTCCGACATGGTTGCCTGTTCCTACTGATCCGGCCGCGTCACTGCGTTCTGCCTTGGAAGCTGCGAGAGCGCAAAACGCGGAATTGCTTCGCACACCTACAACATGAGTTATCATCTTTGCAACAACAGAATGCTCGTCTCAGAGGACAACTAGAGGATCCGCCCCTTAAAGCATCGTCTTCTCTTCCTCCATCTTTAACTGTTCAAGATATTCTCGCATTGACACTAAGCTTCAGCAACTTGGCCTTTCTGATTCAAGCGGTTCGGAGGATTCTGCTGATGATGAGGATGGCAAGCGAAAATATCGGGCCAAACGAGGTAAGAAGTTGCGGTCAGGAAAAACGGCCAAACTCGCAAGTCGGGTGTTGCACCCTCAAGTTTGGCCGCAGAGCCAACTTTGTCTCGCATACATTAGTAAAGAAGTTGCTTATGACAATTTGACTCTAGCTGAATTTGCTGCTGGATTCGCTTCTATCCTTCGCGTTCCTAGTTTGAGTGCCGAAGAGCGGGATGCACGTACTGACCACTTTGCAACGCTTATGTATTAGGCTACACAATTTTCATGGCCGGCAGTTCATAGTCTTCATGCAGCAATGTTGTTCGAAATTGAGCGCGGTCGTTGACATTGGGGTGATTCCTTTGCACATCTCGAAGCTTGCTTGTTACACGGACACGCCAATGAGCCGCGATCGTTGAACGCGTCAGTTTCGAGACAGAATGCTACGGTCCAGTTTTGCAAGGCATTCCAAACCGGGAAGTGTACTTTCACCAAAGATCATTATGGCCAGATCAGAAATGAACGGAAATGGGTGCAACATATTTGCGCGAAATGTTGGCTCAAAAAGCAAGAGGTGGAGCGACATCCGGAGAATTCCCGAGTGTCCTTTTGCTAGTTCTTCCAGCAACACTTCAACTTCTCAGACAACCCGCGGTAGTTTGGTTTCATGACTCGGCACAGCGATTACACGCGATCCCGTACAATTTAGTGATAAACAAGATGACTCTAATTTACATTGTACTAGTTCTTCGTTTCCAGTTTCAAGTTCCAGCATCAAGTCAAGTGTTTCGTTTCCAGTCTCAGATAGTGACGCCTGTGAACATGGTCAGGACACAGCGATTACACGTGATCCTGTAAATTCTGGTGATCAACGTGATGATTCTTATTTAAATTGTACTAGTTTTGTGTTACCAGTTTCAAGTTCTAGCGTCGAGTCGAACCACTGTGTGGGTCAGATATGTAAGTGTTTTGTTTTGTTGTTATTCAAATGTAGTTTTAATTTATTTGGTATCTTGCACGATTCAATTTAGCTCTAGTTTATATTTCCCTCGTGCATGTGCAAACAAGTACTCTATTCGAAGCGTTACCACATCCCAAAAAAGACATATTTGACAGGATCATTGGTTAGTTAATACTTCCCTAATAACAGTAATAACGATAATGACAATTAAAGATTTAGCCCTGCTAACTAAGGAGAGTGGCAAAATGCTACTAATTAAAAACAACTGGTAATAATCCAATGTGAATAAAGGAACAGCCATTGTTTGGGGACCTAGTGGTTATTTAATTTTTCATGCGCAAGTTCCACAAAGGAATTGAAACTTTTCTTGTAAAAAGCGCACTTGGAAAAGATCATGAGTAGATCTAGGTGAGGGGTCTGCACCCGTTTACGTTATAGAAAGAGATAAGGCCCAGTTGCAACAAAGCTCGATTACAACTAACTAAGCACACTTACAAGTTTAGGTAGGTTACAACAGCTGATTTATTAGATGTTAAGACGGTCTATTTTAAGTTTATTCAGTCACGCTATTTCCACTTGTTAATTGCCTTTCATCGATTTACTTTTGCAAAGGCTTATGGTATTGTGCAACTTTAGTGCATGCTGTCTAGATCAAAGTTCAGTCACGTAAGCTCTTTGAACAAGTAAGTGATATAAGTTAAGTCAAGTCAAGTTGCCTTTTTTTTACCTTTGATCAAGTATTTCCACTGTGTGGGTCAGATATGTAAGTGTTTTGTTTTGCTGTTATTCAAATGTAGTTTTAATTGATTTAGTATCTTGCACGATTCAATTTAGCTCTAGTTTATATTTCCCTCGTGCATGTGCAAACAAGTAGTCTATTCGAAGCGTTACAAATCCGTAATTATTACACTTTATTTTAGCATCACTAGTGTTGTTATTAAGTATGTTTTGGTTCGTATTGTTTATTTGCATTTCACTTTGGTTCTGTGACCTTTTCAGGTGCGGAACATTATTTTGATTTAGAATTGTTATTATGCGAATCGGGGTTCTGCCCCCAAAACATTAATTTGCTTCACGACCTTTGTCTTTAGTTTATTTTAGGCTTTCATTTAGTTGTATTTTGTAATCGTTGTTTTCAGTTTATGAGTACCATTGAACTTATCCTTGTCGACTCGAAATAAACATCTTTGGTCATTTTTCATTGTCTTCAAGTATTTGGTTCTTTAGCCTCTGTAAAATACGCCCTCGCAATTCGCAACACGTCCTGTGAATCTTGACAGTTGCCACCGTAACATTAGAAACCTATTTGAATCTGTCTTATGAATTTACTTACTACTGCATGTGTTATGTTTCAGCCTTTACAATGAAGAAATGTGGCCACAGCAGCACTTCTGAAGGCCTCCCTTAGCAATAAATTTGCCGGTAACAACTCAAGGGCAAGAAAGGTCAATGAGTGAGGCATACAAGTAAAAAACTTAAATTGATTTTATTAAATTTTTCATTTCTATGTGACTAGGAAAATTAAGTAAGAGTGTTTGCATTTCTCCGTACTTGATGCTCATTACTTGTTCTATTTTCCCTTGAGTTCTAATTGGTTCACTATGTGGTTTGTTTGTTGTGATTCAGTTAGAGTAATTACTCTGGCTTTTGTCTTTAGAGAGTCTTCAACTGAGTGTTGAAAGTACTTTGTGTTTGCTTTGGTTTTGCTTTACTTTGCTCTCTGACTTCATGGTTGATAACATTTGTACCGCTTTCTACACCAATCGTGTCTTTGTTTTCCCATGCTTGGCACCTGTTACATGTAATTGCTTTAAGTTCTGATTGGTATTTTGGTAATTTGTTTTAAGCCAGGGTAATTACTTGGTTTAACAACACTCAAGGGAAAACCACTCTAAAGGGTGAAAGGTTTTAAATTAATTCAATGTAAGATTTGCAGAATTTTTTTCTTTGATCACTTTTGTTGTCAATAATAGCCAAGTCCTGGTTTTGGCAATGGTAGTTTAATGGTCTATTATATCGTATTATTTTGTTCATGTTCACTTTAAATACAAATAGTTTGAATGAGGTTCTGATCCATTAATTTTTAACTGAAATTTGAAACTTGAAATTTGAAACAGCTTACCACACTTACTCTTGCTCTTTAAAGGAGAGCAGCAGCGACAGCAGCAGCAACACCACCACCGCCACCAGCAGTGTAATCGAGGAGACGTTGAAAAGCCCCTTAGGTCCAACCTTAAAAAAGAGAGGAGTCACAAGTGAATGCAGGAAATTGAGGGCAGAGGTAGATGATGTTTTGGCAAAGGATCATGAGACTCTTGCTTGACACTACGTTTCTCTATGGTGCCAATGAAGAGAAGGGAAAGGTCTCAGAAACCATATCAGAAGTGGTCAATTTAGTCATGGATGCACAAGGAGCTAGTAACAGAGCCCATGTTACCAACAACATATCAGCAGCTGCTGGATAGTATGCGAGTGCCTGGTTGGGTCTTGCTCTATTTCAAGTTGGAAGCAAGACTACCAGATGCTGCCTAGCAAACTACTCTCAACCTAGCTTGGAAGAAGTGGGGTACGTTTGTCCTTATAAACTGCATTGATAAGATTTGATAATTTCAATTAATTTGAGACTATTTTACCTTTCATTTAAACTGGGGGACTGCTGGTCTTGAGAGCTTCCCACTAAATCTGAATGGTGTGAATGTCTAGATTCAAAGTGATGGGGACAATCAATTTGGAAAAAATAAAAAAAAAACCTAAAACCTCCTGGGGTTAGAAGCAAGCAACACTACAAAAAAACCCTAGTCCAAGATTCCTCCCCAAAAGACATTCCATCTTGTAATCAACAAGAATGAAACACTGTGCGCATTAACAATTTTTTTCTTCTAAGTGTGTGGGCAGACGGAATTCTTGAAATCCTACAATCTGAATCGTTCTGGGAGCAGAAAAAATCCTATCTTGCCCCTTCACAATGCGATTCTGCCTGCTCCAAACCGCTGTTAATGGAAAAATCAGCAGTAGGATAAAAAGCCGGGTTATTCTCTGCAAAAGGCCAGTATTCCTGTGTTTTTGTTGACAAAACTTGGCTAGCATGCTTATTGCGATTTGTAGTCTTATTGACATGCCATTTTAATTAACACTGCTTAATTGCCAAGAGGTCGTCTGACCTCCGTTTCTGAAAAAGCAGAAAAACATATACACGTTATTCACCGACCTAGGTCAGTCCATATAGGAGAAACTGTGCCCTGAAAGAAATGTTCTTGTTTTGTTTACTGGTTTGCTCAGTAATCACAAAAGAAATCATAATAGATTTATTGTTGATTTGCATTTACTGTAACAGAATTAATTTAGAGTTCGGCTTGACTAGTATCCTTTTATCCATACTTTCCTTAGTGCAAAGTTATCTTGTCTTTACAGTGAGTTCAATCTTTCAGCAACTTATGTTCGAAAATTATTCGTGCAGCATTTTTCCAAGTATTTACTTCTGGTACTCTTCTGATTTTAACCTGTATTCATAGCTATTTAGGTTTTATTTCTTTTCCATAAGTTCATTTAAAGAAAACATTGAATGGACAGGTATTTCGGATAGGGAGTCCAGTTCAGTCTCTGAGGCTCCACTGAAAAAGAAGAAAAAGAGTAAAAGAGAGAAAAGGAAATAAGAAAACAAAGAGAATGAAGAAAGAAGCTCTCAAGAAAAATGCAGATTACAATGAAGGCACAAGAAAATTGCGAAAAGAGAAAAATTGAAAAAGAAAAGAACAATATCATCTAATACGAGTGAAAGCGACGAGGATGAGCAAGTGAAAGAGAAACCAAACGTTGACAAAAAGGAGCGGGAATTTGTTGAGGCCCAGTTCCGTTTCTTCAGTGGGAAGGACCACGCCAGCAAAAGAGTTTCTAACACTGATACAGTACCCTATACACCTGACCCTAGATGCCCTCAAGAAAAGCTACTTCCTACTCAATTTGGGGGACTGGATATAATACGAAAGATGCCAGCGTATGATATCATGATTTACATCCGAAAGGATGAGAAACTGTTTGCGGCCAACACAGCTGAACAGTGGAAGGTCGTGAGCAGGTTACTGTTAGACCCAAATGGGAGCTTCCTAGGTTAGTTATTGTTTGCACCATTACATTCTTGTTTATTTCATGTCATACCTAAAGCCTTCTTTCAGATCACTCTTCATGTGCACAAGATGGCATTTTCATTATTTTCAAACTACCATACTGTGCTTCGCTAGAAATCCAGAACTCTGAGCCAGTGGATATTGTATCCGCTAGCAGATCGAGCCAGTGGAGTCAATGCAAGATACATAAAGAAAATAAACGAACATATTGAAACAAACAGATTGCTTCATCGACTGGTACAAATTAAATACACCGAAAGTGAATCTAAGTAAGTACTTACAATTTCATGTGTATTTTATTAACTTTTTTGCAAGCGGTTTTTGCGTGAAAATTTATAAGACACAGAGTGGATTTCACCACAGCAAAATAACGACTGAGATCTCACAAGAAGATGCCGTGGGCAACATACCGGTTTGACGTCATTAGTTCTCAGTCTCCTAATGCT
The DNA here is from genome assembly GCA_964017195.1 of Siderastrea radians. Taxonomy (NCBI): domain Eukaryota; kingdom Metazoa; phylum Cnidaria; class Anthozoa; order Scleractinia; family Rhizangiidae; genus Siderastrea; species Siderastrea radians. Next base: position 26,027,952 of record OZ024892.1, read on the forward strand.
TGGTAGTGCGGTGAAAAACCTGAACTTTGGAGGCTCGTAAAAAAATCAAGAATTCAAGCAAACACAATAACTCTTTCAACATTTTGCTCAGATAATTATGGATAATTTCTTATGCCAAAAACATTTTTGGGGGTTATAGCCACCTTAATAACTATGGGCAAAACAAAAATTCGTTTAGAGATAGTGGTTATCTGTGGTAATGAACCTTGACTTGTTAACGGATATAATTGAGTGCTTCATTTTCCACGTTTATGTCAGTAAATGACGTACAACCATCTTACGTGGTGGAAATCACTAGCTGTTTATTTCAGTCAAAAAGAAATTTTCTACCTATCAGTACCACTTCCACAAAATAACCCTTTAACTTTTGTCTCGACAGTTTGACCAACTTCCGCCAAATTTGTACCTACAGTGGACAATTGTTGGCGAGAGAACAAACTTCGATTTGTCATATGTTTTCTGGCCCTATTAGTTGAAATTGGAATTTTCAAGACGGTGAGTTATGATCATTGGATTATGTAATTTTTTAAGGAAACGTACAAAGACATAACATTGTTCGTGTCACAATCTTCTTCAGGATAAACAGAAAAGAAAAGTTTGTACAGGTATTAATTGGTTTCGAGTTCAGTTTGGGATTAATTAAGGTCTAAAAAATTTTCTTGTAAGGCAGTTTACATATAAGTACAAAGACAATCATCTCAGTATGAACACCACCTCATCAGTTGTGAAAATAAAGCCTGAAAAAATTTAGGCTTGTACGAGATATATTCACTTTTTCAATGTAATATACATGAAAACATTCACAAATCGAGATAGCGTCCGAAAATCTTTGGTTAATATTTGGTAATCTTGGGCAAACATCAGAAATCCCTCTTTTTGTAGTGGTGTTCCACTTGCACTGCACTACTCTTAGCCTATCAAATTCAAATTATTTTGCCGTGTGTATTGTTAATTCTATAAAACAATCATTCAATTCAATTTTGTCAAACATGAACTACAGTTAAGAGCTTACTATGAGTTAAATTTATTGAATATTTCACAATGCGTATCAATTTCTTTTAAGTGAGGGAAATGCATGAATCAAGTAATTCGAACTCCAAGTGCTGCACTGAAGATTTTCATTTTTAAAATTTCACTTTTTTTTATAGATCAAGTTGTGCTTCTTAATGATTGGCCATATGCACGACGACACTGATCAGATGTTCTCATGCATCTCGGAACGCCTCTCCAAGAATAACGCCAGGACCCTTTTGGAGCTAATCAGGGAGATTGGACTTACTATTCTCCAACCATCAATGCTTCACTTCTTACTTTCATGTATGATGCGAAGCAATGGCTGGAGGGATGCATTGTGTCCAGTCTTTCTGGTCACATACACCACCATCAATTTAAGCTCACAAAGGGTCCTGACGGAAAAGCGTGGTTGTTTAATAAAAAGTGGTCAACAAGCGAGAAATGGTCTCCCGAGGAGGGGTTGAGGCTGATAGACTCAGTCCCAAGAGGGAAGCCAAACCTGGTAGAACCTGACCTGAACAAGCTGAATTTGGAAATGATGGAGGATCAACTGCAACAACACGGCGTCCAATGTGGATGCTAGATGCACTACGGCCTGCAAAAGATCAGCCACCAGCTCAAGACGCGTCAACATCAGACGGCCATCAAGCCATCTGCCAATTGATAGAAAAAGAAGAGAGAGGTCAAGGTAAGTACCTTTAGGCGAGAATACTCACATGCCACATCTGGGCATTATTTAAGGTCACAGAAATATATTATTCACTGTCCTAGATGTTTCACCCTAAGGCCCTGGAAGGGTAATCAGATAGATCAGGGGACCCTTGATGGAAAAGGTTTAACCCTTGAGGTTCCAGTTTTAATTAATTACTTCCTTGATGGGCTTTATAACAAAAACGAAAAGCGTGTGGCATTGTAATAAAATATCTTTATTTTCACTAACAAACGTGGAAAAGTTTTATCATTTTCCCCTAGTAAGTAAGTAAGTAAGTAAGTAAAGCCTTTATTTAAAGAGGGTAAAACACATAATAGTATATACATACTAATAAACTTGTGGCCCTCTGTACTAAAACTATAAAATATTAAAAATACATAAATATATACACGTAACTATTTACAATATAATACTGAGTAGATAGAATTTAAAAATATAAATAAATAAATAATCAAGAAAATAAGTAAATGAAGAAACAAATAATTAATAAGTAGATAAATAAAATAAATAAATGAATAAACTAATAAACAAAAGAATAAATAATTATAAGAATAAAATTATGGACAAAAATGGCGCAAAAATTTCTGGCCTGCTAAAAACCGTTTCCTAAGACTATTTCTAAGGGCCATTGCAGATGAGCTGCATGGTAAGTTTTGGGAATATCTTGTTCCTTAAACATCTTTCGTGCGTTTTAAGCATTGTCACCTTTTCTTTTTTCACAGTTAAAGGACCTTAAAAATATTAAGCATAAATCAAATTTGGAGGCAAGAAACCTAAACTTAAGCTTACCAAAAAACGTTACTCAGTTCACTTGTTTTCTTTTTTCCTAACCAGCATTGATATTTCATTCATTCAAAACAATATGTATGTGAAATGACAAGCACGTTCTCTGGTGGTCGTCCCTGGAACCCAGTTCCCTTATGTAACCTAAACTTCACACGCTTTGGCAATTAAACCTGCAGGATGGCCCCAAGAATCACACTAGACCGCACTGGTAGATTGGGTAAGAGGGGATGATGTTGTCCACTCTCGGAGATACAAATTCGCATTTAGCTAGCCCTGCAAGCGTCAAGAAAGGAAAAGTCGGAAGAAATTCTGTGTCACTTTATGTGTCCATGTAAGCATGGTAAGTTTAGTTCACAGGCTTTGGCTTTCAGGTACAACAACGCGTAATCACCGCAACTCTTGCTATTGATGGCTTGAAGGAACTTGCCATTGGTCATGACATACTTCCAATGTTGAACAATCTAGTTTCTCAAAGGAGTGGCTTGTTCATATCTCTTAAAGGGTTGATCGTGAGGGTCCGTGTTGACAATGTAGGCCCTGGGTGTTTTCTTGTCATGTTTCTTGGGTAAACGGTCACAAGCCACTGTCCCATAAAAATAAAGTTTTAATTGAGGATCGTGTTGCGCTACAGAATCCAACAGCACATTGTTTAAAGCCACTTGTTCCATCTTCTACGTCTTCTTCCTCAATGCTGATAGATGTCATACAACACAGCTCCCTTTGAGTCAATCTCCAGCAAGTTCTCAAACTCTCAGTACATAAGCAAGGTTATATTCCAAGCTGAGTTGCAGGTCTCCCGTTTGCTTGGGGTTCAGTCTTTGACTGTCAGCACATGCATTGGCTACACTGTCAAGCACGAACAAGGTACAATTTTGTGCCTGTCCCCAATCTCCTCGCTCCACCATGTTGCCATGCTTTTTGCACCAGGCTCCACTGGCTTGACGAAAGCGGAAGTACCCTAAATTGTCTCGGGCGCTATTGTTATAATTCAACTCCAGGATTTCATAAGGGTATTCTTCTCTTACAATCTTTCGAATGGACCGCAATGCAAATTTCTGGAAGCAGAAGGGATCTCTGGTCACATCTCCACTGAAGGCTCGACTGTCCAACAGGCCCACAATCCAACGGTTGGGAATTCTGTTTTGAAACAGGTTGGGAATGTCAAAGCGGGTGAGATTGCCTTGCATGCCGAAGGTTAGGATTTCACTACGAACTGTTGGGTAGGAAGCCAATTGTTTGCCACTTTGAACAGACAGGATCTTGTAGATGGTTTCATTTAAGCAGAGTTGCCACAGATGAAAGCGAAGCCTGACGTCCCCCTCCGCCAAGCGGCCAGTCAGCGCCACGCCACTGAAAAACAGATTGGGACCATTGAAATGAAATTTCATTTTGATTCCCATGCCTGGCACCAGTACTTTGCCTGTGTGAAACACTTCCAAGTGAGGTTGAAACACCAAGCTGTAAGTCATTTCCTGTTTTATCACTAAAGAGGTTCACAAACAAAGGCAAAAGGATAAGCAAGAAAGTCGCCGTACCAAAGTAAGTTTTTGTCGCATGAAAACTAGTAAATCAATCAATAATTAAAGAAAGGAAGATAAAAAGATAGAAATGATCGAAACTTAAGAAATCTATTACCTAACCATACTGGCTAATAAGTCATTAAAGAAAAGCTCATCTTATTTCATTAGGTCAGTATATGTTTAAATAATAATATGATTATTTTTTATTTCATATGTAACTCAGTTCAACAGCCAGTATTGTCTGAAAACGGAAGTGCGAGTCAGTCACCGTCAGATGTCGAATGTTTAGATATAGATGACTTTGAGCTTTCTACAAGCAGACCATTAAGAAAACAAGTTCCAAATTCTTTAGACACATTTTTCAAGTCTAATGAAAAAGTGAAAAACAGGTAATATCTATTTTGGCCACTGTTCTATAATGTGCTGAAAGACGAAACTCGTTTTAGAATGACGATACTGGTGTGCTGTCATGCTTCGATCCAACTAAAATCAATACGTTCAGTTTAAAATTAGTACACTTGAACATCACAAGTTTCATACCAAGGGAAATATGCGTATGTTACTCACACTCACCTTTTCAGAATTCCTAAAAGAAACGGATTATCTCGGGGATTGCACACCTGGTCCTATGTGAAAACAGAAGCATTGACTTTTCAGGTGTTTCCCTTTCTCCCATGATGCTGACATTGATACCTTTTTTTTGGTCTTTTGTGTGCTGGAATATTTGCGAAATTATGCCCCACTATTGATAAACACTCTCATCAGCCTATTCTTGTTGTATGCCCTTTGTTAGTCCTTGGGGTCTGTATTTAACCTATTCGAAGTCATGTTTTCGGATTTTATTCGCTCTTTTCGCAAATTTCTTTGCTACTGGAAATTGGTGGCGAAAATGTTTTGCCTGTTCACATTCACATGGCCGAAGTATGGTGGCCCATAAGGGTCATATGTAGTGTGTTATATTTTCCATAAGTCGTGATCTTCCTATCTCAATTTATTATGCACATATTATGCTGAAAAAATTCAGGTTTGAACGGGAATCGAACCCATGACCTCTGCGATACCGGTGCAGGCGCTCTAACCAACTGAGCCATCAAGCCAACTGGGAGCTGGTGAATTGAGAGTTCGTATTTATCCTGTAGATGGAGAATAGATGAACATTAATATGTGAAATTCAAAGTATTAAATTCACAGTATTAAAGTTAATTGTCGTTACCTACTGCCTACTGTTTTTAGTTGGAAGGAAATAATTGCCATTTTCAATGCAAACCCAACCACGTTTTTCATAGGGTTAATACACTAACTAGCAAAATTTTTTAGTTTGACCTTACTTTTTTCTGTGTGCTAGAATGTCACGAGATACAGATATTACATTCTGAAACCAGTATGTTTCTGATCGTCAATCGTCTTTTCTGTCTGGAAGACTGGAGGCCGCCCCCTGTATTGTACTTACAGTTGGATAACTGTTATCCTGACTGCAGGTGGAATCATTTGCATTGAAGTAGCTACTGGCATACTCAGAGATGTCAAGCAAATTTCGAGCGAGAGGTAAGTTCTAAAGAACAAAGAGGAATGAAATGAGTTTGTTTCTTTACTCATGCCAGCAAGACAAGACCCAGCCACATGGGATTTGCAGTGGAATCCAAACCCCCGAGTTGTATTTGCAATCGACCAATACTCTGTGTTTGAAAAGGTTAAAAAAGGCCCCCTCATGCTTTGTTTAGACATTCCGTGACGCCTTCAGTGCCTCCACCATCGTTTGTCACAGTTGCACCTAGTCGGACAAACTCTTCTATGTCTTCCAGTAAAACCTGATGAATTATTTCGATTGTTTCACGAGCTGCCCAAATCCATCCTGGGAACAAGGTGTGGTTTTTCAAAAGAAACCAGCTATTAAAAACTGTTACAACTATTTGAATGCCTTCAATTTTCCAACTCTCTATTAATCCAGGTTCAGAATTCTGAGGCAAAGGCGCTATGGAAATTTACGCCTGCAAGGAGGTAGACTACAAGAGAGTGAGACAGAAGCGTGCAAAAACAGCAAGCAGACAGGCAAAAGGAAGAAGAGGACATCCTATGGGCAGGCCATCACTCCAGCATATACCAACACAAACCTTAAACTCAACAACCTAGACGAAATAGAAGAGTTCATCCAGCCAAACACGGAGTGCTTCAAGTGGCTGCATGATCTAGTTGATGCCTTGGTGGGCATCTTCAAATGCACCATATGTCTAAATGTCAAGCCTCCAAACGGCATTAAGTTTGCTGGATGCTGCAATCATCTTGTGGTAAGCGTGGAGTGGGCTAATGAGTGGTTTCAGAGCAGTAGTTTGCGTGCCCATTGCCGCAATGTCGATGGGAGAAATAAAGGGAAGCGGTTGCGTTGCTTCAAAAGCCTTGTCAAAGGCCTACTTCAACCACCTGCCCTGTCACCCAAGAGAAAACACTTGGTCAACTCCTCCTCCAAATCAATGACACTGTCATTTTCCATGTTAACGAGTGCCCTCTTTATTGGGTAGTTTGTATGGCACTTCCAAGTAGATTTCACAACTGAACAACCCTGCACTGTCTGAAAACGCTTGGGCAATAAATCAGGGATCGAAAAAATGTCGTAACTCATTAGTGTACAATATCGCAGTGCGTGTACTGTTTTAAGCATACAAGGCACCAGTAGATAGCAGTCATTAGTGTACATTATACTGTGTGTGTAAGGTTTTTAAGCGTACAATGTGTCACTAGACAGATAAGTCATGAGTGTACAGTATCACAGTATGTGTGTACCGTAATTAAACATACGATGCATCAATAAACAAAGGTGTTAAGTATACAATACTCCAGTAGATAGATAAGTCTAGCCACTTTTTACCAACTAACTACTATTGGTGTGTCATTAAGAAGATGCAAGTAAGTCTGCAACTACCCAGGAAGGCAAGCATTTCCAATAGCATTGCAAATGATCTAATTCCTTAAGACAGCTCGCATTGACACATTCTTGTCACTCACATTTCATATCTTTACTTTCAAATAAGATGAAAAGCTGTTCACGAGCAACCGCTAAGACGGAGACCTCCAAGCTCGTGCATGGCATGGAGACTAAGTGCTGCCAATCTAGTTGTCTACCAAATGTGGTTGTATTCATTGCAGCAGAATTGCACCGAGGATTTTGGGAGAAAGATGGAGGGAGGAGAATGGAATTTTTTTTAACCAATGCCATTGAGCGCAGCAATGCATTTGGCAAAATGGATGTTGGAAGGGGACCTGAAAGAAGCCGTTTGTTGTTACTGGTGTACCATGCTGCACAAAAGCATGGTGCACAATATACGGTTTTTCTCTGGCAAGGTATGTTTTCTATCTTTGTAACCCGGTGTTGTTTGAGTGTAAAAATCGTGTTACGCGGAATTTTTACCGTGAGTGATCTGAGAACCGATACGTTGTGTAATATTGAACATGTTCTGTTATTGTGGAAGACATATAGACATCTTATGTTTAGTTTGTGTTACGTTTCCATATTATCTATTTCGTTTAAGCTACTACGAATGTGCCAAACAGGTACACACGAGCAGTATGAAGAACACCAGGAAAACGGTGGAAGAGGGTGTAGTGTGGCTTACAACCTGGCCGTTGATTGGTTCCATGGCTTTATAAAAATGGCTGCCGATCAATTGCCTAACTCCTCGACAAGGACCCTCCCCTCTTGCCTGTCAAAGGTTGCTGTTTATGAACTGTACTGCGAGCAAATGAATGGGAAGCCTACCCTGGGTTGTGCATCGTTTGATTACGGTTTATGGAATCCAGACCCCAGGGTTGTATTTGCAACCGATCAGCAAGTAGCAGAAATTGTGGATGAACGTTGCACTCGACACTTTGATAGAGCAGGAATATAAAGGATACAAATTTCTTACTTCCTTGTGGCTATTCACTTTATGGTGCAAATAAAGGCCCGGAAACACAGTGCAGCTTTTGATGCAACATGTCACGCAACCTTGAAAATGCGAGTCTTTTCCCAATGAAAACAAACATGGCGTCTTTGGGTGAGGGAGTGGATTGCAAGGAGGCAAGAAAAGGGTGCATTCAGGGGGATTTTGAGAGAGGTGGAGGAGAATGCCAGTGGAGGTTTGGCGTATGAATGTGTAACAATACAACCGGCTTGTAGATATGGTCTTACCATTAATCTTCAGACAGGATACCTGCAGGAGGGAGGCAATGCCACCTGGAGAGAGATTGGCCCTAACACTTCAATTTTTAGCGACAGGGAAATAATTCAGCTCCCTTGGCTTTCAGTTTTCGTGTATCAGAGCAAGTGATTTCCTACATTGTTGAGGACACAAGCGATGCTATTCTTCAAGTACTCGGTGCCAATTTTTTGCCAAAAACCGAACAGGAGTGGCAAGGAGTGACAAAACTATTTGCTGAATACTGGAATTTCTCCAATTGCCTTTGGGCAATTGATGGGAAGCATATTGTTATGACACAGCCTGCAAATTCGGGCTCACATATAATGATTATGTGTTTACGATTTAGCCCTGTTTTCACACACCCACAGAGGAAGCAGGTGGTAGATGGGTCTGCAGGTTTTTGCTATCCTCACCAAAGGGCATACTGTAGCACATTTCAAACGTGGGCAAGCTTTATCAATGCAGCCACTGATTTCCTTTTTTACAAGACAAGAATTAGCTATTGTGTAGAGAACGCTTAGTGGCTGCGTGACTTGCAGTGTGACGCGAAATCGTGACTTTAAATTGTTTTGTTACCAGTAAGTGATTGAGCTATTTTAATTATCGTTGCTAAGTGATCGAATTATCTTGATTTCTAGAATTTCAAATCATGTGATAAAACAGTTTCCGGACTCGAACGCATGTTTTTTAGGATGGAGACAATGAATTTGACAGGCTTGAAGGTCTTAACACAGAATTTGCTTATTGGCATGCAAAGCTGAATTTGTAGATGGTTTGTACTTCAACACTTTTCGATCAAGGTTAGGTTATCACTGAATGATGAGTAAGTAAGGAAGTCCAGGAATTACAAAAGTACTAAAATAAATCACGGAATGGTAGTAACATAATAATTGCAAACAATCTTTTAATGAAACCATGTTTACAAGCAAATATGTTCAATTATTCGGAAAATTACTTATCAAAACTGTCCTTGTCAGCTCTTTGTCTTTCCTTCACTGTTAACATTGTTTTAAATGTTCTAAGAAACTTTAAAGAAAGAGTGTATGATGAGATTAACTACTGTATGTCCCTGCCAACTCATGTAGATTGTTTGATCAGAATGCATCGTTTGACTATTGTTTCTTGGTGTAATCATGGCCGATGCGTGGAGAAAGCTAAATGAAAAAGTTAGGGCAAAGTGGACCAAGAAAGACCCTTCTAAAGACCATCGACGCCGTCCAAAGGTAGAGAAGTTAACAGTTCAGCGACTGTAAGAAGAAGTTTCAGGGAACGCTCAAAAATACACAAGAATTGGACCTCGGAAGTTTGTGCCCTTCGATGAAGCAGAAGAGATGACGATAGGAAATATGAAGAGTGCTTGCGAGGGACATTTCATCCCCAAAATAGGAAAAACCTTGTTTGTGATATCCTACATGAAGCGGCAACCCTGACGGCCTTGGTGCGAGATCAAAGTTTGGAAAAGTTTGTAGCCCAGTTAAAAAGAGAAGACTTGGTAGCAGATTCCATGGAGATTTACCCCCAGTCTACCTGCCCGTGGTACATTGAAGGATTGAACTTTGTGGCACCCCATTGAATGCAAAGTATTGTTATGCGATTCGGTAATTGGCCATGCATGCCAAAATGCTGTATGCCCCACAGGAGAGAGTGCATGAGACAATAATAGGACTATTAATAATTTTCAGTCAATGCCAAACTGTATGGCAACAGCTCGTTTTCGTCCTTCGAAAACTGAAGAGGAAGAAATTTCCTTACTGACTGAAACAGTACCTAAAAATACCACGTACAATACAAAATGGGCGGTGAACGTTTTTACTGCCTGGCAGAATACGAGAATGAACAAAAAAGTGCAGTTGGAGACAGTTGGACACAACGGACTTGAGTCAACTAATGTTGAGGACCTGTCAGTCCCACTCGAGCACATGTCCGCAAACAGTTTAAACTTCTGGCTCTGCAAATTCATTTGTGAAGTGGCGAAGCAAACCGGGGAACGCTACCCTCCTAAGACGCTGTACCTACTTGTTTGCGGCATTAATCGCCATTTGGGAAATGTACAGGGGGAAATGGCGTTTAATGTACTGGAGAAAAGTGATAGGAGGTAAAACGACATTTTTTGAAGCAATATTTCATCACATTTTATGTTTATTTGTATGTTCCCTTTTAACCAGTATATTGTTTGTATTTTAAAGGTTCATGGTTTTTCGAAAAACACTAGATGGCAAAATAAAGGACGCCACCAAGTTTGTTTGATATTTACAAGATTGTTTAGAAAATACCCAGATTGTGTTAGTTGTTAAATGAAATTAAATTCTATGACGAAAATATGTCCATTGTGTTTTTCATTTTAATCAGTAGAGATGTGTATCAAAAGTTAATGAATACTACTTAGCTGAGCAGGAGTTTGTATCAAAAGTTAATTCTACTGTTTATTAATTCATCAACCCCAGCCTTTCCCTGCTACCTATTCAATCCCTCCCCGTGCTTTCAGACAGTTGATTTGTATTGGGGTATACAGTTGTGTACATGTGATCTGAATACTGTGCTGGGATTGGTTTGCACCCTCATGAATAATTAATGATTTTACAACGTTATCTAAACAATGTACGCCATATTTCCTGTATTGATTATAACTGACACAAAGAGTTTTGTTAACAAAATTAACAAATAAATTGTACTTTAACTTACGATATATAGAAGCTGAAGAAAGAGCAAAGGAAAGGCAAGGCAAGAAAAAAAGCTGAAAAAACAGCAGCAGAAAGGTAAGCCAAGCAAAAGGTAGAAAAGTGAAGGTGGAAGACATTGCTCTACAGAGCTAACACAATTTTTTCCCCCATGCCGGGGTGACCGCTTAAGACTGGTTTGACTGTATTATGTAAATGAAACGGAAATAACCTTACTTAGGAAAATTGAACGTATCTTAGTATCAGCAAATTTTAAAAGCTGTAGTAAGGGCTTTATATGGGCCTAGGTTTGTGCCCAAATCTGTAGGTCGCGATGTTCCTCAACTCGTGGTTTACTTTTATGCATTTCCCTTCATGACTAATATTTGAAGAAAGATAACCCTGAAAACTGACTTAAAAAGACCCCCGTTGCCTGTTTTTATGATCGTTATCTCTGGTCAAGGAGAACAAAAAATAGTTGGTTGCAATGACAAATTCAATTTTGAAAAATGGGAAAAGGAGCAAATGGCAGAATTAAAAAAGGAATTTCACCTCAAGAAGGACAGGGCAGAGAAATAATTGCTTTTTTTACCACCTTGGATTTTATGTCACTTTGTAACACCTGTCTTTAAGTTTTTGAAATCAGATGATTGAGTGCTCCTACATTTTTTAAATAAAGACTGTAAGCAGCCAGGCATGCCGTGTTAAATTAGTTTAATTGACCAGAGCTTGTACAGAACTGTTCGTTAGATTAGTGTGCCAGAGTTTTATTATCATTTTCTTCTTCTTCTTCTTCTTCTTGTTATTTCTATTTCTAATCCAAATGATCGTACTTTTTAAAAAGAATAATCTAAGAGGTCTACCTTTTCCAGATCTGAGCGAGTTCCAGATGCTGAGTTTGCATAATCTGAAGGCTAAGTTTTGCATGAACCAAACAAATTAATTGCCCAATTGCTTCGATTTGTTGCCCCAATTTCATATTTCTTATTTTCATAGCAGTGAAAATCATCTCGATTTTAAAAATATCTGTTATACTGTGACAAATTTTCATAATAGTTTTACAGTCCGTATCTACACTGCAAGGAGGAGAACCCCATGCAATTGTCTCTTTTGCCCGCGTGGATTCAGGACTTATATTTCTTGTTCTGTTAGATCACACACGGAGGAATTACAGTTGTTTCTGATTATCCTCAGAGTCCGTTAGCTGTTTCTCATCATTCCGCATCAGACTTGGACTCAGAACCGGCAATTGAAGAAGGGAACTTTTGCAGTAATCCACTGGGGAATTATTTTTCTTTATTGTCGTTTTTCTCGAGCGGTCAACCACCATTGAAATCACTGTAGCATCGATAGTAGAAATCTTACAAAACGTTGCATTTCCATCTGCTTTGTGGCCGCCGAAAATCCGCTTATTGCGGTTTACATATTTCATTTTTCATAAGTACTGGTTGATGTTATTATAGCACTCAAGTGACGGCGGACAGAATTGAACCTATTGAAAAGCAGATGTCATGCCACCGTTGTGCCCAACTAAAAAGATCGCATCAAGTTCGACTTTGGCTGGGTTTAAAACCAAAAAGTGCTGCTGCTGTACCGGACTAACAATTACATTTTAATGGTTGATTACGGAAGCTACGAAATTCTAATGACTAAGATTGAGCCAGCATGGCACTGTACAGCTCAGTAGCACATCGTTTGAAACAGGCAAATTTATGTTTTATTCCAACTGCATTAAAAATAGAGCAAAGGTATTCTGTAGTTCTTAAAATTCAGTATTTTCATATTTCACAGTACCTATACCAGTATTCGAAAAAAAAAAATAAAACAACATAACCGGAAAAAAACAACAGACTAAACAAAGTGAAAGCAAGCGCGATGCAATAAAAAAAGCTGGCAAATGTCACAGTTTCACTAACCTGTTGTGGCTCAAAAGAGTCACTGGTTAACAGAGCTGTGACGAAACAGAGCAATGAACATTACAAGACAATTCTGACTAATTTTTGGAAAATGTATCGTCTATTCCTTCACTCCAGGAATTCTGGCCAAGCAAGCGACATTTTACTCAAGAAAGATGGCAACTTCATAAACGACAAAAAAGTTATTGCCAACGTCTTTAATGATTATTTTGTAAACATTTTAGAAGATGCCAGTGAGATCACGGAAATGGACTATGGTACAGATTTTATGGAACGTCTGAGTATCAGAACAATGATGCACAAGGTGGAAAAGGAGACTTGCAGCTTTGAGCTCGTAAATTCATCCCAAGTAGATTGCTTACTATCTTCTATTGACAGTGGCAAATCTTGTGGTCATGATATGCTACATCCGAAACTACTCAAATTATCTGCTCCTTTTATAGCGCTTCCATTGTCAAAAATAATCAACTCCTCAATCATCTCGTGTTCTTATCCGGTCAGGTGGAAACTGGGCCAAGTAACGCCGTTATTCAAAAAGGAAGATGAACTTTACAAGAAGAATTATCGCCGGTGACTGTACTAGCAATCTTAAATAACATCTATGAGAGAGTCTTGTCTGATCAATTATCGAAATATTTCAAAGATAAATTGTCTGACTTCATTTCTGCATATCGCAAGAATTATAGCTGTGAGAGTACACTGCTGCATCTAACAGAAGATTGGAGGGCTGGCTTAGATAATACGGAAGTGGTTGCTGTGACATCTCTGGATCTTTCCAAGGCCCTCGATTGTGTACCACACGATTTGCTGCTAGCTCAGCTGAAGGCATATGGAGTGGCCTAGCTTGAAAAATAAATAAAGTCGCCAGAAGTCATGTCAGTGTGTAGTGAATTTAAGCTCGACTTTCTACAGGAAGCCATGACCAGGTAAGTTTCGTTTCCATAATGTGGAACTTGTATTCAAGATGTCACTGACTTTGTGTTTACAAAGTGAGCGTATGAATTCAATTCCAACATGTTTACGTCTCGTCGCATGAAACAAGATAAACGAGTCATTCAGAGCAAGCGAAAAATCGCTTGATACAAACGACAATTCGCTCGAAATATCGCTAAGTGCCATGAAATTTCGCTGGCACAGCTGCCAAGTGCCACGAAATTTCGCTCGAAATATTGCAGCGTGCGTCAAGCAAACAATAGGTCTCCCAAAATATCGTCGAAATATCGCTCCAAACAAAAGTTCGTTTGTTTTTGTCGAATATTCGCGTAATTCGTCGAATTTCGTTTGCATTACTTTTGCACAAAACTGTAGCTTCACCTTCAATTGTCTTACTGTTTATTCTTCTATTGCCCCTCGCTCAATTGATACGTTCCACTAATTTTCACCAAAACGATACCCTAACACAAAAAAGTTCCACGATTGACAGAAAAATAGAGCTCATTTGCATTAGCGATCGACATGTTTCAATAGGCGTGATTCTGTAATGTGTTCATCAAGGACAAAATGGAGTCATAGTATGACTTTCACGTGAAACCTTGCAGCCACATGGGGAAGTCATAAAACTTGTGGCAAAGGTAATACTTATATGTTTATTTAAAATGTTATTCATACACGTATGTAAACAAATACATGCCCATTGATTCAAGCAGTCAGTTATTCCAAACAACAAATTTGCACCACACTCTACAAGTCCAGTACTGTAAACAGACTCCAAACATCTTGTTAATATCTTAAAGTTCCTTGCTTGGATACTGTCAAGCTCCATTTGAGCTGTGTGTCATTTGTGTGGTTTTAGAATGTAAATTGCTTAATTGACAGTGAAACCCAGTCAAACTGGACACATTAAGATAACCACTGGATTCAACAATTTTTTTTGGCGCAAATGCAGGCTGTGAGGTACCATTCCAAATAACAAATCATTAATCATGACACAGCCGAGGACAGGCTGTTCAAATACTACTTGGGTTTCCTTGACTTTGGCAGGCTGAGCAAGGAATAAAAAGCATCATGAATAGAAAGGAAGTACATTAGTACTCGCAAGTAGAGGCCTATTATTATGTTTAAGTAGTTCTTGGCCATAAGATGGAAAGTGAAAACAATAGACCTGCAGCACTGGAAGTCATGTCACCAACCACCCTCCATTAACGGCTAATTGAATTGGTAACAATTTTCAATGGCATTTAAATACCAAGTGTTTTGTTGGAATGTGATTGCACACCTGGAGCCCTCATCACTTGCATAGAGGTCGAAGGTGTGTTCCTTGTGTAGGTATTTCTTACAGTAAGGTCAGTTCTCACCTGGAGCTTTCTATATCAAGAAAATAAACTGATGTTGATTGAAAACGAATTTGCTTGGAGTCTTGTTTGTTTATTTGAGTCACAGGTAACAAAGAATATAATTTCTCGTTGCACGATTAGCATTCGCCACATTTCCTCCAATTCCAGAAATGGAAACGTTGAGATGATGTGGTTGGTGAGCACAGTTATCCTGAAATGCAGAGAATTGAAGAAGAAACGTTGTTTGCAACCTCCAACATCTAAACACTTCTGATTCCCGTTTGGACAAGTTGGCAAAGGGAAGTGTGTCATATATTCCAAATGAATTGAACAAAACAAAGAAGGCTACAGTGGCCTAGTACAATGAAAGGAATAATCCACACTTGTCTTTGTTTGTCATGTGACTTGTCCTTGTGAAGTAGACCTGACGGGAGTTCGTTACTTAGCAGGATCTCATTAACAACAGTACATGCATTGTAAGAAATTAATTTTAGCAAGACCTAATTCATCAACTTTTTGAACACGATGAGAGTATGGGTCGTTTGTGGTCAGATAAGGAGACTGAAGTGGATGATCTGCCACCATCCAGGAGACATCCTGGACCGAAATTCGTTATTTCAGCGGATACAAATGCTAGGGAATTATTTTGTTGATTTTCACGCCAGAGTTGATCGGCCATTTGGTCACAGAAACAAACAGATATACTAACTGAAGGAAAGTGCCAGGTTGGGAAGATACAACTCCTGAGGAAGTGAAAGCATTTCTTGGAGTATCTCTTGGAGTAACTATTTGGATGGGGCTCAGACAGTTGCCAGATTTGTACGGTTATTGCTGTGTTGTCTGTTCATGGAATCAAGCAGGTACTTCCAAGGCAGAGTTATGAGGATTTACTTCACAATTTACCCTGCTCAGAAACATACTGCCATTCCCAGGGTTTAACCAGGTTTTGATACAATCCACAAAATAAGGTATGAAGTGAACAAGTTGAATGAAGCATTTCAAAACAACTAAACTCCTCATCAAGAAAACAGTGTTGACGAAGGCATGATCCCCTTCAAATAGCCTGGGAACAGGCTTCCCAGAGCATTCAGGTGTCGCAAAGCACTGTGGAAGGAAAGCCTGCATGCATGTCTCAGAATACCGTATTTATTCGCCTATAAGCCGATCCCGGCTACAAGCCGAGACCCTAAACTTGTAACACAGAATACTGACCCAATGTTGACAAAAAAATTCAGGAAACTCTCGGCTATAAGCCGAGACCCAAAAATTGAGCAATCTACTGGAATAAAACACAAAGAAATACTGCGCAAATTTCCTAGGAAACTTACAAATTCAAGTTGAACTGAATAATAAACACGATCGAAGTGCTGACCTCTGAGGAAATACTTTCAAAGTTACTGATTAAATTAAAAGTCATCGCAGAAGCGGAGGCTGTAGAAAATAACTCCGAAATCGCAAGAGATTGCGGCATTAGTGAGTCAATGGTCCATCGCTGGAGATGTGACCAAGGAGTCCTATTCAACGGTGAGCTGACGATGTCTGGCAGACAAAAGACGATGGGCCACTACACCCCAAAATATCCTGAGCTCGATCAACAGTTGTTCGAGTGGTTACCGGAGCAAAGATGTCAAGGTGAGAATTCATTTGTCATGTCTGTGTTTTTTTGGATGAAACCAAAATGAAACGAATTTGTCACGCAACTTTTTGACTGCGAGCGTTGTTTGCATAGTATCACATTTCAACTCACTCATGGGAACCAACACTTCTGATTGGTTGGAATCTTGCGGAGTCACAACAATGCTGTCAAAACAAAGTTTACATTCAGCTCACTCAATTTATATTTTCCACAGTGAATCAACTGTTATTGCTTGTGTCGTTTTACGTATCGCCGTGAGCGGATTAATGTTGCGTCTGAAAGCGAAGGAACTTAAGCAAATGATCCAGAATTCAGATGGTATCAAAACTGGAAGCGGCGCCATTCATTTGCTAGGCTTATATGTGAATAAATGCCAATTTCCTAACGTTGGAGGAAGTTTTGTTTAGTAAAAACTCTCGGCTATAAGCCGAACCTCCTTCTCTGACCTAAATTTTACCTACACTTGGCTTGACTTTGTGTAAAAATCACTCGGCTTATAGGCGAATAAATATGGTATTAAGTGTTCACATCCAAATTTTGGACGCAAAGGGCTGATTGGTGGATTTTGATTATTCGTGACATAATCAACGTAATCTTAATTTTTCATGTCCGGTAGAGACCAAATCAAAATGGCGAAAAGTAGATAACGTGTTCTTCGCAAGGCTTGTGAATTTTGTCAAGTTATTTGAAGTTTAGCCTGGACCCGCAGCCCGAGCAACGTAATGCGGTCCACTCATTACTTAAAGGAGATGACGTACTGGCAGTCCTTCCTAACAGGATTTGGGAAAAGTTTGATTTTTCAACTTTTCATTGTTGCTGCGTCGATTGAAATGAAAGAGCAACAAACTGTGTTGGTTGTTTGCCCTCTCAAAAGCATTATAGACAACCAGATTGCGGGGGCTCATAGCATGGGAATTTCGGCTGCTTCAGCAGCAGATGTTTTTGAAGATGAGTTCCCGGTGGCCAAATTTCAGCTAATCTTTGGTTCGGCTGAAACTGTTATTGAGAAACGATTCCTCGACATTTTGAAGGAAACCTCCTCTTCGCTTTATAAAAGATTGGCTGTAATTGTGGTCGATGAGTCCCATACTGAAATAATGAATATATGAAACTCATATATTTGAACTGCGGAATGAAGAAATAAGTGTAAAGAAGATCCTCGCAGTTATTAACGCAACTTATGCAGTTGCGAAAAGAAAGCCTGAAAAAATCAGGCTTGCCGGGATTCGAACCCTGACCTCTGCGATACCGGTGCAGCGCTCTAACCAATTGAGCTAACAAGCCAACTGGGAGCTGGTCATTAAATTGGTTCGTAATATACCCGGGAAAGATGAAGATGAAATAATGAATATATGAAACTCATATATTTGAACTGCGGAATGAAGAAATAAGTGTAAAGAAGATCCTCGCAGTTATTAACGCAACTTATGCAGTTGCGAAAAGAAAGCCTGAAAAAATCAGGCTTGCCGGGATTCGAACCCTGACCTCTGCGATACCGGTGCAGCGCTCTAACCAATTGAGCTAACAAGCCAACTGGGAGCTGGTCATTAAATTGGTTCGTAATATACCCGGGAAAGATGAAGATGAAATTATGAATATATGAAACTCATATATTCAGTATCGCATGTATTCGGTATCGCATGTATTCGGTATCGCATGTATTCGGTATCGGTATCGCATATTCGGTATCGCATGTATTCGGTATTCGGTATCGGTATCGCATGTATCGTATACTCATGTATTCGGTATCGCAGAGGTCAGGGTTCGAATCCCGGCAAGCCTGATTTTTTCAGGCTTTCTTTTCGCAACTGCATAAGTTGCGTTAATAACTGCGAGGATCTTCTTTACACTTATTTCTTCATTCCGCAGTTCAAATATATGAGTTTCATATATTCATTATTTCATCTTCATCTTTCCCGGGTATATTACGAACCAATTTAATGACCAGCTCCCAGTTGGCTTGTTAGCTCAATTGGTTAGAGCGCTGCACCGGTATCGCAGAGGTCAGGGTTCGAATCCCGGCAAGCCTGATTTTTTCAGGCTTTCTTTTCGCAACTGCATAAGTTGCGTTAATAACTGCGAGGATCTTCTTTACACTTATTTGAGTCCCATACTGTTGTGATGTCGACAGGAAAAAGGTATTTTGTTTCTAATTAATTCGACTTGAGTATATTTATAAGGAAGAAGTTGTTGCTCACTTAAAGCATTGTTAAGGATAAAATACCCTTATAAGGAGTCCTAAAAAACTTGTGTAGTATTGTCTTGTTTTTCTTGTGAGAACGGAATTGAGTTTCAAACTCTACCTTTCCACATACAAATCAATATCAAATAGCAACTGACGAGAATCGTAAGATTCGAAACCACGGTCTTGCTTGAACTATTACATCACTTGCAAAAATCCATGATGAACACGGAGGAAAGTTACGATGACATCGTAAATGAAACAACACCAAGTCCTTTGAACGCCATCTGTAAAGACAAGCAAATACCTGGATGCTCAAAAGACCAGGAAAGCGAGTCGGAGGACGACATCACAAGTTATCAACCTCCTAAAAGAGAAGCAGCAAATGAAAACAAACCACCAAAACAAAGTGCAGCCAAGAGAAGAGAAAAACTGAAGACGGTGAAGCAGACATCCCGTCCTCAACGGAAGCCAAAGTCAGGAAAACGGAGGAATCCATTAGAAAACTCCAGAGACATATAGACAATAAATCTTGTCCAGCGTCACTGCGTTACAGTGCACGGGCTAATATCCCGCCGGACGAACAATTTAAACTTGACATTAAGGCGGTTAAGCAAAAAGCAGAGCAAAGTTTCCTTGCAGCTCTCACAAAATTTCATTACCGCCGCCTCGAGAAACAAAAGACACAGCTTCTAAAAGAGAAAAATAAGGCTCGCGTTAACGGCAAAAATGTAAAAGGGATTCAGAACAAATCCAGAGATAAACCACGAACAGCGACCGAGATCAGCATTGAAAGTCTAACAGCCTTAGCAGCTGTTTTAGAAAAGAAAGTAAACGATGTCAACTCAATTATGTCAAATCTACAAGATTTTGTAGAAAATAAAAAAGTTGAACAGTACACGTCTGTTTACTGAGTGTTCTAATACCGACGCAGACGGGGAAAACAAAGATAAGGGTAAAACACAAATTTCAAAAAAACGAACAAAAACAAAAAAACGGAACGAACGCAGAAAAAAGCAAATCAAAACAACCTCTTCTCTGCGAGAGGATAAAGAGAAATTTATAAGAAACCTCTCCACAAAAGGCTTGACAGACACTGAGATCAAATTGCTGTCAAAGGGATTAAAATTCATACCGACCACCGTGGTTACACAAAATAAAATCCGGCGCCAACTCTCGCAGGATTTCAAACATTTTGCGAGACGAATGCACTTGAAATATATCTTCCACGGCCAAAATAGAGAAATTCATCCCTTCTATGTCAAATCAAACTGGGAACCACCAGTTCAACCATCAGTAACTCTAGAAACCTACCTGGAAGAGGTCAAACAACAACTATCGGAGATAAAAATAGCCAGGCCAAAACCAAATCTGTCACGAAAAGAACGTAAAGCGTTAAATGCTTTGAAACAAAACAATGACCTAAACTTTAAAAAAGCGGATAAGGGGAGTACCCTTGTTGTCATGGATAAACAAAACAAAATTCAAGAGGGCCAAGCCCTTATTAATGATCCAAATAATTACATGGCACTGGATAAACCGATGGTCACACAAACACAACTCAAAGCGTCACGCTTGATCTCAGATGTACACCGTGGCAACTACATAGATGATATGACCAAAAAGTGGCTTTCACAAACTCCGAATCCACCACGAATACCGGAATTCTATACCCTAACAAAAATACACAAACCTACTTTGGTAGGTAGACCTATCATATCAGGCTGTGATGGACCTACAGAACGGCTATCATCATTTGTTGACACATTGCTTCAGCCTATTTCTAAAGCACAAGCGTCTTATCTTAAAGACACTACAGATTTTATCAATTTCATTGAAAATACAAAAGAGAAAAAAAGAACATTCCTTGTATCGATGGATGTCACAAGTTTATATACAAATATACCACATGAAGAGGGTATAGCAACAGTATGCAGAGCATACGATGAGTTTCACAGAAACAACCCTCCGATCCCCACTAAATATCTCAGGCAAATGCTCACACTTATTCTAAAAGAAAATTCTTTCCGATTCAATGGAAAGGACTACCTTCAAATCCATGGTACTGCCATGGGCACAAAAATGGCCGTTGCTTTTGCAAACATTTTCATGGCTAGTATTGAAACACAAATTCTCAGTGAAAGCATTGCAAAACCAACAGCTTGGAAACGCTACATTGATGATATTTTCTCACTGTGGGATATTAGTAAACCTGATATACAAACATTCATCGAAAGAGCAAACTCACATCACCCTACTATCAAATTTACGGCTGAAATCTCGGATACTGAAACTACCTTTCTGGACACAATTGTGTACAAAGGTAAACGATTCCAGGATCAATCCGTCCTGGACATTAAAACACATTTTAAGCCGACTGAAACCTTTCAATATACACATTTCTCCTCTAGCCACCCACCGGGTGTCAAAAAAGGATTCGTAAAAGGCGAAGCCCTAAGACTCCTAAGAACTAACTCTTCAAAAGAAACATTTGAAGAGAATATCAGAAAATTCAAATCACGACTTCTTGCTAGAGGTTACCCAAAACGCCTGATAGAAACGCTTTTATCAGATGTTAAATTCACAGAAAGGACATCGGCTCTACAACAGAAAAACGACAATCGAAAAGAAATCTTTCCTTTTGTTACACAATACCAACCAGCGGTGCCTAAACTCAAACATGTTTTAATGGAAAAATGGCACCTGATACAGAACCAGCCATCTCTGCAACAAATCTTCAAAGAGCCACCGATCATTTCTTTCAAAAAAAGTAAATCGCTAAATGACATACTTGTCAGAGCAAAAATATAAAGAGGCGACATTGCATAAATGTTTCCATTGTTAGAAGTCGTGCAGGCCTGTCACTCCTTGCTACTTCCCAATTTCTTACATTTTTTTTACCATTTATAATAGACTTTGAAATATTTCAAATTTATAATTTAGGGATCAAAGTAAATTGTGTGTATATCTTTCCTTTCATGTCACAGTTGAAATGGCAGCCATAGAGGATGATGATTTGATTGCTACATTAGCACCTAGCAAGAAATCGAAGAGGAACTCAAGGGGGACCTTACCTGTTGCGAAAAGAGCTAAATCTTCAGGTACTAATCCAACTTAATAAAGGTCATGGTTTGTTGCCAAAAAATTCACAGCAAATTACTTGAATGTGGTTATTATATAGTGCAAAAAGTAGAAGTCAACATGTGTACCTGATTTTCTTTTCTACAATAATTATACGTCAGCCTCTTTAGGGTTGCAAAGACAGTCCTAGGTTTTATAACAATTTCACAAAAACATTTCAGGATTAAGAGTTGACCTCAGTCCCCTGTTACATAGTTGGAAATAAGGAAAAACAGATTGATAGGTGATTTTTTGTGAATGAAGGTGCAAATCATTAAGATTTGACCACAATTTATTAAACTTTATTCAAGTTTTGACTCGTAAATTTGATCGGTAATTACCTATCACCGGCCGTTATTTCCAACCCTGTGTTACCATTTGTTACAGAAATCCAAGGAAAGGAGTACATCTACTGCATATGCAAAAAGGTACGACTAATACAAGAACTTGTTTAATTATCACCAAGGAGAGGATACCCTTTTGGCAGCATGCATAAAATGGAAAGCAAACTGCATAACTGACACATAAACCATTATAAAAAACCTTTGGCTGTTTGCAAGCACTAAATATAAACATGATTGACAACACATACATTAATCTGTGAAAAGGTTAATACCATTTTTATAAATGGAACAGAACACTCATATTGACATGGTTTTAAAAGTAATAACTGATTGCTTATGTTCTATTAATACAGGAAAAAACGAAAAAAGAAGAAAACAACATGATAATTTGCGAGAATAAGGCCAAAAAGAAGGTGAGCTTGGTAAGAAACCAATGATCAACCAATGATTGAACTGATAAGGTTCTTAATGGAGACATCATAGGACAAAATCTCACTGTCATTATATGGACAACCTGCTACCATTGGATTATTTTGTCAATAAGGTTTCTTGTAAACGGCCAACATGACATACAAACAGAGAACGCCACTGACAAGTGAAGAGGGACTGAGAAAATAGTCTGTACGAACCAATGACTTACATTCGATTCCAAAGCACAATTTTATTGAATGATAGCAACCAGGCTAAAATTTAAAAATTATAGTCCTGAGTAAATGAAATTATATACAGCAA
Organism: Siderastrea radians; assembly: GCA_964017195.1. Taxonomy (NCBI): domain Eukaryota; kingdom Metazoa; phylum Cnidaria; class Anthozoa; order Scleractinia; family Rhizangiidae; genus Siderastrea; species Siderastrea radians. The sequence goes on from OZ024892.1 coordinate 26,051,016, forward strand.
ATGTACATTATGGGAACTTGAATATTAATCAAGCTACACACTAAGAGCTGTTAAGTAAGGTATAGTTCAGGGGTTTTCCCAATATAGTAGAAAATTGATACGTTTTTGGAGTTTTTAGTATTTTGAAGCCATTTCTCTCAAAACGGCAAGCTCCTTAAAAGCTACTGATGTCACTTCCTAAATAAGCCATTGAGTGGCATTCAAGTGGCAGATTGTACACAGGCAGAGTCTTTATTTGCTGATTTTAGAAAAACTGCCAAAATGTTCGCCTTAGATGGTAAAGGGTTAATAAAGATAAGATTTTATCCATTTCTTTGATTTTTTACTTTCAGTGTCCAGGAAATGGATTTTACCACTTGAAATGCTTGAAACTTTCCAAACTGCCAAGAGAAAATCCTTGGTAAGATATCAGCTTTTATCAATTTGATACAAGCTCAGTTTAAATTAAGGATTAGCCACATAATAAACAAGTCTCAAAATCAAATTAATGAACAATAGGTCAAGACTACTTGTAATTGAGGGGGATTGCTCTTTAGGTTAAGATTACTTGTGACCTTGAGGGGGGAGGGGGTATACTTTTTTTGATTTTGGATTTAAAAAAATGAATAAGTGTGGAATTCTGGAGCGTAAAACCAGCTGAGGAATGTCCCAAACTTGTACTTCCAAATTTACACAGCAAGACTTATGTCACTTATGTCCACACTTATGTCCCTACTTTGTAGAAAAGTGTTAAGCTGTTCAAGTGGTTGACCAGAAGGTACAAGGGAGTCATCTGTGTCGGTGATGGCATGCATGCTTTGTGACGGAGACTGAAAGTCGGGTGAAAAGGAACTTGCTGGAGTGACTGGAATAACAATAATAATAATAATAATAATAATAATAATAATCCGGCTTTATTAGATACTCCCAGTGGGTTTTTCAGACCTAATTAACACGTTAAGTACATGGAAAATATATCAGTTCGAACAGTTAGTTTCGTTAATTTTCACTATCACTTATTCGCATGATCTGCTTTGTTTCTGGGCCAGTGTTTGTCTGTGCAGCGAGAGCGGTTAATCAGCAGCCGCCAGTGATAGACGGAGTGACTGGGGCTTGGGGTAAGGGTGTGAGCGGTCCTCTAAGTGTGTGGTGGTCCTTCCCCCCCTCCCCCCCCCATCTAGGTTTTATTTCGTCTACTCACTCCGTGGTGTTTGAACAGAACTGAGTGCGGATAAACTTACCAAAGACATAACCTCCATTCGCAAAATGACCCCGCACTCTTTAAAAATAGCTTCCGAACCCGGTTTGCTGAGCCCTCTCTCCGATTTTGGTCTCTTTCCAACATCTTCGCTGTGATGTGACTTTGCATTTGTCGGATGGACGTTTCCATTCAATGCCAAGCGGTGCGCCGTGATATGGGCAAAACACCATTCGGAAATGTCGTTATTTATTTATTTATTTATTTATTTAACCATAAGCTGCATCTCGCCATATTGTTCATAATTACCTCAACCTCTACGTAACATTGAGGTAAGTAACTGTTTTAATAGCAACATTCCACTCACAATAGCAAGTAAGGTGACCGTTCGCACCTTCCCCTACCCTGAGCGTTAGATTTTGCTCAATGCAGTCACGCAACACTATGTTTGTTTATTTGCAAGCGCGCTGCTTTTTGGCTGTTCTTAGTCTGTTAATGGAGAGCTATGTTCGACGAAAAAGCCTTCTCCCATTACATTTGTTGAAGATGACAAAAAATTACGCATAAAAGTTTCCTCAGTAACTGAATTTACCGTTTGGTATTATCTATAAAACTGATGACCTCGAGGTCAACACTCAACAGCTGGTCGACACAAGGAACGGGAAGGGTCCAACATCCACAAATCGAAACTTCGCATAACCTGAATACCAAGCACACCAGGTAAAGTACTTTGAACTGCAGTTTTTCAACTCATTCACTTACGCTGTAACATCATATATTCCTCTTTAGAATCGCTGAATGAAGAAACGTTGATTCGGCTCAACCTTGTTATTATTCACTAATCAATGAAAATTTACCAACTTTGAAGATCTTTTGCGAAGCTAAAAGCAAAATGCCCATTCCAGATTTTACATATGTGCTAGGGCAAGTCTTTAACACTTCACAGCTTGCTTCTCGGAAAAAATTATCACTGGGCACATGGAAAAAATTTTGATCACGTCCTGGAGGTAAATTCGTATTTTTTGTCAGTTTGAAAAAAACGCGTCCTAAAAATTCGATTCTTTGCGTTTACAATTATTGCCTAGAAACAATTTTAGGTCAAACGTCTTACTTTTCTTTGGCAAACGAGATGATGTCTGGAAACTGCCGATTTCGCCCGTAATTTTGGTTGTTTTGAGGTCACCGACGGTGAAAATATGTTTCCTCGATTTTCTCACAACAAAAGCGAGTTATTGAAAAACAAACTATACCACGATTGTTTTACTTGTATTGCCTACCTATAGATTAAATATGAGCGAAAAACAGTTTTTCAATGTGGCCGCTAAATTTTTATTTTGCTCGATATTTTCTGGCATTCGCTCTTAAGTTCTTAATAAATGAAATGATGCGGCTATGAATTTTGACAAAATTTTTTTCTCCAAACCTTGAGCTTCTAAACTCGGGGTGCGGCTTATCTGCGAGTGCCGCTTATACGCCGGTGTTTACGGTAACTTTAAAGGAAATGAATGTGGAATTTTTCTGTTATCTTGAATGTACCATAAAGTGAAATACTTTTTGAGATTGAGAAGGTTGATTTATTAGAGAAGGTTGAAGGTATTAGTGTTATCTTCAACATGTAGTAAGAGCCTCAAAGGAACAAACACAGGATTGAAATAAAAGATAACATACTGATAAATGAATACTTAACCAACGTCCAAAGCTTTCTGATTTTACTTTTTTGTGCCACCAGTATTTTGAGCTGTGCTCCTAACATTTTTAGCTGTGCACCTAAAATTTTGGCAGTGCGCCTAGAAATTTCCACCTGGGAGCACAAGTGCTCCCAAAGCCAAAAATAAACTTTGAGCCCTGTTGACCAATTTTCGTTTCAGTTTTCTGGAGCGTTTTTGGGTACGTTTTTGGGCATAAGAAGTTCTCAGTTCTTTTGAGAAATCTACAGATGACATGAAATAACGCCTTACCATAACTTTGTTTTGTAGTGAACAACTCGCAGACATGAGTAAGATATTATAAACAAAAGATTTACACAAGTGGAATAGTCAACATCGTGCTGAGCTGTTATATACAAGTCCTGTATAAGAAGTACTTGACAGGAACTTGTCCGAAATCCAAATTCCCAAACATTTGTTCCTGCAAAATGCAAAAAATCGGAGGTCCGATCTTTCTCAAAATTTTTTTCCGCACGGTATTAAATGTATGAATCAACACAACTGAATGTTTACCAGAAGAGTCATGCCACAGCAAACGTACCTTTGCGATCACAAACCCTTTGCATATTTAGACTGAAAGCCTTTCTGGTTGACAAAAAACACTTTCATCCTTGCTTGGTGGGATTATGGATATACGCATCCCACCGATGCAACCGATTATCCCCCAAAGCTTTCTCCTTTGGTGAAACCGTTCTTGTTTTTAGTGATGGAGAATCTTCCTCTTTAAGTGAAATAAAAATTGCTGGTTGTGAAAGAGTCTGGAAGAGACTTCCACTGTTTTGCTGCAAAAAGTATGAAACGGATTGTGGTCATATCATATGTCGTATTCTAAACATTCTCATGTAGCTAGGATAGTTAGTTAAAAACAGGCTCATGTAAGTATTCAGTTATAAACAGAACGATAAAAATAAATGACGTTCTGACCATTCTATGGTCATTTTTCAAGTTTTATACAATTTTGAAACAAGATTGTTAAAAAGTAAATGTTAGGATATTTCAATGCAAACAACTGTGCCATCTTCAAGGAACTCAAATGCTTTCTAGGGTGGTACAGGGGAAAATTGTATGCCCACTGGCGTGTTTACAGTGATACATGACCACTATGTTATAATTGCAGCCATCATATAAACAGTCAGCCTGAAATATACAAGACCAAGAATAATTATTGAAAATTGAGCCATGCGGGCATTTAGCTATATGGGCCTCGTCATGCAAAACTGAAACCTTGTGATCCATACTCGCATGCTGTTTTATTATCCTTACAAAGCTGTTGGATTTCCTTTTGTAATCATTTTCTTTTAACCTTTCCGTGACCTTTGTCAAGAATTTCACACAGGCGTTTTATCGTCAATGTAGCTCTTTGGCGACTCCTCTTGGACTCAAAGCTTGCAAATGACTTCACTTTGGTACTAGTAAAATCGCTATCTTCAGAACTTGTTCCTTGTTTTGCTGTGCTTGAGTGAATAGCTGAATAAAATAAAGGGTCATATTTAAAAATGATCCTTTGACACCACATGTTTTATTACTGTACCAACACTACCAGACAAAAATAGTTGGGACACTTCAACTAAACGCATTTTTTTCCTTTTCGTGCTCCCCTTCTCCCTCTCAATGTTGTTACGCCAACATTGAGGGGGCAAGCAGACAGAAAAGTGTCCCAACAATTCCGACTGGTAGTGTGTTTTAAAGGAATTTATGGTAAATGCTCCATGTAAGCCTGTATTGGCGGGAAAATTTCTGCAAACTATGACAATGTTTCCGTTTTGGCTTTTGCACTCCAACATGGGACATCATAACAACAAAAACCACTACAGTACAGCCCAAAAATAATGCACGCGCAAGAACTTCTTTTTGCGTCCGCAAGCCGGGAACTTCTTGCGGCTACTTGCGGGACGCTTGCG